>JABTXL010003145.1:1122843-1162695 GCA_025134845.1 Neodon shergylaensis | reverse complement strand
CTTCTCCTCCTCCTCCTCCTCCTCCTCCTCCTCCTCCTCCTCCTCCTTCTCCTTCTTCTTCTTTTTGTTTTGTGAGACAGGGTTTCTCAATGGGGTCTGATGTTACTGATTAACTAGACTAATGAGCCCTGGGGACCTGCCAGCTTCTACCCCCCCCCAGTTTGGGGCTTACTTATGGTGCCAGTAAACCTAGATTCTTGCATAAATTCTGACCTCAAGTATCCATGTTTGCAAGACAAGAACTTCACCCAGTAAGTCATCTCCTTAGTCTTTAGATGTGATAACATTCTTGGTGAAATGAGAGTTCCATGGGAATCACATTTTCTACTATGTGGGGTTGACTTACTGGGAGCTCCCGAGAGATTCTGATAAAACTTTCACAATTGCTACATTAGATATTTTTAAAGAATAAAATAAGATCTGTGGAATAGTGCTTTGGAAGGGGAAAGCCTGAAACAACAATTTAATGACTGTTCTAGACAAAGGAGCCAATGTCCTATAGTGAAGTTCAAGATCCCTAGAAACTCAAAATCTGACCAACAAATAATAAGCCCAGCATTTATGCAATCTGTGAATTTCAGTTCAGGGAATCTGCACAAAATGGCACACACATATACCCTTGAAAACTTTTAGACACACAAACACATGGCTGTACACATAAATTTTGTGCTTTTGCAAATAAATGTTTAAGTACCAAGTGCATGTGAAATCTGGTCCCTACATTTATTTCCCTTACAGCATAGTAAAGCTGACCTTAAGGAACTGAGCTGAGATGAGGTTTATTGTTGGGCGGTGCCTGCAAGATGGGAACATTTATCAGGAAGAAAGTGTTTTATCTGAAGTTGGGAGCCTCACTTACGGCATGATCTTTAAATATATTATCACTGCATGCTGCCTCTGCCACATTTAGCTTCTAACCATTTGTGAATGGTGCAGAATGATTCTGAGATCTTTTGTTTGTTCTCTTTGGCTCTATAAGTCATGTTTGTTTTACATCTGCATTTGTCCCTTCCTGGCTCAACTTCCAGGTGAAGATCTGAGAACCAGGAGAATTTACCTAGATGGGCAATGTGGAATTTCCCTCTGTATGCTGTAATTACCATTAATGAATAAAGAAACTGCTTTCGACCTATAGCAAGGTAGAACTTAACTAGGCGGGGAAACTAAACCGAATGCTGGGAAAAAGAAGGGTGGAGTCAGGGAGATGCCATGGAGCCACTGCCTGAGACAGATGTGCTGAAACTTTGCTGGTAGGCAACAACCTCGTGGTGATGCACAGATTAATGGAGATGGGTTAAATTAAGATGTAAGAGTTAGCCAATAAAAAGCTAGAGCTAATGAGCCGAGCAGTGATTTAATTAATACAGTTTCTGTGTGATTATTTCAGGGCTAAGTGGCTGGGAACCAACAAGTGGCCTCTGTATTACAGATGGGAGGTTCTTAAGGTCCTCTACTGAAGACACGGTTTGTCTCCTACCCTGAATAGCCCCTATCCATTTTCCCACTAGCAAAAGAATCTCTTTTGGGCTTATACAGGTTTCATAAGTCTTCATGTAAAAAACCCATTTAGCCTTCAGTTTACCAGCTAAAGACTTAGAAGTGATAAGAAATCACAATGGGTACCATATGCTTAACAGAGAATAGCACTATTTACTGCTCCCCCCTGATTCCCATCTACATGGAGAGAGAGTGAAGGAAGGAAGGAAGGAAGGAAGGAAGGAAGGAAGGAGGGAGGGAGGGAGGGAGGGAGAGAGAGAGAGAGAGAGAGAGAGAGAGAGAAGAAGTAAATGTCAGTGTGTTTGATACAGTGAACAGCTTTTGCTGCAGATAGGTCTTAAGAAAGCTCACACATTTTCCATGGTGCTCATACTTTGAACATCATACTGAAAAGAGCTTCATGGGAAAATGACATTCTGACCCTAGGATAACTTTCAGTTTCACTAGCTTTTTTTATTGATTTTTATTGAGCTCTACATTTTTCTCTGCTCCCCTCAATGCCTCTCCCCCCTTCAACCCTCTCCCAAGGTCCTCATGCTTCCAATTTACTCAGGAGATCTTTTCTTTTTCTACTTCCCATGTAGATTAGATCTATGTATATCTTCCTTAGGTTCTCATTGCCAGCCCACAAATCACAATTCCACAGAACCTAGACAACTATGAGGATCCTAGTTTCACTAGCTTTACACATATAATTTGAGGGTCATAGTACATATGCCTACCTTCTTGTTAGGCAAATCTCTGAGAAAGAGACATGTATGACCACTGAGAAGTAGGAGAAACTGATCAGAGATTGTACAAGTTCTCCATATACCTGGTAAGTGATACAAAGGAGACTTGTAGTCTGTAAATAAATCCTTGGATGAGCTAAATGTGATGATACCTCCTTATTATCAGCAATTTATTAAGGACTCCTGAGATTTAGGGTTTCAATGCTTACTGCCCCTGTACTAAACACTGCTGGAGACATTCCATAGAGGAGGAGACCTGTGAAGCATTTTGGGTCATGCCACTAGAGAGGCAACAGGTTCCAGTTATGGTTGAAGGAAGCTTTTAAAGTCCTTTGGCAAGATCTGAATATATCTTGTAGTGAATGCTTAGGATACATGTTTTGAATGAGTGAAGGGAAATGCCAGCCTAAGCCAGAAGCCAGATGCATTGTAACACAGAGCCTGAGTCCTCCCAGAACTCGGGGCTCCGTCCACAAAGATATTGTAATATGGTGAGCCTGGGTATCCTGGATGCCCATCTGGCTGTATATTATTATCATTGTTTATGTTTTACTCTCTGGCCCCAATGTTCTCAAATTTTAATTAAATTTTGTTTTTTTGTGGTGTGTAATAATTTTTAATTGAATTCCCAGTGGGTTTTTTGCAGGATACTCAAACCAGAAGCCATGTTTCTCAGAGCAAACCAAATTTAACAGGAAGATGCTGGGTTGTGACCAATCATGGTCTTTATTTCCTCAAGTGAATTTGCTTCCCTGCTGAGCTGACGCAAGTCAGTTATTCTCCCCTCCTTCAGATGTTCTTCATCTTCATTCACAGATCAGAAATTTCATACTTTCTTCCAGGAAAATTGCCAATCTTGACAAAACGATTGCATTTTCCATGGTACCAACATGCACTCTCCATGGGAGATTTAAAGATAAGGGTCAAGAGCTCCTGAGAATATATTTTAGGGAGTAGCTGCTATGAAAACACCCCTACTCTTGAGTAAAGATCCACATCGATCATGACGATCATGGTTCATTTGTTTATTGATCCACTTTTCTACTCAAAAATATATTTAAGCAATTCTTATGTGCCCGGCAAATAATAGAATACATAGATAAAGATTTCTACACTTTTGGTAACAGCATTTCAGCTGGTAAGACAGGCAGACAACACATAAGTACATATGTTATAAAAATAAAGGTAACTGCTAAAGAGGAAAGGGTAGGACGTAAGTGGCAGAGCTGTATGTGAGAAAGTGGGCTGCCCAAGCGTTGATGGACATTTATATATGCCTCTATTGAGGACACTTAGTATCAGGAAGAAGAAAGTAAGGGTTCACTGGAAGAAACATTTCCAATCATGGGAGGAGTGGCTATAAAAGGATGGGATGTGTCAAGGACTATGGATTCTAGGACACTGAGGACAGAGAGAAAAGGTAGGAAGGAGAGGCATGGGAGGTAACTTTAGAGATGATGGGGCTGAGCTGTGGGTGAAAGCATTTACTTTGCTTTGAGCCAAGAGCAAAGCCATGGTAGAGGCTGGAGAAGAGGGATCATGCAGTGTTCTCATGATATGGAGTCATGATGTTGGAGTCAGGCTGAATGGTGTGAGGATGCATTCAGTGAGGCTGTTTATCCAGTGGTTTAAATAATCCAGTCAGGTAAGGTTGATGGTTTTGATTAGCAAAATGCAAATTAATAAACCAGAGTTTGGTTATTGGGGGTCACTTCAAGAATTATCTTTAATGACAAATGAGCATATATACAATATATACACATATTGTGAGTTTATAGAGATATTTATTTAGAAAGCATATAAAGATATCTTTCCGTACAGGTTATGTATACATGCTTGTGAAACACTGATATTTATTGAGTACTCGCTAGATACTAAGGTTCGTGCAAGCCATTTTACTAAAAGAAATTCATCAGCCAAAACAGTTCTGGAAATAGCATCATTCTTGGTTGTGAGATGGACATTTTTATTCTTGTTTACAATCCCAGCACATGGGAGGTTGGGACAGAAGGATCATGAGTTCAAGACCACTTTTGACAGCATAGATAATGAAGGGCTAGTGTGGGCTATCAGAAACACTGTCTCCTAGAACAATAATATCTTGATCTCTAGACTTCTTTAGACTTTTCAAAGTTATTGAATTTCTGAAAAGATCTTCTTCATTGCAGTCTATCTATCATCTATCTATCTACCATCTATCATCTATCTATCTATCTATCTATCTATCTATCTATCTATCTATCTATCTATCTATCATCTATTTATCTACATATTTGAAATGTAAACTAAGGGTCTAGAAAAATGGCTCAGCAGTTATGAGCATGCTCATCTTCCAGACAACCTATGTTTGGCTCACAGCACCCTTGTTGTCCAGCTCCCAAAAGCACATTAACTTTGACTCCAAGGACATCAGATATCCTCTTCTTTTCCACACAGGTACTAGCAGTCACACACAGTGACACATGCATGTATATACCTAATGAAAAATATAAACAAAACATTTAACTAAAAATGAAAACTAAAATGTTAAAACAGTAATTTTATCTAAAATGCTTAACATGCTATTTTTTAAAAGGTTTCTATTTTAAATACTATGATCGACAAACAAAATATGATGATAATAGCATTATTTGTATATTTTTAAAATTTTAATGCTGGACTTACTAGAATGTATCCATGTTATTTAGTTTTGTATCTGTATGTTATCTGTTCTGAGATCCATGGAAGAAAATCTGAATTTATAATATATATTGGAGAGGCAAGATTTTTTTACATATTCTAGTCAGATGCTTATTGATATTATCTTTCGATATTAAAATAAAGTTGAAAATAGTTTTAAAAATGTTAGTTTTGAGTATTAAAGATGGTTTGGTGGGTAAAGCATTTGATGTGGCAAAGTGAAAACCTAAATTAGGATTGCAGAACACACACGAAACTAGACACAGTGGTGGATTCTGTCATCCTGGCAGTCCTACTGCAGCTGTGGGCAGAAATGAAAGAATGACCACAGCTCGCAGGCCAGCTAGACAGGCATATGTGATGAAAAATAAGTCTCAAATATGGCACAAGGTGGGGATCAATACTAAAGCTTTCCTCTGACATTTACCCATGTGTCATAGCATGTGTACACCTCAGTAGGAAACATTAACTAGACTTTTTTTCTGTTAACATAAAATCTCATGGTCATGCCACACTTACCTGCATCTGAGGTTGTCCCACTGTTCACTGGCCAGTTGGAAGACAGTAGATCACTCAATTAGGCAAATCCCTCAACACTGGCACATTGCATGACATTATATATGAAGTCACTCTCTGTGCTATTCGATTCTGTCAGCAAGGTATTTATATATAGGTCAATGTCAAGTGCTCCTTGTCAGAGGCCAGTTTCCAAAAATTCCAGTTCTCGGTCCAAACAATGGATATTGTCAATTATCTTCTTTGAAATCTTAGATTCTCCCCTTTCAAAAAAAAATGTCTAACAAATATCTAATTTACAGCAAGGATAGTTAGCCCCACTGATTGTGTCATGAAAAGTAATGCTCCTGGAAAATAGCTAATGGTGTCCTGGGCAGCTCTGTTGTTACAATGTCAGTCAGGGACCTTCCGTGAGCAGGAGCAGCAGAACCTTGCAGATGCCACCCACCCTGTCACCACGAACAAATTAACACTCCAAGGTAAGGATTTCATGTGGTTAATAATGTTAGTGCTTTATCCAGGACATTCTTACTAAAGACAGTCCTGCTCCCATCCATCCCAGACAACCTCTCCTTACCCTCCCCACCCCCTTGGCATGCCCTCCTGGTACAAAGTGCAATGATTCACAAGTATGCCTGCCTGTCCCTACCTCACTTCACACTGAGGTACCAGAATAAATTTTCTATTGTTAGTGAAGATGTCAACAAAGCCACAGTGATAAATGACATCTCAGTGTTATTTATAGAACTAGTTCTTGCCACTATTGATGCCCTGATAATAAGTGGATCGAGAGCATACCCATCCTGCTCCACAGGTCTATGGGCCACACTGACATTGCTGTTGTAGGGATATGTGTTTTTCACTTGACTAAATTGACCTTCAGAGAGTCTATGCCGTTTGGATAAGGTCACATGTTTTTCTTGAACCAGAGACAAAATCTAGCCTGCTTGATGCAAAGTAAGTCTGAAAAGTTTTTTTTTCCATCTTCTGCATTTGTACATATGTACAATGGCAGACTTATTGCAGAACACAGGCAGAAACATAAACTATGTTTGCCACAGGACCCAGGAACCAAGGGAGGATAAGATAAGTTTAACTGCAGAGATTAAAGTGGAATTTTTTTGTAGCGGGAGGACAAAAACAACTGCACGGAGTAAATGAATAATCCTTGGGCTTATTTTCAAGAAAATATTTCATATGGAATGTGGGACTGTGCAGACCTCGTGAGGGAGTGAAGACCCTGAGCTTGAAGAGGGGTTCTTAGGGAGCACAATATGACTGTTGTTGTTTTTTAATATAATTCATATGAATATGTCACAAAAGAATACCAGAGAAAGGAGAGTAGGGCCAAAGAAAGTGATGGTGGTTAGGGTACCCACAGAGCCAGTGTTTATAACTTCAACCATATTTAAAAGGGGATACCAGAGGAGCCAGAAAAGGCAGTGTTCTCAACCTGTGGGTCAAGACCCTTTTGGGGGTCACAGGGGTTACCTAACATCATCAAAAACACATATTACATTATGATTCATAACAGTAGAAAAATTATAGTTATGAAGTAGCGATGGAAATAATTTTATGGTTGGGGTTCACCCCAACATGAAGAACTGTATTAATGGATTGCAGTATTAGGAAGGTTGAAAACCACTGAGGTAATGCAACAGCCAATAAATCAGCAATTAGTGATAAAGATGTAATCAAGAAAACAATACCATAGATTCTCAGCTTTAAACATGTTGGTTCAGGCAAGCTACTGAGTGTTTACTTACTTTTTTCTCAAAAGAAATCCCCAAATGTCTACTATGAGACAGGATCTAGATTCAAATATTCTCATCATTCTATCAGCTGATGTGTTACTAAAATGACCATTTCTCCTAAATTTTACTTCTCTAGAAGACTCATCTGCGTATCCTTAAATTATTACTAAGAAGTCTCTTTCCATTTTTAAAGCGTTTTTATGGTTGACTTGTGGAATCTACTGCAATGCCGTCATGCCAAGTTTTTGTGGGTTACCCTTGTATCTCCCCTGCTGGCTTTATGCACAGGTCATGGCCTTGAATTATTCTTTTAGCTTATCACTATCAATACAGTGAATAGAGTCCATTTTCTCAATTGCTGCCTTCAGAGAGAATTACTCGGGGTGGAAATAAATATCGTCATGGGGAATGACTGGGAAGTGATGAGTTTAACACTGCTGATTCTGCTGGTATGGTGACTTGGCTGACTGCTAGGGACTGGGGTTAGAAAGGGAAGGTTGGGAATCGTGGAGGGAACCCAAAAGAAGACTGTACTTACTCTGTAGAATAAAGTCTTGCTCTGTTATGGTACATGAAGGGCCATTGAAGATAGTAGGATGTTTCCTCTCCCTGTGTTATCTATGACCCTGTTACTTAGGATGATAACGTTCTGGAGTGAAATGACTTTTAACATGGATGATTTTCCTGTGTTGAAGAAAAGGTTCTGTTTAAAGACCACAAGCCTCTGTGGAAGGAAACCCTCACAATCCAGACCTTGTTTTTGATATGTTTGAGTTTTCTACCTGGCTTCTAGAATTTTTATTCATTCAGAGAAAATGAGAGCGCTTGTCTCAAGCAAGCAGAGCCCACTGAAGAAATTGCTGTTATCAATAAGCCATGCTTGCTTAACTCTATTATTTTATGTCTAGAATTACTTCCCAAGCGCTCTCAGGCTTTATGTGGATACATTTGTCCACAAATTTTTTTGTTGACTTGGGGGTTTCTGGCCCACTTGGTCCTATAGCCGTTTAGCCCCAAAGAAATGCACAGAGGTCTACTTTAGTTATAAGCTGATTGGCCCATTAGCTCAGGCTTCTTATTAACTCTTAAAATGTATATTAGCCCATTATTCTTGTCTATGTTAGCCACATGGCTTTGTACCTTTTCCAGTGAGGCAGTCACATCTTGCTTATTCTGTGTCTGGATCATGACTGTCATGACTGCAGAAAAGCAGAGTTCTCTTCCCAAAGTTCTCCTGTTCTCATTGCCCCACTTCTACTTCCTGCTTGGGTCACTCCACCTATATTTTCTGCACGGCTACCAGCCAATCAGCATTTATTAAACAAGTACAAGAAACAAATGTGTACATGGTAAAACCATTGTCCCACAACAGAACTGCATGGGGAAGCAGAGGTCAATGGCCTTGGGTTTTGATCCTACTTCAAGTTCTGGCTTTGTGGGAGCCTAGCCAGTTTGGATGTTCACCTTCCTAGACATGGACGGAGGGGGGAGGACCTTGGACTTTCCACTGGGCAGGGAACCCTGACTGCTCTTTGGACTGGAGAGGGAGGGGGAGAGGAGTGGGAGGAGGGGGAGAAGGGTGGGAGGAGGGGGAGGGAAATGGGAGGCTGGGAGGAGGCGGAAACTTTTTTTTTCTTTTTCTCAATAAAAAAAAAATAAAGTCAAATGGGGAGAAACCAGCAGTTACCAGGAGTGGCCACTGACTATCACAATGTATTTGAGTGTAGATTTATAAGGCAGACAGCACAAGAGGACATAATGTCCTCCCAAATGTATTGTCTTCTTTTCAAATTTTTGCACATACTTCATAAAACTCCATGAGTTATCGGTATCTTTCAAATCCTAAACTAACATTAGATCATATTCTTTTTATTTATTTATTTATTTATAAAAGATTTCTGTCTCTTCCCCACCATCGCCTCCCATTTTCCCTCCCCCTCCCCCAATCAAGTCCCCCCAAAGAGCAATCAGGGTTCCCTGCCCTGTGGGAAGTCCAAGGACCTCCCACCTCCATCCAGGTCTAGTAAGGTGAGCATCCAAACTGCCTAGGCTCCCACAAAGCCAGTACGTGCAGTAGGATCAAAAACCCATTGCCATTGTTCTTGAGTTCTCAGTAGTCCTCATTGTCCGCTATATTCAGCGAGCCCGGTTTTATCCCAGGCTTTTTCATACCCAGGCCAATATTCTTAATGTCAAGAACATCAGTTTAAAAAGTCCAATAACACCAGTGTTTCAGTAGAATGGCAGCCAGCAGATGAGGGACTTGGAAAAGAATTCTTTCTCAGAATTGTGCATGGAATTTAAAAGATGCTCTGGTTTCTATAAGGAAGTGGTGGTGTAATGCACACCATATATATATCATTGGCCAGCTATTGAGGTGTTTATCTGTCCTCCTGTTTGGTCCCATTTTTTTATTAAGTGCTTCTCTGAGTCTTGTACAAATGCCAAGATGGTTTCACTAGTGGAATTCTCTGACATAACAGTGCAACACTATTCCTGGTCTTGTAGTGGACTGCCATTAGTTGAAAACATGGCTGGCCTGGTGAGTGAAGGATCTATGAAGGTTTATAATATAGTCCAGGAATATGTTGGGATCCACAATTAGTTGTTATTTAAAATATAACGAATCAGGCTATACATACACATTGAATCTTTATATAGGAAAAAATGAGATGAAATATCTGGAGAGAAACCTGAGAATACCTGAATGAAGAATACATATTGCTCTTGCATAGGACTTAGTTCACTTTCCAGTAGCTCCCAATTGCCTTTAACTCCAGATCTAGGGGAACCTAACACTCTCTTTTGTATGCATTGGGCACCTGAGCTCAAGCATACACACCTACACACCCACACATATACACATAATTATAAAGTAATTAAGTCTTTTCAAAATTTGGTATGAAAAATGCATTCGGGTCCTTTTTAGAAAATAAACAAAATAAACCTGATTCCTCTGTACTGAAGACCATCTCTGGGCTGATCTCCAGGAGTGTGCAGCTGTGTCAGAGACTGCCCTTACCGTAGGCAGGAGTACAATGACACCAGTATTTATGCAAGTCCTTAAGCAAGCCTGCAGTACCCATAGGTAACTTACATGGTCTCAGTACTGCTCTACTGATCCTTTATTTCTGGCCCCTCATTATAGAGGTCCAAGCTAACTACCACCACCATTCCATCTTTTCTTAGTTAACCAAGATTCTTATTAGCAACTTTGCTTCCCTCCTGAATACTAATGTCACCACTTGCTTCTTCTGGGCTTTCTCCCTTAGCAGCCCAGATTGCCAGAGTGATTGGCATAGCATGGAAAGGAAAATTAGAATGATGTCATGGTAAGGAATTTTTTAGAGTCATAAAGCCTTTCTACTAATGAGTCTCATGAGTTGTATAACCTCAGATGAGGCAAGTCTCTTGTTGGGGGTTCAGCCTCGACAGGTTCATACATTCCAGGGTGAGGGTGTATGGATTAGAAATATTAGGCAGACAGAACAGAGGTACAAAGGAAGTATAAAGAGACAGAATAGAGTAGGGAGGACAATCCAGCGAATACTGAATTTGCCCATGTTTATTTTCCATATGCTCATATACCCCAATCTATAAGAGGAGAAGAAAGTAAAAGACTGCTTTACCAAGAACAAGCAGATCAATTACCCAAAACATCAAGTAACTCTATCCTAAGCCATGCACAGTCCTCTGTCCTGTAGCAGAAGCACAGGATTTAATAGATAAATTTTAAAAGGAGGGAAATGTCAGGCCCCTTGGATGTGGATCCATTTCTTCTTGACCAAAGGTCAGATAGTTCAGGCCTCTTCTTGCTCCTTCAAGGTTTGATGGGAGGTTTGACTCAGGGAGTGCCTGCCTTCAGGATCTCGGCCTAAGGTGTGGTCAATGCATGTCCTGCCTAAACATCAGAATACTGAACTCAGGAGGTGTGACTGATTCAGGCTCTGACAGGTAGGATTGCTGTCCACTTGTTGGATAAAGCTGTACTCACAGAGTGCATGCTGAGGGAAGGAGAGGATAGAGGATAGAGTTAGGTTGCAGATGCTGTCCTAGGTGACAGTAGCTTGGCTGAATGCAGCCAGATGGAAGACACTGTTGGAAGTGATCTGTCCATGGTCTGTAAGAGGTCCTGATGGGCTTTGGCCAGGTTGCTGGCCAGAATCCTGGTTTACTCTGCCCACCAGCCTGGGCACCTGTGGTCTACAGCTACTCTGGAAAAGGGCACCATATTTTTCTTATCTGTGTAAATAGCACCAAGTGGCCTGAGCTGGCATCAATGTGAGACTAGTTCATCTTCTCAACATACCAACCAGCCCTTCATTGGCATAAAGACTCTGAAGTCACCAGAGTGACCTGGAAAATTGTGCTGAGGGAATGCAGAACTGTTCCTTTGCAAGTGGAGTTCAAAAGAAGGTTGTATTAAAACACAACATTGAAGAGAGGAGAATACAAGGCAGTTAAGGTAGCTTCAAGGATCAAAACTCACTATTCAAAAGGTATGTGGAAAGGGCTGGGGAAAATTCTGCCATATAGTGCAAGCATGCTTGGATACCTAGGACTACCACCAGCAGAAAAGGAATTGTAAATATTAATGAAGCAAATGGACAGACATTTTTAAAGGACCTTTTTCCTCTGAGTATCTTTTGTAGAAGGAAAAGATCGTTAAGCTTTAAAGGGATGTATTTTTTTTTCTCCACTATACTTGAGCTCTATAAAGCATTGCCTTGCTGCCAGATACTTGGCAATGCCTCTCTGTTTTTTAGGAGAGGCATTTGACAATCTATAAAGTGGGTCAGACCTAAGGTGGTATGAATTTATAATAACAGAGATAAGAAAGGAACAAATGGAGGCCATGGAAGATGAGCTAAGGCTCCCTTACTTTGTGACATGATAGAATTATGAAGAACAACAATTATGAAGAATGAGACGTGAGCTGACTGAACTGTGATTTAAGGAATCTCAGTGAATGTGAACCATGGACCTGGAAATGAGATGCTTAGAGAGAAATAAGTCCATAGCTGCCTCCTAATGGCAGCTAAAAATAACCAGCATGTGAGTCATTTTCTGTTCTTTGAAGTCAGTTTATGAAAAAATATTTCTGATAATTAGTTCAGCAAATCTTTATTTCTATCCAGAATAGATAGTCACAAATGACTCTCAGTTTATTATAGCATTGCAACATGCTAACCCCATAGGAAGTTAAAAATAATGGAAGTGGAAGTGATTTGAGCACACCTGAGTGTCACAGCCTAGCTATGCAGCCGGCTGCAGTGTGAACACCCCCAGTAATCATGTGACTGGCTGGGAGCGGCCATATACTGCTGTGAGCAGCATAGAGAGAGAATGCTCCCTTCATTGCTAACCAGGGGCAAGGATAAAATTCACAATCCAGAGTATGAATTCTGCAGTTTCAATATACTTTCACAACTATGTCCAGTTGAACAACCCTAAGTCATCAGAGGTTCAGAAAATTTTGGATACACATACACAGGTACATGTTTGTATACACAAACTCAGATACATATTTGTATACACATACGCAGGTACACACATGTGCATATGATTGAAGTCCGAAGTCCAATCATCAGGAGTCCAGAACCTTTTGAACATACATATGCAGGTATATGTTTAAATACACTTACGCAGGCACATATCTGTGCCTATGATTTCTGTAAAACACACATAAAGAGAAATATATATGCACACACACAAACACATACACAGTTATGTACATATCTATCTTGATTTTGACCCTTAAATGCTGTAGACATCTCACTGTACAGAAGTCAATTTCCAGTATAAAAGCAGATGTTTCCTTATAATCCCTGATTATATATAATTTCCGAATACTTGCGCACTGTTTCGCAAGCTGTTGAATGGCAAGAGCCATGTAATGATTAAAGCCGGTTGAGATAACTGGCATCATGCACTCTTAAGATTTTTAGATCAGAAAGAGTTACCTTGGACTGTGCAGTCCAAATCCCACCTAATTAAGCTGATATAAAGGGGCTCTTTCTCATTATCTTTATCTCTTTGACATGACTATAATTTCCATAACTGCACACACCTCATTAGTGAGTGATAAGGGCTTTCGTCTAGGTAGTTCAGCAAGTTATACAGCAGTTGACACATGGTTCTTCACTGAGCTCTGAATTTTCGTGTTTTATAATCATTATTATTATTATTATCATTATTATTTGCATTTCGTGGTAGTGGTTATTATGCAAGTTTAAAAAAGAAAGCAGAAAAATCTACCCAACAAATTGGGTCCCACTGGGGGTATATAAACAAACACTTCCTGATAATAATGTGGAATTACTTTAAGAAAATAACAGGGCTAGGGCCCATATTAGGAAGATGACTGAATGGGTAAAGTTCTTTCTATGGAAACACGAGGACCTGAGTTTGGAGCCCAGCTTTATGTTCAACGCCTTTTTAGTTACTTGAGAACTTAACAAGTCCTATTCTTCTGGATTTTCTCCTTCTCCTAGTATTAAAAGTCTCTGTCCATCCCAACTCAACCAGAAATCATTTCCTGACTTATTGCCTAGATAAACTTTGCATAAGGTTAAACCAAGGAGCACCTATTATCGGTTAGCATTTAAAGACAGTTTATTTGTTATTTATGTTTTGTTCTCTGTGCAGTCGCATTGATGCTTTGCACATCATTTGACTTTAGATTTAATAAGAAATCAGAGATATGTTTGTTGGCTATCGTTGAAATACTGTTATTGCTAATTTTTGAATCACCACTAATTTACTCTTCGAAAAGTCATTGCCAAAAAAAAATGCCTATTATTTATACTTCAGCAAGAGCAAACTCTTAAAAAGATAAGGACTCTCAGTACTTTGCAGTTAAATTTTTATGACTCACCAGGAGGAAAAAGTACTTTAGGAAGGATGGCAGGAAACAACAAACATATCTACACTTTGAAATGATTTCTTCTTCAGTTTTAAATATCATCTCAGACGATTAAATATGGAGTCACTTTTAGCATTACATTTTCAGCCAGGATTAACTTTTAGAGATTCACAGCACACGCAAGCCAATGGTTCGCAATAACCTAGAGTTCCTTGAATATTGCCATTGATCGTGGCAATAGGAAAGGGGCCTCCTAGAACTCAACCTCAATTTTATAGTCACAATGTTTTAGCCTCTGTTACACAATTTTCCTTCTTATCCTGAGATATGTGTATTGAAAAAGGCATGAGAACTCACCTCTTTTACAAAATGTGAGCTTTCCTCTCTGCATAGTTGTGTCTCAGAGAGCAAGCTTTCATAATAATTGTAAACGAGAAAGAGGGAGGTTTTACAATTTGACATGCTGTGAACACAAATGCGTAATAAAAAAAATTACAATGGTGAAGTGAAAATTTTATTGAAGAGAAAAGGGGGCAACTTTTACTGATTTGGAATTCATTGAGGATTTCTTAACGTGACACAAAGAATGAAAGCATAAAAAGAAAAAAAATGCCTTTCTAACATGATAGTTCAAAAATAAAATGATAAGGCACAGAAGGGAGAAAAACGTATGCAAAACAAACATAAGGAAAACATTTGTGTTTAGGCTCTAAGGGCATTTAGAAATCAATAGCAAAGATTTGGACACACATCTTACCCCCCAAAGCATACACAAATGAAAAAGAGAAGGTGTCCAGTATTACTACTCATTGTAGGACCAAGGTGGAGATGCCTGAAATGCTTCTATACCTTCCCGCAAAGTTAACAGGAAACAAAGAACCTCAGAATTCCATGCTCCTCAGTCAGTGAAGTCATTGGAAATTCCACGTGTGGTTCTGACTCCTATATCCCAACACTCATAAGGTGGAGGCAAGAGGAAAGTCACCTTATGCTACATAGCAAATTCAGCGATAGCTTTGTTTATATGACTGAATTTATATAAAATGCAAACCGTCCTGTAGGAATGTACTATTTGTATCATTGGTTTGCTGGTATAAACATGGTTGATATGAAGAGGGCTAGAAAAAGATTATAGAGAGACACAGACACTACTGGGTATGATGTGTTCATTGTCTTCATTGTATAAAGAGTTTTGCAGATGTAAACATAGGAAAAAATCACCAGATTTTACTGTGCAATTTATTGTATGAAAAATCATAGGTTAACTTTTTAATGTTTATTTTTGTCGATTTAAAAGGTTGTGTATATGTCTGTCTATGTGGGTGTATGCACCTGAGTACAGATACCTGCAAAGTGCAGAAGTTGAAGTCAGATCTCCTGGAACTGGAGTTATACGCTGTTTTGATCTGCCAAGTGTGGGTGCTGGGAACTGAACTTGAGTCCTTTAGAAAATCAGTCTGCTTTCTTAAGTGCTGAACTATCACTCCAGTCACAGTAGCCCAACAACTTTTCAGAAGAAACCATGAACAAGGATGATGAACAGAAACGAATTTGTTCCAACGTGTTTTCCTTCAAGAAACTTCCATCAGACTTACCAGCCTTGTACATTTGCTCGTGAGGATTCTGACGAATCTAATGATGCTTCTCAAGGTCTCAGTACATCTGCTTCCAGCCTGTGACACTTTCAGGATATTCATATGTCCTTAGAAAACAAGATATTAGTTTGAATGGTAACTCGAGATTTCAAGACAGTTTACCTTTTCAAAAAATTTTAATGATTCCTTTCTTCCCCTTCTCATAGTATTGCCAGCAACCTGCCAGGCCAGAGGCAAGAAGGCTCTGTCATATGAAGTCCCTATTATATGTAGATGACTGTTTGAAAGGGCACTTCAGTCTTAGAAATGTGGTTATGAAGAAATATATAAAATTGTACCATGGTGAGGACTGATGAGCAAATAGAATTTGACGCTGAATCAAATGCCATCTACACGTGTTGGATCTGATCACTTTGATTCTACTGCAGCATTCAATTTCATTACCAAAGTTCCTCTGCTGCTAATACAGATGAGAGAGACCTGCATCTCCATCCGTAGTTGGTGTGACATCAGTGCACAAACATCTGGATATCTTTCCATTTCAGGAATGCTGTCACACGTTCTTAAAATAACAAGTAGATGCAAAGCACACTGGAAAGCCCCACAGCAACGGAAGTGGTTGTGTTGTACTTATTTATACCTTACCTCCTTTATCACATGCTCTTTGTGTGAAAGAGAGGTTTGGTTGCAACTTGCAAAGACATAAGCTTCATTTAAAGTTTTTAAATATTTGTTTGAAATTAAAATATAATTACATTATTTTCCCCCTTCCCTTTCTCTACTCTAACCTTTCTCATACACCCCTTACAGCCAGGTTGAGTGACATATGTCTGCAATCCCAGAACTTGGGAGACTGAAGCAGTATGTGTATATGTGTGTGTGTGTATGGTGTGTGCGTCTGTGTACAGTGTGTGCAAATCTGTGTGTGTGAGAGAGATAGAGAGATACACACACAGAGAGACTGAGAGATAGACAGAGAGAGAGAGAGAGAGAGAGAGAGAGAGAGAAAGAGGAAGGGAGGAAGGGAGGAAAGGAGAGAGTTGGGGAAAGGGGTGTTTGAGACTAACCTATATGGATAGAAAGCTCTAGACCAGGACAGTGTTGAGATACTGTTTTAAGGCAAACAAAGGTTGGATAATGGGAGTTTGAATTGGCTTGTCTCCATTCTCTTAGAGTTGCATAGTTTGATTTGGCATAGATATTTATATTTTATGATTTCCTTTACAGTAAAAGAGATTTTATTGCTGTTTGGTGTAGTTAAAAAGGCTTGACTGGCATATTTCACAAGCTTTTCCCTTTCCATTTAGTGATCAACAAGCAATGAGCCCCAAGTTTGGGTACACCACAGGCCCAATGCCAACCATTCTGTCTCTGTGTATATGCAGTCCTCTAGCCAGCTCTTTTCTTATCTTTATAGCGACAGTAAGTGTCTATATACCCCCTTGACAACCATGTGAGGGTAATGTGAATATACCTAGAACATGCTTAGTGCACTGCACAACCCATGGGAACTATCCACAAACACTTGGGAGACCTTAATCATTTCTGATACCATGAACTAAATGTACATTTGAAAAGAATACTGTTGAAACTTAGAATTATCATAGTGGTACCTGGTATTCTGACTCCACTATTAATGGGATAATTTTCCTATCCATGTGGAACTGGTAGAATGTACATAAATTTTTCCTTTTCTCATTTAGTGATTTGTTTTTAAATAATTACTTCCATACTGCAACGCACACGTCCCTTGGTGTCTGTCACAGAACACTGCTCATACCTGTCACTCACAAACACCTTGCACAGCTCTGAACAAAGGCATGCTTGTAGTTTTGAGGCACAGTCTTATGGAAAGAGAATGAATTAAAGAGATATTCTGAAGGCAGGCAGTGGTGCATGCTTTTAATTGTAACACTTGGTAGGAAGAGGCAGGGGGATCTATGAGTTCAAGGCCAGCCTGGTCTACAGAGTGAGTTCTGGGACAGCCAGGGATGTTACACAGAGAAACCCTGTCTCAAAAAACAAACAAACACCAAAAACAAAAATGAAAACAAAGAAACAAAAAGATGTTTTGGTTTACTTTGTCATTATTCCTGAGATTTTGGCCAGGTGCCTTGAGAAGTCTCACTCTGGCCTTGGCGATTCTCTGGAGCTGTATTCCAGTCAGCAAAGCTTTATTTGCATTTGTATTCTTACCAGCAAAGCTCTGGAAGTGTTATTTCTGTTGCTGCCTGTAAAACTCAAGGCCAGACATTTCCCCCGTGGCTAAGGACATGGGGTTGTTAGTGTTGTCAGAACCAGGCCAATCCTTCTGTTTTTATTTCAGAATTTTACTTGTGTTTGACTCCTGGGTGATCAAAAATATCCTTCTTAAAGGAAAATCATCACCCATGCCATTTCCTGCAGATGGACTTTGTGAGATGTGAGACATGTGGATTCAAGGGCTTCTGCTTCTACAAGAGGTTTGGGAGCTGTCTGATCAAACACTTTCATCTGAGAAATGGGGAAAGTGAGGCTCAGAGAGTGAGAAGAGATTGATCAAATGATAAGCTACCTATAAGTTCCATAGGTGTTTACTTTTGATCCATCTTACCCATAGGTGCGACAGAAAGCCATAGTGTTTGCTTTCCATCCATCTCGCGCATAGGTACCACAGAAAGCCTTAGGTGTTGACTTCCAATCCATCCTTGTTTCTACATGACTTTTTTTTTGCTTTTAGCTTTATTTCTTTTTATAGAAAATATTTTTTTCTCTTATAATATATTGATTACTGTTTCCCCTTCCCCAACTCCTCCCTCATTGTCCCCCACTTTAGCACCCACCCAAATCCACAGTTTCTTTCTCTCATTAGAATGCAAACAGGCATTTAAAATGATAATAAAATAAAAACAAACATACCAGAATAGGAAATAAACAAACAGAAAAAACAAGCTAAAGAAAAGCGAAAGAAACAGATACAGACATTCACACAGAAAGCCCCCCAAACAAACTCAGAAACAATAAATATTTAAGGAAAACATTTGTAAAGTAAAATACTAAAAAATAACACAGACAAAGCATTATGAGACAAACAACAAGTGAACAAACAAAACCCCCAAAAACAAAACAAAAAAACCTTCAAAATACTATTGAATATGTTTTTTGTTGGCCATCTACTGCTGGGCATGCATCCTACCCTCAATAGAGGTTTGCTTCCCCAGTGAGACTCCCTTGGGGGCAACTAAATTTCCCTTTGCAAGTGGTTATCTATTAGAGATAGCTTTAGGATAGGCTTAGGTGCCTATGACTACTCCCCTTCTCAGCATTGGTACCCCATTTGGCTTAGACCTATGCATGCTGTCACAGTGTCTGCAAGTTCATACGTGTGTCAGTTCTGTTGTGTACTATCTACTGCTGGAGGAAGTGTCTGATGATGGCTGAACAAGGCACTGATCCGGGAGTATAGTAGGAAGTCATTAGGAGTCATTTTATTGCTATATTTATTTAGCAGAACAGTAGTATTTGGTTTTCCTCTAGGTCTATGGCCTATTTAGTCTCAGGTTCTTCACCATATGAAAATATCAGGCTCCATCTCAAAGAGATATCCAATCAGATAGTGGCACTGGTTACTCCCACATCTTTTGTGCCACTATTGCCCCCATGATATCTTACAGGCAGGTCATGTTTTCAGATCAGTGAGTTTGTAGCTGGTCAGTGCTTACCTTTCTCCTCTGGTAGTATTGAGAGTACCTTCCAGCACCACAAATAATAGTCAGGAGAGGTGAAGGCTCCAGTTTGAATTTTCTGTGTTTATTGAGTTATGTAGCTGTTGTCTCCAGCAATGGGAACTTACCATTAATTTGGGAGAACAACCAATTGCCTTGGTAATAGCTTGCTTTGATTGGGGATTTCCATGAGTCCCTCTTGGCCAACAACTCAATTAGATCTTTAGATGTAACCCATTCCCAGCACTGGAGGTTTCAAAGGATGCTGTGTCCTACTACAGGTAGAATTGTTTAACCTGTTTAACCATTTTCATTGCTGCTATAAGCCATATTGGTTGTTTTTTTTTTTTTTGAGACAGGGTTTCTTTGTAGCTTTGGAGCCTGTTCAGGAACTAGCTCTTGTAGACCAGACTGGCCTTGAACTCACAGAGATCCTCCTGTCTCTACCTCCACCATTAAAGGTGTGCGCCACCATCGCCCAGCAGCTTATTTGTTTTTAAAGTTAAGGTGATTGACAGCAAGATGACTTAACATGCTTGATAACCTGAATTTCTTCGTCTGTTTGTTTTTATTATCATTTTTATTTTTTCATACTATATATTCTGATTATGGTTCTCCCTCATCGCCTCCTCTCTGATCCTCCTCACTCCCTCACCCTCATCCTTTCTCACTCTCTTTTATTAGAAAACAGTCATCTAAAACAGAAATAAGAAAAAAAAACTGAACAGAACAAAGCAAACAGAATTCTGAAGAGCCAAGCATTGAAAAATTAAAAGCACAAGAAACACAGAGACACACACAGTGGAAAACGCAGAAATCCTATAAAAACATAAACTTGGAAACCTTAATATATAAGCAGGGTAAGGAAAAATGCCCAGACAAAGCATTATAAGACAAAACCAAACAGAATACCCTCCAAAACTACCTTTGAGTTCTTTCTGGCTTGATCATCTACCGCTGTGTACGGGGCCTGGCCTTTAGAGTGGTTTGCATACACAGTGAGACCCCTTGGAAAGAAATTAACTACTCTGCAAGTGGCTGTCAGTTGGTGATAGCTTCTGTGTTAAGGATGAGGGTTTATGTCTACGTCCACTCTCTGCATTGAGATCCCATCTTACCCAGGCTGGTGTATGCCCTGTACATGTTGCCACAGTGTCTGTGGATGACATGAATTTGGTCCCTGAATCCCATGGTGAAAAGAGAGAACTGGCTCCAAAAAGTCGGCCTTTGACCCATACACTTGCTCTGTGGCATGCATGTGACACACACACACACACACACACACACTAGAAAGAAAAAATGAGACCATTAAGGTAAAAAGAGCTTGTCACCAAACCACTTATTTGACAAAAAGGGAAATGGAGGCTTGAGGTATTTTTGCAAATTTCCCCTTCCTAGGAGATGGCAGACCTGGACAAGTAATTCATATCTCCTCCTGACTTCCACTTCAGTGCTCTCTCTAATCCACACTGCAGTCCAAATGTGCCCATAAAGGGAATTCATTCTCAGCGATGGGTTTTGGATGGTGTTATTGCCCCTATTCTTCCTTGTCTATCTGTGATATAAAGTACTATGTGCACTAAACACCTGGCTGCAGCCCAGGTGACATCCAAACATGATGACTCCTTCGCCAAGGTGATTCATGGCTCTGGCTTGTGAGAAGAGGGACTTCTGAGACTCCTTCCGTTTACTTTCCAGCCACTTGTTAGTCTTTGTATGTGTGGAAGCGTCAACAGCTACCACTCTGCTGATAGATGGTCTGATTAGTCAAGCTGGAGCCCCTGCTCTCAAGAGCGATAAATCCCAGCAAAGCCTGCCCTGTTCTCTGCCATGATGCCTGGGAGCCTTCCAATTCATCCTTCAGCGGTAAATTTGGCTCATAGTCAAGCTTCCAGCTAGTACTGGAATGGTTTTATAGTATTGCTAAAGGGCTTTCCTTGTGAAAAGTATCCTAACACTGCCTTGATCTTACCATATACAGCCCCCTCACATCCGGACATTCAGGTGCAAGCGCTTGAGAGCCATGCAGTTTCCTTCATACTTCTGTAGTGTTTTCCCCCTGTCTATGAGCCCATGATGTCTTCGGAGTCAGCAGAGCACTTCACAGCATCTGAATAGGTGTGAACACTGGGCACAGGCTGACTTGAGTTGTAAACACTGAACTGTTGTTTAACTGTGAACACAGTACTTAACACTTTGTACACCTTGGTCCTTCCTTTGTGAAGATGGGACAACAGTAACATCTAAGCTTGGGGTGATTAAATGAAGGGATGCGAGGGAATGAGTCACCCTACTGTATAATGTAAGGACAGTGGAGCAGCCACTGATGAAGATGGTGGTGATGATGCTAATAGCCTTTGCACATTTTATGTAACTGTTTCTTCTATAGCTCACAAACTCACAAGAGTGTCTGATGCTTTCTTTCCACCTTTGCCCTCCCCATAGCTTTCTAAGACATTTCACTAATGAAAGAAAATGCACTTGCTGAGTAGATATGAATTGATGCCTACAGACTTTAAAGATTCTTGCTTTGCTACCTAGATAACCATAGTTTTTTTTAGGGTAGGTGAACTATACTCACTTGCTTGTAATTACTCATTTTTTTTTATTCTAGATATTGTACTAAGTGGTGAGAATATAGCCTCAAAAGATCAGTCCATAGCCACGTTCAGAATTAGTATAGAGATGGATGTATCAACAGTGTAGGGGTTAGGGAGGATGTGGGTGAAACAATGTCTTTTGGACATGAGAAGACCTTTAAAGTCATGAACTTAGAGCAGCTACGGTTGCTTGTATAATATCAAGCCTGCAAACATTTATCATGGATGGGGATAGGAGTTATGAGTCTCCACGCCTAGCTGAGCTGTTCCTGGGAGTCTATGAGTGTTAGGAGAAGGAAAGTCAGTGTCCTTTAGAGTTGTGGTCCCTGGAAGGATGACCATGCTCTTGTGGATAGCCGCACAGCCCTGTATTTATGGGTGGCATTGGTTAGATTCAGTGAGTTACCCATTTGTTTATAAATGGACATGAAGTTGGCAAGGAGATGTGAGAGAAAAGAGGAGGAATTGGAAGAGAGAATGTGGGGTCTATGTGATCGGAATATATTGTATGCATGTCTCAAAGAATAAAATGAAATAATATTACATTAAAATACCTGGAAATAAAGCTCAGTGGCAGTATTTGTGTATCACTGGAAAGCTTTAAATTCAAGTTGCAGCAGCAACAAACAAACCAAACTTCTGATAAGATGCTTAAAGAACCCAGGGGGGAAAAGAGGGGTAGATGGGGAGAGACACCACTTGAAAGCAGAAGAGTTTGTTGGATTCGGGAGTTTAACCTTTTATCTGATATTAACCAACAAAGCTGAACAGTAAATGTAATAACAGGACACAGACAACCTTAAAGTCTTGAAAATACATGGTTTTCTTGTTTTTATACATTGAATTTATTTTAAAAGTGTGTTTATGTAAGTATATTTATTTGTATGCATTTATGGATGTGTAGGGGGGGAGATGCACGCACATGCCAGAGGTGCCATCCTCAGGAACACCATCCACTTCCTTTGGTCAGGGTCTCATTGTCTGAAACACATCAATTAGGCTAGAATAGCTTACCAGCGAGCCCCAGAGGTCCACCTGTCTCCCTGTCTCCAGCTCTGTGATAACAAATGTTCCAACATGACTGATATTTTCACACGTGTTCTGGAGAGTGAGCTAAGATCCTCATGCTTATGGGGAGAACACTTTATAAACGAATCTATAATCTTATACCTTGAATTTCTTACAGTCAATGTTCTTCGATATTAAAGCCCTGGTCTTTGATGTTAACAGTCACAAGAAAGCTTGAATGTATATTGTTTTCCTTGTAAGCTGGCTCAGACAGGTTGAGATTTCTACTTTACTTTTTCAAAGTTGAAAGGGTAAAATAATGACTAGTCTTTCAAAATCGCTAAAGATCCCGTTTAAAATACTACTTAAACATCTCCAGAATTCATCGAAACACTCATTTCAAACAGCACTCCATAGAGGTTCCAGGCTACTCTCGGCAAGTGTCAGTCTCAGCATTGACACACGGGGTCCTTAACACTAAGCCACTTCTCTTGCTGCACTCCGTAAGTCAGCAGACACACTTGGGAGGTAAGAAGTGCGACTGCTCTCTCTGTTTATCACCATTGTTATTACTTTGGCCTGAATATTTATTACAGTCAGAAGTGCACACGTCTCCCTTATCGTGGCTTTCTAGAGGGTGAAATTTCCAGCAATATTTGCATTTTTATAAATTCCTTTGCTGCAGAGTAGAGGCTATTTAGATTACAAGTAAGAGGTGCGGATACTAACCAGGTTCACCCAAACAGAAGTCACTGATTTGAAAACTATGGAGGTATTTTTTTTTTTCACAGAATTTAAAAGCAGGAAGTACAAGTTGATTTTTAGGAGAGAGTGGGGTGAGGATCTCTAACTTCATATATTTCTTTATTCTAAAGAGATTCTTCATAGTGGCTTCTCTTAGCTTCAGGGTGACCACAGAAAAATCCTTCAAAGAGTCCAAGAACCTGGATAAGAAGCCTAACTGGCAATCTGGAGTAAGTGCCCAACCTAGTCCAGCTAGAGCCAAAGAGGTGGGTTCATGTTGTACAGCCTTAGCTACATAAGGTATATGTGGTGGGTGGGGGTGTGGATGGGTATACAGTCTTAGAAAGGGTAAGTGATGGCTCCTGCAGACAATCTGAATTTCTGCTGTGTAAGTAGATGTCACATTGACAAGAGGCAGTTTCAAAAGGAAGTTTCTAAAAATTAATGGAAATGCTTCAGTGTTAAAGGACTAGACAGCCAAGTTTTAAAGGTAGAGGGAAATTCTTGAGGTGACTCGTAGTTGAGATTCCAGCTTCTCCAAGCCTCCTATGAGTGCTGTCAGGTAAGACCTAGGGTTGCTGAGTTCTTCAGGAGCAAAGTTCCTTGATGCCAGGTGCTCCCTACAGAAGTAGCCTCTGATTGAACTGGTTCAGAACCGCATTGGAAATGCCAGCAGCAGACTTCCCAGAAGACTGTAGTGAAGCTCAAAGCAGGGAAGATTCTATACCCCTCTTTTCTCTGTCAATTGAAATACCCCTAGTGACTTCCCCAACAGGAAAGGTCTTTTTTATTTCATGGAGTCAATGCTGCACAAAAAGTTCCAGCAAGGCTAAGACCGTGCATGTAACGGCTGATGCTAAGGATGTAGATGTCAGGAGATGGGAGTGATTCACACCTCTCCCCCTTCACACTTGGGTTGCTTCCTCAGACACACCCTTTACACCATTCCAAGACTTTCTCTTCACTTGACTGTGTGAGACAGTCTCCTGGATCAAATCACCCGTGTCTCTAAACTGTGGAACACAAGCTGTGTGACTCAGCTGAGCTTCTGTCTTTACCCAATGCAAAATGATGATAGTATCTGGAATTCCTATAAGGAGGTTACCTGTGAATCCTGCAGACGTTTCTTGGCATATGGAAAGCCTTCAATAAGTGCTTTCTATTACAGTGATTTCCAGTCTCTGTGAATGGCAATATCAATTACCAGACTTTCAAGCTACGTATATATTCCTGACACCCCCCTCCAGCAATTATCCATTATAACACCACTAAGGATGATGATGATGGTAATAATGCCAGGTGAGACTGATCACTGACTATATGCTAAACTTTAATTTACACTGAACACTTTACACGTATTTGATTCCTTTAATTTGAATCTCCACTTTAATGATGAGAAATATGAAGTTCACAGAAATAAAGTCATTCTGGCATGCGAGAGGGAAGGGCAGAGCCACAATTTAATTAAGTCCAGGTTTGTCTGATGCTGAAACCCAATGGAACTGATGTAAGACTCCATCGAAAATCAGTCTGTTTGTCTCTGGAGAATCTATTTACTCAGTTCTCCCACCCCAGCCCCATCTGTGCTCCCAGTCCTTAGCTTTCCCTTCCACAACCCAGTCTCCAAACTCCTCTCTCTCTCTCTCTCTGTCTCTCTCTCTCTCTCTCTCTCTCTCTCTCTCTCTCTCTCTCTCTCAGTTATTTTTGTAAAAATCTCAGCATGCAAAAAAAAAAAATCACAATTTTGCCCTTTTCGGAAGATGTTGGCTCTTCACCACCAACATTCCCAACTTTGGCTCCAATTTTATCACGGTGCTGTGAATTCTTCCCATGTCTATATTTTTGTTCACACCTTTGACTTTGCCAACTATTGAACGCACTTAACTCGCTGGTCTTCTGAGACCCGGGCAAATACCTGTTATAGTCCCCAACGTCATAATCACAGTGACTATCTTCCTCTTTATTTTCATAGCACGGATTCATTACACAAACCATGCTAAGTGGTGCATTTATTATTAGTTCCTCTCCCCTACCTTTATCCACCACAGAGTGTGAATTATTGGAGGGCAAAGAGCATTTCCTAATTATTTTGTCATCTTAGATTTGACCTGGATATTCAGCCTCTGTGGTGATTTGAATGAGAAATAGCTCCCATAAACTCATGAATTGGAACATGTTTTCCCTGGATGGTGCTGCTGTTTAGGATGGTTGTTGATCCTTTAGGGCATGGCACCTTACTAAAGGACATATGACAGTGGGGATGGGCTTTGAGATTTACAGCCTTGCCCCATTTCCACTTCATTCCCCATTTCCTGGTGTGCCAAAGAAGTATGATTATCCATCTTTTAGCTCTGGCTCCCTGCTGTCTTGCCATCCTCACCATGATAACCTCTATCCCTTTAGAAGCATAAGCCAGAACCAAGTCTTTTGGTCACATCTCATCACAGCAATGAAAAGTAACTTGTACAGCCAATGTAAATATTGAATTTGTTCAGAAATAAGAAATTAATGTGCACACTTATGTAACCTCCTGCGGTAGTTCCTAAAATGTGTTCCTAAATGAAAATGTTTCCTTTCTCATTTATATTCTTTGTAGATTTAGATTCGTTTGGTTCTATGGATTTCTTGAGGGCCTATTCTCCTTGCCCCAAGAGCCAATGATTCTGTAGAGAAGTTTCTAGCTGCCTCTGAAAGCTTTTGTCACTCTCTGGAGAAGTAAAAGTTCTTTGAAGTCTTTGCTGCCTAGAAGATTCAGGAGGTGGTAATTAAAGTGATTAACAAGAGAATACGGATGTTTAAATAATCTTCCTACCAGTTATTCATTAGCGGTCTGTACCTTCTAGATAGCAGACTCATTAATTTAAACACATTTCATTATATCTTGGATCTTATTTTCAAAGAATACAAGTCAGAGAGGCTTTCTGAATGGAGGGAGGGTGGAGGAGGGATTAATGGGAGTGTGGTCAGGAGCCCTTCTCTCTTCTGGATCTGCACCCCATCAGCCTGCTGAGTGAAGTTGTACCACGGAATCTCTTCAGGGTAAGTTCCATGTGAACTGTGTGTCCGTGTTCTGTCTCTCAGCCAACTGGATCTAAGCTTTCCAACTGACAACAAAATGGTTGGGCTGAGCTTATAAAGAAATATGGAAGTGCTTTTGTCTCCAAGAAACATAAATTAAGGAAGTTTGAGACAAGGGCCAGCTTGGTGGCTCAGTGAATTAAGGAATTTGCCACCACAACTAATGACCTGAGTTCAAGTCTTGGGACCCATGGTGTGGAAGCAGAGAACTAAGTCTATATATGCCATACAATAAATAAAAAGTAAGTACAATATTTTTAAAAAATTGAAAGAAATACTGAGACAAGAATGCAGTCAGCAGAGAAGCAGGAATGCTGAGGACTCATGGGCTATAGTTTCATATTTTAGGGACCATCTCTGTCAGAATTAATCTAAGTTCTTATTAGAATGCAGATTCTATGGCTGAATCATCAGACTTCTGACAATCAGGTGAAGACCCATGCTAATTACATTCAGTAATATTAGCTATATAGTGGGCATGACTTGGAAAGCCATGATGAGCCATGTGCAAGCTGAGGTTCCCAGAGGACAGGCATCATGACCAAAATTGCATCCTTATGAAGGTCTACACTTATATAATAAATTTATTGGTATATTTTACTTGAATATAGGAAACCCATTATAACCAAAATTAAAGTTGCAAGAAATGTCTCAGAAAGATATAAAACAGCCCACCAAATCTCAAAGAAAGGTAGAAAACCAGGGTTAGGTAATAGGAAGGCATCAGGGGTTCTACAAAGTTGCAGAAGGATGGTAGGACCTGAGGTTTTACAAGAACTACTTCACAGTCGATAGGTGAGAGCCCTGATTTGTGTTTCTCATCCCAACATTGTTCACTTCAAGAGTATTCAGCTGAGTGTTGGGATGGAAGAGTGAAAAGCCTGTTGTCTGGCTTACAGCGTATGTTGCCACAGGAAGGTGGCACAACAGCCTCACTGTGTCTGCCTGTTGTTCAGGGAAGGAACTCCCTGAAGATGATTGAGTACCCCGAAAGCATGGAGAAAGGATGCTAATTATTCTCTGAACCAAAGTATCCCAAACCAAAGGCTGGAGAGATAGCTCAATGGTTGAGAACACTTGCTGCTCTTCCAAAGGGTCCAGGTTTGGTATTCAGTACCTATATGGCTCACTAGAGCCCATAACTCTAGTTCAAGGGCATCTGGCACTCTCTTCTGGACTCTGTGATCACTATACACACACACACACACACACACACACACACACACACACACACACACACAGATAAAATACTTATCCACATAAAAATTTAGAAATCAAAAAATTGACCTAGAATTTGTGTAAATTCTAAATGCTGGTAATGAACTTAATTAAAAATGGGACTGTAAAGGTTAAATAATACATGTCTACAGTCTAGACATCACCTATTATAAACTCTGTTTAAAAGAATCACTAACATTTTAGATAGAAGAATGACAAACTTCCAGCTTTCCACATGTTGACATGTGTGATATGACTATCAGGTGCCAGTCTAGGTTCACCCATATGGGAAGCACAGATAGAAGAAACTTGTCTTGTCTAAGTCCACAGACTCCATAGTGATCATTACCCCTGGAAGGCCCAGTGCAAGGCTTCAATACCTTCTATATAATGGGACAATCAATGCTCAGAGAATGTGATTTTATTAGTATTTTTTTTTTTTTTTGTAATTAAGACTGATGCTTCAGAAAGCTCAGTTACTTTCCAGAAACCACTCTGGTGAAAGTCTCAAGGAGGGATTAGGTACTGTCTGATTGAATTCTTTTCCTTCAAGTACATTTCTTTACCGGCTCATAGCAAAGGTTTCTCTTTTATTTTTCAATGTGACTGCAAAAATTAAATGCAGCTCTTTGAATAACTGGAAGGAGAGGTAGTAGCTGGAACTTCTCTTTAATGGGTTTATTGTTTGAAATTGAAATATTTGTACATGAGACTACATAGTTACATATTCATAAAATAACACTTGTGCAGGCTGGCAACTATCCGTTGCTCACTCCCTGTCCTCTATAACTTCCTGGTTAGTAAATGAAACCTTACATTTGAATAAATACATTTGGGCCTAATTTCTGCCTTTTCGTGCTGTGAAAGAGCTGTCAAATTTGAAGTGTAATGACTGTATGATTTCTTATGATGGCACTCAAAATGCCTCAGAAACAGATTTGGAATGCTGTCTAAGTAAGTTCTCTGTGGGGTTCAGACCCATTTAGAGTACCCTTTAGGCTTTTACACAACAGTGTAAGAACACATTGCAAAGAAACGAGTGTGAAGTGGTGTCACAGGGAGGGATAGGCCAAGTGGAGCCTCTAGGAACCCAGAAAAATGAAAAAAAAAATAACATTTTTCTAGTAAGAGCTCTCTGTTGTCATTGGAAAATTGATTGGCCACTGGTCCTGGGTTGTACAGTGGGTAGGTAGCCTAAATTCCCCTGCTATCCCATGGGTAGACTTGTCTGAAAACATGACCACATGAATTTCCTGAACGTTCCTATATGAATTAATTTTGGAGCATTCAGCTCCATTTAACCCTGTGAAATAAGAATGCATGCCCTAGGTTCTTATTTGTTTTAATATTTGGTTTTATTTCTATGCATGCATATGTCTATTTGGGCAAGGGCATGTGACTGCAAGTTGCCCACGGAGGCCAGAAAAGAACCCTAGAGCCAGGAAGTTGTGAGTCACCCAAATTGGTACTAGGAACCAAACTATGGTCATCTAAAGGAGCAGTGAACCCTCTGAACCACAGAACCATCTTTCCACCCGCACACATCTATGGGACAATATTATACAGGCCACATATTTCTGCATTGTATCAGCAGCCAGCCTCTCAAGTCACAATAGCAACAGAGATGTTAAAAGCATCTTCAGACTGGCTGTCTCCGGAGCTCAGGATATGCTGCTCCTTTCTTTGTAATTATGTAGATCACCTGAGAAGAGGTGTCCATTGCAAGTTAGTGACAGGGCTGTGGACATGGACTTTAGTCCTGCTACTTCAGAAACAGAATGCTCATAAACTTCTCCCTCAGTTTACCTTGGGGGATAAATGGTGTTTGGATAATAAACACAGGTGGTCTTCAGGATTTGAGTGAACGCTGAGACTCCCTTTCAATATTGCTGTGTGAACTGTGTCTCAATTATTCCTGTGCCTCCACGCCAGTCCAGAGAGGGAAAAATAGTTTATGTTGGGGCATCGACCCTGACACACATCCATAGCAGGTTCTTGGTCTTTTCCACTACCGGGTGTCTGGTTTGAGTAAGTCAAGCTAATTACAGAACAGAGAAGGTACTGGGATGAATAAAGGATCTACGTTCTACTTCCAGCTCTGTTAACAGGAAAGGAGAATTAACTTCCTCTCCTTGGCATTCTCGGCCTTACAAAGCAGTCCCTGCTTTAAAGGACATAGAATGAACTATTTATACCAGCCTATGTTCCCTTGAATCTCGGGATTCTACAGAAATGCCTTGAAGATTTGAGAAATTTCAGCAACAAAAAGTTTGAAAGTCAATGGCTTTGATAATCTGTAAGGATTTCCTCCCTGTCATGTGTAAGTTTTTTTTTTTTTTGCTTCATTATAAAAAACTAGCAAAACTACATACTGGCATTCAGGTATTTAAAAGCAAACATAGATAATAATGCTTTTGGGCTTCCCAGGAAGAGACTAGAGATGTCTTCCTACCCTGAAAATTGTATAAGAGAGATATTCTTGATCACATCTGTCTGGCTATCACGGAGTTGCTGGCATCCAGTGCGTAATAAAAGACACATCGGAAGCTCAGAGCATTCTCAATGTGTGAATGAAGAGGCAAATGAAGGAAGGTGTGGATTTCATCTCAGTGGGTTTGGTTTGGACACTAGAATTTAATTCTGAAAATGTTCTCAGCAAAACTTTTTGCCTTTGCTTCTTTTCTAGTTGGTAACTTCTAAGAATTTTGTCCTTGAGATAATTTAGATCACTTAACTTGTGATTAAATTGCCCCACTGTCCCACGTTAGGTATGAGAAAACTTTAGACAAGGCAAAGTATCACTTAGTCCTTGCTATTTTTCAAATGGGGAATATGAATATCAAGAGTGTTTTGGCATGATTTCTTCTAAAGTTCTGTGTTTGTTGATTAATTTCTGTAGTCGCCCAGAAGACTTGTTCTCTAAACTGTGTCCCATGCTAGGGGACTGGCAGTGCACAATCATTTAGATGAAGTTCACGTACTAAAAGGTGGTTACACCAGTGTAGAATAAATAAGTGTCTTGAGGACATAGGATGGACTGAGAGCCACAGTAGTGAATTGCTTCCATTGAATAGTTCCAGAGGCAGTTTATTAGTGATGCCTAATGATTCAGTCCTTTCTGAAAGGCGGTTTAAAGTTTGTGTGGTCTGATACATTATAAATGTGATTTTCTTAACTTCTATTTGGCCAATTTGCCTGTGTCAGCACAGCTACTAGAGTTCAGCAATGCTTATCGTGAAGTTACTGCAGAAAGAGAGAAGTGAACAGGGTGGCGAGAGCTGGAAAAGTTACTCTTTCTTCTGTGGGAAGGACCATGGCTCCTGCATGCTTCTTAGGTCTCAGTGGTTCACAAGGCTCTGCCAAGTATGGGATAAAATGGGATACTGAGTACCTACATTGTCTTATCCTCTTAGATGAGAGCCAAACTAAGAAGGAAGAGAAAAAATAGAAACGGCTCCTGAGTGGAGAACAGCAAGCATATGTCTACTTGATTCAATAGAGGTGGTCTAGGAAGGACTTGCTGGAGCTTAACTGAAGGAGCATAGGAGAACATTCTAGAGATGCTTTCAAGGCCATAAGAGGAAAGCAACACATGCTTGCAAAGCCTAAGAAGTTGTATGTGGTTCTGGACAGGAACAAGAAAGGGGCTGTAGACTGCCTGCTATGCTAAGGACTTTCTAGGACTTTCTGACCATCAGGTAAAAGCCTCTTCAGCATGTGACTCCAGAAAGATATACTGGGAATGGTGTTAGAAACAAAACCTACTGACACACCCCTACCACCTGAGAAGTTAATTTAATGAGATAGGAATGATAGGATTCATTGAATAATGAATCTGCATAACTATGAGGAATCTGTAAATAATCTCTGCGCCACAGGTGACTCTGTTTTAGCAAGTCGGTGTATCTTAGCACTAATCCTAGGGCTTTGAGAACGTTCACTAACATAAAAAAGCATTGTTTCAGAAAGCCCCTATTTTTAGAAGCGCTATTAGCAGAAGCATCGCTCTAACCTTTTCCTTGTTCTCCCTGTGCCGTGCACATTAATTAACACTTCCACCCTACAAGAATGTGTTTCTTCCCTTGTGCTGGCGGTGATATTTCAGAAACTTGCTGTAGATTAGAAACCACCAGAAAAATAGATCTGAGTGATTTAAAAAGCATTCTTTGCTGCATGTAATTTCCTGTATAGACCTGCCTCCCCCTCACATCACATGAAGGGCAGTGAAGTTGAAACTTACCTTTGGTACCTGATTTGGCAACTTTTAAAAGTTCTGTTTTAAAACAGTTCATATGGAATGTAAAAAGAATAATTACCTAATCAATTAGAGTCACTTTTAAATTTTAAAGATCCAGTGGTGGTTTGGATAAGAATGGGTACTATAGGCTCTTCTATGTAAATGCTTAGTCACCAGGGAGTCCAACTGTTGGAAAGGATTAGAAGGATTAAGAGGTGTGGTCTCTTGGAGAAAGTCCGTCCCTGAGATTTCCTCTTGATGGATTTTTCCTGTGACTAATATGAAATGTACTTCTTTGTCTCTTTTGATTGATATTAGTTTGAAGTCTATTTTGTTAGATAGTAGTAAAGCTAAGCCAGCCTGTTTCTTAGGTCCATTTGATTAGAGAATTTTTCCCAACCCTTTACTCTGAGGTGATGTCTGTCTTTGAGGTTGAATTGTGTTTTATATATGCAACAGAACAATGGATTCTGTTTTTGTGTCCAATTTGTTAGCCTGTGTCTTTTTTTATAGGGAGTTGAGTTCATTTATATTAAGGGATATTAATGACTAGTGATTGCTTTCCCCTGTTATTTTATTTTTTGTTGTTGATGATGCTATTGTGTGTGTTTTTCCCTTCTTTGGGATTTGTTGCTGTGAGATCATCTATTGTTTGTCTTTTTGTGGATGTAGCTGACTTTCTTGTGTTGGAGTTTTCCTTCTAATACTTTGTGTAGGCCTGGATTTGTGGCTAGGTATTGATTAAATCTGGTTGTGTTATGGAATATCTTGTTTGGCCCATCTACAGTGATCAAAAGTTTTGCTGGATATAGTGGTCTGTATGTTTAGTGTTTTGATTATTGTGTGGCAAGGGCACATTTTTTATCCTGTCTGTTTGGTGTTATGTAGGCTTCTTGTATCTTCATATGCATATCTTTCTTTAGGTTGGGAAAGTTTTCTTCTATGATTGTATTGAATATATTTTCTGTGCTTTTGAGTAGGACTTTTCCTTCTATCCATATTATTCTTAGGTTTAATCTTTGAATGGTGTCCCATATTTTCTGGATATTTTGTGTTAAGCTTTTGTTAGATTTAATGTTTTCTTTGACTAATAAATTTATTTCCTTTATTGTATGTTCAGTGCTTGAGATTATCTCTTCTATCTCTTTTATTCTGCAGTTTATACTTGCATTTATGGTTCCTGATTGTTTTCTCATAATTTCCATTTCTATAATTCCCTTGGTTTGTGTTTTCTTTATTGTCTTTATTTAGGTTTTCAAGTCTTGAATAGTTTCTTTCATGTGTTTGATTGCTTTTTCTTGGTTTTCTTTAAGGGGTTTGTTGATTTCTTCCAATTTTTTGTCTGTCTTTTCCTCTATTTCTTTGAGGGAATTTTTCATTTCCTCTTTAAGGGCCTCAAACCTAAAGTTATTTTTTAGGTCATTTTCTTCTGCTTCGTCTATATTTGGTTGTTCAGTTCTTGCTGTTGTAGGGCCACTAGTTTCTATTGGTGTCTTGTTGCTCTTTGTGGTTTTGAGTATTTTTTATCTCGTCTTCCTATTTTTCCTCTGGTTGGCATAGTTGGGTCTGTGTCTCTGGTGTCTCTGGTGATCAATCTTCTAGGTTCCAGTGTATCCAAGGCTCAGAGATTTCTTCTCGTGGTACAATCAGGGCAGCAGTTCCAAGGTCACTCAGTATTTCTGGAGGTCACTGGGTGCTCCTGAGGTCACTCTGCAATACTGGGTTACTTTCGGGCCTGCTCCCATGGGAGCTTGTGTGGGGCTGCTCGCACTGAGTTGCTGAGGTCACTGGCTAATGCTCTGGCAGAGGTCACTGGCTCATGCCTGCTTCAGTGAATGTTGCTGGCTCAGGCCTTCTCTGGCGGAGGTCACTGGATCAGGCCTGTTCCAAGAGATGTCTCTGGCTTTGGCTTGCTCTTGTGGAGGTCCCTGATTTGAGCCTGTACTGCAGAGATCTCTGGCTTGGGCCTGCTCCCTTACACCTGCCATTGCTTCAAGCCTGCTCCAGCTGAGGTGGCCATCTCAGGCTTGATTCCTTAGAGGTCCCTGACTTGCATCTGGACCCACAGAGGTCTCTGGTTCGTACCTGATCCCTCAGCAGTGGCTCCCTTGTACCTGCTCCTGTGGATGTCTTTGCCTCAGGCCTGCTCTAGCGACAGTCACTTCCTCAAGCCTGCTTTTGTGAATGTTGCTGCCTTGGGTCTGCTCTGCCTGAGGTAGTTGACTCATGCCTGCTCAGGCAAAAGACACTAGCTTAGGTCTGTTCCCACAGATGTTCCTGGCTCAGAGCTGCTCTCTCGGAGATTCTTGACTGGCACCAGGTCCCATAGAGGTCTCTGGCTTGGGCCTGCTCCCTGGGCAGTTGCTCCATTGTACCTACTCCTGTGGAGGTTACTGCCTCAGGCCTCTGGGTCTTCTTTTTGAAAGAGTGTGGATACTGAACTATCACAAAGGAATTTCTTCAGTGTACAACATTGTGCTGATGAAGTATAATGACTGTTATTATTTTTTCCTGTAAGTTTTAGGATAACAATGAAAAACATAGAAGAAAAACAGAGTCTCTGATGCAGGTGTATGTATGGTATCCCGACACTGTGACATGATGTAGTTTGTAAATGTACTGGGTGAGTTCATGATAGTCCTGGAATGCCTAGAGTCAGGGAGTCATGGGTTGTACATGCCTGCATCTAGACAGTAGGGAATAAACTCTTTACCATGATCATCTGGAACCACACAGGAAGATAAGTCATCAGATGCACCTCACACTTCCCATGCCCTCAAATTGGCTGTAATAGAGAAAAGAGCATGAGAAGAAAAAGAGAACTATAGAAACACAGGGCTCTTTTGTATTGTTAGTGAGACTGTAACGTGAGACTGACACTCTGGAGAGGAGGTTGGCCATTTCTCAGAATGTTAACATAGAGAAAACATAAGACCCAGTAGCTTCCCTCTTTGGAGTAAATTTAGAGGGTTGGAAGCATCATCAAACAGAGCATCATATGTGAGTGTTCTTAGGAGTGTGGTCCAATCTCATCCTGAATCAGAAGCGATCTCAATTGTCCACTGATGGAAAGATAAACATAATTGTAGTATGTCCAGGTGATGAAATTTAGCCAGTTAGAAGGAGGCATGAAATGTTGATACATTCTGCCAGGCGGATGAATTTGAAAACATCATGTTAAATTTTTAAAAAGCAGGTAGAAAGAAGATATACAGTTCCATTTTAGTTTTCTGAAATTTCCAGGGTAGGCCAACTGATTGAGACCGAAAGCAGATGAGTTATAGCCAACAACTAAGAAGGGAGGCAAGCGGAGAGATAATGCTGCTAATGTGAGCAGGAACTCGGGGAGATAAAAATATTCTACCATGTAAAAAATGTTTCGGCAGTTTTTTTGGGGGGGGGTTGGTTTTTTCGAGACAGGGTTTCTCTGTGGTTTTGGAGCCTGTCCTGGAACTAGCTCTTGTAGACCAGGTTGGTCTCGAACTCACAGAGATCCGCCTGCCTCTGCCTCCCAAGTGCTAAGATTAAAGGCGTGCGCCACCGCTCAGCTGTAAAAAATGTTTCATACAAAATATTTTTATTATTTTCTCCTTTCCCAATTCCTCCAAGGTCCTGTCTATACCTCTAACCACCAAACTCCATATCATTTTCTCTCTTTCTGTTTAAGAACAGATAAAACAAAACAAAACATAAAATCAGATAACTTGTAGGTACTAATGATGAGGTAGATAGGGGAGGGGTTGGAGGGACAGAATGGAAAAGTGTATTTGATCAAAGCATATTATATACATCTATAAAAGTCTTAAATAATAAAAATAATTTAAAATAATAATAGTACAATGGATTGATGATGGTGATGTTAATTAACTTATCAAACTATCTCATTTGTACCCCAAATGTATATAATAAGGTTCCTATCATTTGAGAGAGGTGATACTTGTACTCTGGTGAATGAACTGAAAATCCCTGGAGTATATATACTTGAAAGTTTAATGTTATATGAACTACAGATCTATACATACTTACTTCCAAAAAGAATAAAACATAAACTAAAAGTCAACTCTGCTGGTTTTTCCCACAGTCTTTGAATGAAGACAATTCCCCTTAGAGAATTCAGTTGTGCAATGAAACACCGTGTCTATTGGAGTTCAATAACAGATATGGGACTCAAAGAACTATATGAGTCTTATGTGGATTGTGTGAGAATGAGGTCTTAGCATGTGGGAGGCTACTGCTTTGGACTGACAATCTGCAGTGTGAGGTGAAATGAATAAATGTGGAGTAGCAGACACTGCTAACTGGAACTGTTCAGGGTCCTTGGGGATAGATGGGTCCACATGGATCTCACTTACCACCTTTGGCATTAGGAGTCATCAGTTTGGGAAGTTGGCTCAACATCTAAACACTTGTGAGCTCCCATGATGTCCTCTGTCTTGTGCCTGCTTTCTAAACATAAAAAAGGGCAAGTTTTTTAACTTAAAAAAACTATGACTAGTTCATGCATGCATATAATATATTTTGATCACATTCTCCACTGGTCCTTACATAAAGCTCCTTCCTACTAAACCTCTTATTCTGCCCCACAAGCTCCATTTTCCCCTGTGTGTGTGTGTGTGTGTGTGTGTGTGTGTGCCACTAAGTTTAATTAGGATTACTTTATTTGGCACTTATTCACTGGAGCATAGACAACCAACCAGTAACTATACCACTGAAGAAAATGAGTTGCTGTGTTGACTGTGTTTTGTAAACTAGGAACAATCCTAGACATATTTGAGAAGAGGGAAAACATAACTGAGAAAATGCCTCCGTAAGACTGGCCTATGGAAGGGCCCAGCCCATTTTAGTGGGGCGGGGTATGAACCCTGGCTAGGCAGTCCTGATTTGTATAAGAAAACAGGCTGAGGAAGTCATGAGGAGCAAGCTAGAAAGCAGCACCCCTCTGTGACCTCTACATCATCTCCTGCTTCTGGATTCCTTCTCTGAGGAACTCCTTGGATGATGTAAAATGAAATAAGCCCTTCCCACCCCAAGTTACCTTTGGTTATGGTGCTTTATCCCAGCAAGAAAAACCCTAACTAAGAGACTTACTTCTACTGGTAATCGTTAGTTATCACTCTTCCAGATCTCATGTGAGATGCCTCATGCAGCTATTGATGCAGGTATGACCATCCTGAGAGGCACAGTTCTAGTGCGGCTAATATAGGACATTATGAATAAGCCACAGATGCTGAATGTTCTAGAGGAAATAGGCACTGAAAACAGAACTGAGGCAATGCCAGACTCCCAACCACAGTGAGATCATGAGGTGATACTAATAAGTTTTGACCACTGTTAGCTTTTTTGAGATATATGTTGAGTGGCATTGTCAATCCTAAGTGGCACTGAACACTTAAGCACTTAAGCCTGCTTAAGAAGAGGATGTTTAGGTCCTTTCTCAGCTCTAGACTGCTCACCTCACAGGTAGTGTCCCCTCTACAAACCTAGCACTGTGAACCCTGCACTTGACCCCTCACATACCAATGAAATAATGGTCCCATGTAAATGAATCTTCTCATTTAACTCTGGTTGTGTCTCAAGATCCGTGCAGACTTTTTAATCCTACTCAGTCCCCAGAGCTGGGTATATCTGCTGCCTGGAGTGTGCTGGAAAATATATTGAATTAGCTACCTAATAATATACCTTATAAATGTTATTTTAGTTTTTAGCAATAACTCTGGAGTAATTTCAGATGTCTTTTTGCAGATGGAGTTGAGAGAGGTCTTTGACAATGAGGTCAAGGTTTCTTTCCACAGAACCCACTGGTTGAGAGACATTTTATAAATCTTCAGTCCATCTGGCTCTTTTCCTCACTGGGTTGCATGTCAGTTTCCTATGATCGTTGCTTCCGTAGCTGATCACTGGTATGTGCAGAAAACAGGCACTGGGAAATGTTACTTCTGAATTCATTTTGCTAAGCATCAGACCTCATGGTGTAATATATCCATTAGGTTGTCCACTTTGAGAGGAGCTGTCTATTTTATCAAGTGGCAACTCCCCATCTGCAATTTTGAAAAGCACAGTATACATTGCACCAGAGTAAATGTTGGCTAAACATGTGTGAAATGAGAGAGGAATGGGCTAATAGCTTACTTTATGCATGTATTACCCTTATTTTCCTGTTTCTGTGGTCCAGATTTTTACTATGTATCCCTCACTAGTCTCAAACCAGCAATCCTCCCTGCCTATCCCCCCCAAGTACTGGAATTTTAGGAATAGACCATCACCACTATTTTTAAAATACATCATAATCTTTCTGATAAAGTGCTAGAGGCTTCTTGACTTTTAAAGGACACAAGCAGGTAATTTTATGGTTTACAATACTGATCAGCCTAAGGCTAAATCATGTGATGCATCAGGCTCTAGAAGGGTAGAGTGTAGCTCTCCTACAGGGAATCCATGCAAAACCCTTGGTCATCCCATAGAAGAAACAAAGTACATTTTGCTGTCTCTTAGCTAAAAGAATGTCCAGCTTCGGTTCATGAATCAACCAGCTCCAGTAATGCTCATATTTTATTCTAATAACCTTTTTTTTTTGAAAAAGCTAGTTTTCTTGGTAAACACTGAGTCAATATGTGCATTTCCAAGGGACTCTGCTTTGGGATAAGTGAGTTTCCAGTGCAATGTACTGTAAGCATCGCTGTAAATAACCCTAATTTCCTCCCTTATTTGCCTTTGGTTCCACAACTCCTTTCTGCAGAGAACATTCTCTGGGTGTTGAGGAAGCCACTTACATCTAATGACCATTCACCCAGCACCAGAATGCCACTTCTGGGATGGAATTGCTTGAAAAATATAACTATGAGAACTAAAATAGAGATTATGAGATATTCAGACTAGGATGAATAAATAATGGGGATTGTTCGCAAGGGTGATACTCTTCTTAGAGAGTGCATAAACACGCTGACTTCTAAATATCACTCTCTAATACTTCTGGTTTTCTCTAGGTTCTTGAAGTGGGGGACACTGAAGTGTGACCTTTATTTGCTATAGTAGACTTTCACTGGAAATGTTAGAATTCTTAGTTATATCTGGTGAGTTCCCAGGATTCTCAAATGAGCATGAAGAAATGAAGGTGGATTTTTTACAAATTTGCACCATTCTATAAATTTTTAAGACTGAATCAAGATTAAAGCCTTGTAGGTTTTAAATTATTCTTGAGATGAAAGTATGACCAAGGGGAAGAAACGAAAGGTAGCCTTATTTTGGCAGAGCAGTGGAAGCATTCATCTTTTTCATTTCCTTCTTCTTTCAAATGGAAAATGTTCAGCTGTTATTGAAAACAGGAAGATTATTATATTATAAATCAATATTTGAAAAATTTGTTCTCCAAAAGATGTAAATGTGTACTTGTATCATAACCAGACTGGCAGAAATGAATATATTCTGAGAAGACACTTGGGTTTCTTAATCTGACTATCATACTATTGGAATCGGTCCAATGAAATGGGAATTTCCCTAGAAATCTCCTGCTTAGAGAAGGAAAGGCACCAGCCAGAGGGGAAACTTGTCTCCTGGGAAAGCGATTTCACGCGATTTGAACAACTTGTCACCTTATAGGATGAGACAGAAGTCCAGGCACTGACAGGT
>JABTXL010003145.1:1084099-1122833 GCA_025134845.1 Neodon shergylaensis | reverse complement strand
AGGTCAGTTGTGGGTAGGACCACGCCTTGACCAGAACAGCTTAGATGTGCATATCTCTGACCTTCTTTTTAAACTTCAACCTTACTTTAAGACCCTGAGGACAGACTATGGTTATAGGGAGCACAGATCTCTTTATCTTTCTTCCCAATGTTGCAACTTTGAATAAGTACCCTTTTGCTGTTCTTTACTATTAAATTTCCTGTTATTTGCCAGAACTTGGCTTCTGAAGGTGCACACTGTGGTTCCAGAATTGGTAACAACATGCGTTGAGGAGATGGATATACAGTGGTTGAGATGCAGCCCATTGCTTGTGTACCCTGTGATATTCTATCTGTTCTACCATTTCATTTGGACCCATCTTAATATGTTACTAAACCAGCTGTTCTCATGCTGGGGTGTATGACTCAGGAGGAGAGTGCTTACTTAGAATGTGTGAAACCCTGGGTTCAATCCTCAGCACTCCAGAATCAGAACAAAATCTTTCTACGTCATTAGGCAAGTTTTAAAAAATTAGCTTTTGAGAGGAAAATGCAAAAGACTTTTGTTTAAAATAATACAATTGGAAGATTCTCGTGAAAAATTTTTAGAAAGAGCAGTATAAGAAATCTAGTTGTGATAAATTAAAAGACAGACAAATGGGGTTGGAGCATAAAACTAGTTCTGGCTTGTGGTCCCAATAAGATAATCAAATTAGCCCGGCACAGGGCTTTTCAGAGTAGCTTGTTGAATGTATAGCACACCAATTTCGAAAGGAAAGAAAGGTCCACAAAGGACCACGAGAAAACACAACAGTGGGGAAACAGATTTAAGTGAGTCAGTGCAGGACACCCCTGCCCCCACCCCAAGGCCACAAATCTCCATATGAGATTGAGATTGTTTTTCTTCCCTAAGGAAAAAGAATGAATCAATGGTTGCTAATTTGTCACTTTTTAATTAAAGAAGGAAGATTCATACACATGGTAATTCCTAGTGTTAGGCAAGCCCATGGTCACAAAGGAGGATACTTTTCAACCCTGTGATTTATTTGGGTCACATGTCTTAAACCTAATTGATAGCTTGCTGCATAAATATTGGGCCTTTGAAAGGGGGACTGTATATTGTGAGCATGGAGATGGCAAGGAGTGACTTCAGGGGCTGTCACAGTATGTAGTTACTTGTTTCACTGAGCAGCAGAAGGCAGTGGTTCTCATTTCATCCAGGAACAAGGTGGAGGCCAGGGAGATAGCAACACACGGCATGTGATTACCTGAACAATCATAAACCGGTTGTTGCCATTCATAGAGGAACCAAGGCTACATCACTGCATGACAGTGGTTCTCAAACTGTGCGTTGCCACCCCTGGGGGTTGAATGACCTTTTCCCAAGCATCACTGATGATCGTCTGCATATCAGATATTTATATTATGATTTATAACAGTAGCAAAATTACAGTTATGAAGCAGCAATAAAAATAAATTTATGACTAGGGGTCACCACAACATGAGGAATTGTATTGAAAGGTCACAGCATTAGGAAAGTGGGGAACCATTGCTTTATGAAATTCAGCACACATGATTTCAGCATATTCAAAGTCTCGAATTTTGATAACCATCTCCAAATATTCTTTATCAAATATGAACTATAGATATATAGTTAAAGTTACTAAAGAAGAAATAAAAAAAATTAAAGAAGTAATGAAAGAGACAAGGAATTATAAGATGTTTATCATATTTCCTATCTAAGTCATTCAGATTTTATCTTTGGTTTTTAATTTATAAGCCTCTGTCTTCAATGAACCTTTTCTTTCTGGTTATCAATTTTGATTTTGTTTGTTCTACATGTCAGCAGTTTCATTCTTAATTTTGTAAGCTATAAGTTTTATAATTTCATATTGTCCTTAGAACCTTCATTTGAATAAACTGTATGGTTCTCAGTGGGTCTGAATGTAGTCATGGCTCTTACTATGCCATTAAATGAAGACTGGTTATTCCAAGAATTATGGACACTAAATATTCAAAATTGATACAATGATGAGATTATCCTCACTTAAGAGAGTATATAATATGTATGCCTCCTACGAATATTTTTTTAAATCAAGACCTGCATGAATTGCTTCAGGATAATATTAGCAGGCCTTAAGCAGAGGGATATGGAATATCTATAATTTTCTCTCTGTGATTTCAAAAGTGGTCTCTGGGTTGAGTCAATTCACAATTAGTCATGCCCTCCCCTGCTACAGCTTTTGCAGAGAGCTTTAGAAGTACCTGAGTGGCTTCTCCATCAGCTACTTCCAGTCATCATGTAACTGCCCCTGTATTCTGCTGTTGCATCTCCTGCTCCAGTCCTTACATCCTCTGTCTTGAAATGCCTTCGTGCCTCTCTTCCACAATGTACACGGGGAAGGCATTCATCGCTCCCAAAGTGATGCTCTTAGAACCCCGAGAGTGTCTCGTCAAGTAGAGGTTGAATTGGAGCTGTTTGGCTGACCAGAAAAGTCCTTGGCACTTCAGTCAGTGTCAGTTTTTGTCATCTGGCTTCCATCAATTCCTGTGTGCCTTTTACAGGGTGTCTCATGATAGCGGCTCTTTCTGCTCCCATCTATAGCCCTCTCTCGAGGCACGGAACAATTTGGACAGCTTGGAAGCTGTCATTATTGTCCACCCTCTCTTTGGTCCACAGATTGTGTTCATAACCTTAATCTCTCCACATACCTTTCCTCTCCATGAGTTAGACTTGGGTGGCTAGTCTGGCTAATGTCATCACTCAGTCACAGCTTAGAAGCTGTGGAACTTGCTTTCCTTGTTTCCAAGGCTTTAATATTAATATGTCAGTTGAAGGCTCTGGAGTTTAGCATATCAGACAAATGATAAAATGCCATATCTGGGTGAAACCTCGGGAGTGTTCAAGATTATTTCTCTACTGAGTGCATGAAGGTAGATTCTAGAAGCATAAGCAAGGACCATACATGAGCTGGTACTAACAGTGTGTGCTGCAGTGTATCAAGGACCATACACGAGCTGGTATTGATGGCATGTGCTGCTGTGTATCAAGGGTCATACATGAACTAGTTCTAACGGTGTGTGCTGCAGTGTCCCACTGGGTCTTGTTCACCTAAAGAACCGGAGAACCATTCCTGTGCTGGCAGGGGAGTTTACACACCACCACGAAACTGATTTTTTAAATTTTTTCTTTAAGCAGTTTGTGCTTTCTATCAGGGCATGAAAACCTTGGGTTGTCTCCAGATGGCAGCCAGGACTCTCCTCTCCCAACAGTGCCAGGCTGCAGCAGCACAGCTTGCTCGGTGCACAGTAACCACACAGTAAGTCATTTTGTTCCAAATCACATGGTTTGTGTGGCTGCATTTTAAGCACAACTTGGAAGACAGATTGTTGTGTTGAATGTATCTTCCCCTCATTACACGGCCTTCATTTTGCTCACAATCATTTTCTTTGGAAACCAGCGTGACGGCCAATCCATCCTGGTCTTGGCTGGCTCTGCCTTTCTTCTTCCCTACTTCCTTCCATCTCCTCTTTGCATCTCCTTTTTACTAAGCAGCATCCTTTGGTCACTCCGAATCCTTTTCCATAAGTTCTATTTCCATTATTCTTGCTTCCTTGATTATGTTTCTACTATATTCTCCCATTATGTTTCATTTCTCTTGCTCTTTGTTAACTCTGGGCATTTGAGTATTTAGAAAGTTTTATTACCAACAGTCTTCCTTATATTGACCCTCCCTATCCCAATCTGTAATACTAACCTTGCAGTTTCTCCCCACTAGTCCAAGCTAGTGCAAGATTATGCTTTCTACGTAGTGGCACAGAATGTGTCTTTCAGAATTTCTCTCTCTCTCTTAAACATGATCCCTGACAATCTTTCCTACAGGTCACTCAGCTTTGAGTTATTCAAATCAGAGAAACTTAAGAAAGAGGGCTGGGTTTTAAATCGAGTCTAGGATGATTAGGAGGATTAAATGGTATAGATAGCCAGACTCTTGTGACATCAGTGATGGGAGACATTAAGAACATTTATCCAGGCGAAGAGTCAAGTTGTAGATGACCTTGCCTCTCTTAAAAGAGGTCTTGTGCCTCTTTGCTCATATGATGAGGATACCCACAGAAACAGCTAGCTTGAGCTAGTTGGAGTTCAGTGATCCCAGGATGACAGCAGGGTACCAACATAAGCCTGAACTAAGCCCTCTGAATGTGGGTGGTAGTTTTGTGGCATGGGCAGTTTGTGCGTCTACCAGCAGTGGAGCCCATTATTTATCCCTAGTATATGATCTGGCTCTTTGGAACCCATTCCCTATGGAGGGATATCTTGTTCAGCCTAAATACGGGGGGGGGGGGAGGACCTTGGTCCTGCCTCAAGTGATGTGACAGATTTTGTTGACTCCTCATGGAAGGCATCACCCTCTCTGAGGAGTGGATGGCGGGTGGAGTGGGGATACAGTGGGAGGAATGGGAGAATACCAGGAGGGAGAGGGAACTGGGATTGATATGTTAAAAAGATTGTTTTAAAATAAAAGAAAGAGACCTTGTGAAACAGGGGTTCCGCCATCTTGATTCAACTCCAATGAGTAGACTGTAGTATAGAGTGTCATAAGAACACAGAGAAAGTCAGTCAGATGAGTCTCAGAGAAATCTCATACTGCTAAGGGTTGATAGACACCACAATGGACTGTTTCACGATGTGGTGACTTTCTGTCAGGAGAATCAAAGAGACTAACCAAGGTACCACTTCCAGTCCAGGATCCAGTCATTCCGAAGTAGGGCTTCCTCCATGAAATCTTTTTGTAAACAATTCTGTTGATCATTGTCTCATCCCACCTTGAACACTTACTGTCGCAGATCTTTTCTGTATATTCTTGTGCTGAGCATACCCAGTTGAAAAGGTCCATGTATATCATGCCCTTTTATTGCTTATTTTATACTTCCACTTTCTATTTGTTAATTACCAGCACCTTGCGAGTTAAGGAATTATCCTTCTCTTCTTCAAACCATACTAGGAAAATCCTTTACACACTGTATTGAATTGTGTTTGAAGTAGAATTCATCTTTAAAAATAGAACTAAGATCATATTATTGTGGAAAGTGTGGTTGATTTTGGCAGGCATGCCCTGGTTTAAGTACAGGATTTCTGTTCAATTTGTGCTCACTGTATAAACTTCAGGAGCAGAAATATTAAGAATGTGGAAGCAGTTCCCCTGATACTGACCTCAGAGATGCAAACCCATCAGTAACCACAAGGGAGGGTTGAACCTTTTATTGAGCATAAAACTCATTAATGTTTATCGCTATGAAGTTGGCTTTAGGGGACTCTTACCCAATATTCTTGTTTAACTAAGAGAGAGATTGCGTCCTGAAGATACAGGCACTTGCTCTAGATCTCATTGTTTTGTGAATGGATGCAACTGAGCTTGGATCTTCACTTGTGGTGCTGTACCATACACTACCACTTGGGTTTCTGCCGGGTACTTCCCAGGCTCACTAAGAAACACTGAAGTAGTGTATGTCTGCAAGCCATGGGATAGAAATTGCCACCACATTAGGGCTTGGTGATTATCTAGCATAACTGTAAAGGTCTAATCAGACTCCTGCACCCATTTAATATCTAATTCATTTTCATATCTACTATACGTGGTCATTTATATGACCAGTGAGAACTCAGTTTTTCATTTTAACTTTATTTTGCATGATTGAGGATGATCTTGAACTTCTGATCTTCTCACCTCTACCTCTGGGTAGCTAGGTGTGAACCACCACAATGGGCTCAGGCAGTGTTGGGATTTAAACCAGGCCTTTGTGCACTCGAGGCAAACATTCTACCAACTCAGCTATACCCCTAGCCTTTTAGGGGACGTTAAGGTGTTCTTCTTTGTCCTTACTTCAGCTAATTATACATTATAGACTCTACTTATATAAACATTACATAAAGCAGAGAACAAGTAACCTATGCAGATTCTCCATAATAATTAATAAAGAAAAATGAATGTGTTATCTTAATTACTGATAGATATTCTGTGGTATGCCTTTTTATGTAATCAATACTTTTTCAAATATATCTTTCTACTTAAAATATATTGAATATGCAGACATGAAGTAAAATTCTAATTTTCTATAGATGTACTTTGATGGATTCTAGTATAAGTTTATTAATTTTACTGGAGATAGAAATTTTTAGATAGTTTCTGTAAGCTGATCCACAGAACAGGGACATGTCAGGAATTTCCTTGCTAAACAATGTTCCATCTGGCATTAAATAGTATTAATAGTTCACTTGGCCTGCCAGTTTTCCTATTGTGTAGTTCATGGCAATTTAAATTTTTATCTCACTATTTATTTATTTTCATGTGTGTGTGTGTGTGTACACACATCAGGATATCTTATGGGAAGTGAGTTCTCTCCTTCCTCCATGTGGATATAACTGAACTCTTCAGGCTTCCTTTCCCCTTCTCCCTTGAGCTATCTCACCAGGTTTTTTTTTGTGTAAATTTTTAATTTGAAGGAATTAACATTATTCCATATTATGAAACCTGAGTCTTTATTATGATATATTTTTTAATTTGCATAAATCAAGGTTGCATACAATTAAACACCCGTGTCTTCTCAGGAGGGTGCCCTACAAAGGTGTTAGGACCTTTGCACAGACAGTGTAAACATTCAGCAGAAGCAGCAGACACAGACCCTGCTCTGTAATAGCTGTAACTAATCTGAGGGAGGGAATCACAGAGATACATATGAAGTACAGGAAACATTTCAGGGAAATGCTCTTCTGCCTTTTGCTTATTATCACCACACTGAGGAAATGCTGAGACATAGTCTCCCACTTGTCTTACCTACTTCAGGAAATCTTTACTCCACACGATACAGCTTGTGCTATACGTGGGTATTCTGTATGTACATTCTCCAGAACCAGTTTGCATGTCCTGGTGATGATGTATTCTGTACTAAGAACCCATGACATCTGTGACTTAATATATAACAATACAAGTAAAGACATATTAACTATATACATACATAATAATAAGACTAAAGATAGATTAGTTTTGATATAAAGGCTCTTGGGACAACTAAACAGTAAACATGGGGCATGTAAGAAGAAAATTGTAACAAGGCCAAGAAGGTAGAAATCTCTCTCCCTACACACACACACACACACACACACAGAGAGAGAGAGAGGCCAACATATCAGTGACTACATAACGCAAAGTTAAATGTACAAAATAATCCATATTCAATCAAATGTCCACAGTTCATAAAGTTTTATCACTTTTTTGCCCCATTCTAAACTGTTGAGAAAAGGATAGCATATATATTAGATTTCTAACTTGCTAACAATCACATTAGACATGTTGATTACATGATGCACCAATCACATATTAAATGAGTTATTCATTATGAAAACAGCTCTGTCCCTAAATTGCATAAAATGTTTCAAAAGATTTAGAGTGTATATTTTATATGTGTGGCATTGTGTTGGTGGCACTTTTTTTTTTCCAGCTGGAAGAACAGCAACCTTTATTTTGCCCAGAAACCTTTATTTTATTTTAATTTTTTAAATTTATTTATTTAACATTTCCACCTCCTCCCATCCTCCCTTTTCCCTTCCACTCCCTCCACTCCCCCTCCCCCTCGCTCTCTAGTCCTAAGAGAAGTCAGGGTGCCCTGCCTTGTGGGAGGTCCAAGGCCCCCCCTCCATCCAGGTCTAGGAAGGTGTGCATCCAAACAGACTAGGCTCCCAAAGAGCCAGTACACGCAGTAGAATCAAAATCCAATGTCATTGGATGTAGGCATGGGGACAACTCTTGACAGAAGTCAATTCTGAGCCATTGCTTGAGTCTCCAATTGTTGTAGATGGAAGATACAAATAAAAAATAGAGAAACCGAGATAGAGACAGACAAGAAAGATAAAGTTAGTCAATTTCTCTTGAAGCTCATTGATAGACATCTTTATATATGTGATGAAGAAAAAATAATTAACAGACAAAAACAATTATCTTCGGTTATAGACATCTTTAAAAATAAAACAAGCTCCTTAAGACCTATTTTCATTTTTAAATTGAGTTCTCAGAGAGTATAAAAGATACTGGTCGATTTGTAGGCAAAGCAATTACTGTCTTGTTATATTAAAACAGGGTCTATCTACTCCCCATGAGCCTTACTGTGAATATTTCACTAGAAGGACTAGGGGAGGACAAAAATACTTAAGGGTCACTAACAAAAAAATTTTAAAATATTGGAGAATTTTAATGCAATATAATATCTCTCAAAAATAGTTGCAATGTAGTTTGTTTATATTTTAATTGATAAATCCAATATTATTTTTAAAGCTCCTAAAATTGAGATTATGTCGGGACAGTTGAGGATGGGTTTTCCAAAGGTAATCTCATACCTTAGTTACCTTGGCCTGAGCTTACTGTGTTTGTTTTGCTTACAGGACTGTAACTTTAACATGGATGTACAGGACATATTGGTCTTGCTGTTTCATCTTTCCCTGTTTCTTTCCAGAGGTTTCTAAGACAAATGTAATAGTATGGCTAAGGCACAAAATATGCGTCCGTTCTGAGGAGGGAATGGAAAGCTTTTCAGTGTTCATGATCTTTTATCAAATTTATTTTCAGAAAAAAAAATCTCACAAAGTGAACTTGAGCTCGTTTAGAGACTAACAGTTGGCAGTGGAATGCTCCAACTTTCCCATCCCTTATAATGTTGGCTTGTTGAAAATGTCCACTGAAGTGGGAAGGGAAAGGGATACTGTGTGCTCGCTAGACTCAGGAACAGGTCAGCTGGATACGCACATCCACACGCACAGTGACTAGCCTGAGGTTACCCAGATGGCTTGCCTCCTGGCTTCCTTCTCTTCACTTGGCTTCATCTGTACCAATCCTATGACATCTCCCTGTTCTGTAACGAGAAGTACCAGTACGCTGAGTATCTTCAAGTCCAATCAAATAAAGTGAGGTGCTCACACAGGGTTGGTTGTAGTTAAATGTGGCGCATGGGTTCTAACTTTCTCATCTGGCCTCTGAACCTGCAAACTCCCTTGTTTCCAATTGGTCTTCGGTTTTTCTAATTCTGAAATTTGTCGTTTCCACTCCATAGCAACCGTGTTGCCAGTTCCCCATATGCAAAGAGTTCAGGGCATGTGGGGGCTTGCAGTAGCTGCCTCTGTGTTAAAGAAGGTTGGGAGTGCTATATGCCAGCCTTAGAAGGCACACTGTTGCACAGACAGTAGCTGATGTGTGTGGAACCTGATCTATAGGAGCTAAGTGATTCAATGCTATCTGTTCTTACCAGACATTGTGGCTACTTAAAGTAAGATTGTGGAGAAATTTCGAGAACTGAGGTTTAAAGAATGAATCTAGGAGGAAAAGATTTGTAACACAGCCAATGGCAAAGTAGTCTCTTCTTCAGAATGAACAGAATACTCCCGGAGAATTTACCTTTAGAAACAAAGAGGCCTAGAAGTGAGACAGCATGTCCGGACTCAGCCCAGCCTGCCTTTTCTGGAGACCACACTCAGCAGGATATAAACAAGAAAGAACACCCCTCGGATGTAGCATGCGAAATCTGAAATCTTCCATTTGCAGAGAAGGAAAGCTTTAATAACAAAACCTTCCTGCTCCTTCTAACATGATCAATGGTAGGCATTTTTAGAGAGCTGTTTGGTTTCTATCGGTAGTCTGGAAAGATTCTCTTAAAACAAGGAGTAAAAGGGTTGCATTTACTTTGTCAGGGACAAAATGTGTTGCTATTCTACATTTTGGCTACTTTTCTCTTGATCTCTAACGTGCACTAGACTTCCTTATCTGTCATGCCTTAGGAAATCTACTGGATGCCCAAATATTAGACACTGTCTAATCTTTTGTCCATGCAATTATCATTTGTATTCTACTCTCTTTGAGAGAGAGAGAGACAGAGACAGAGAGAGACAGAGAGAGATAGAGAAGGAAAACTAGCTCATGAGGTTAAAGTTATTATGAGTGTTCTTTAAGAGAGAATGGAGATAGGAATTATGGTTTCCTATAAACTACTAAATAAAAGAAAATGATTTGCAAATATTGCACACACACACACATAAACCCTAATTGAAGTTATGACAATGAGGTAGCAGTGCTCCCCAACAAAATCCATAAGCTGCCTCACGAAAACTCTAGTGCCAGTCATTAGAAACCTCCATTTGAGTTGTTGGCCAGAGGATTATGAGACCTGCAAACTATAAAGGCCGTTGCCATTGCCCTGGTGCCTTCCAGAAAAAGAAGGTGAGCTCCTGTTGTTGGAGTCATCACAAGCTTCAGACGAAGGATTTGGAGGAACCAATTCGGAAATGGCCTGGAAGCCTCCTTTCTGAGGACTAGCTTCACAGTTTCAGAAGGGAGCCATACAAGGTTTCACGGGAGAATAACAACCAATAGTTCTCTCCAGCTGTCACACCAAGGGACCATAGCAACGACCAACGTGTTAGCATATCCTGGAAGGTGCAATGGTGGTACTTATATCTCAAAGATAACTGACAGTTACCTAATTGGGCTTAATCTCTGCTCAGTAGGAGGGAATTCATGCTTAGCACTATAAATTTATGAGCACTACTGCCTGTTTCTTAAGATGGTATAATCTCTCACTTCGTTCTGTATACCTCTCCTTAAACTCACAGATGTGGGTAGTTCTTCCCCTTCATCAAAGCTGGCTTTTCAGTGGGCCAGATACATTACTGGAATCTACAACTAGTCAAAATTCAGAAATCAACTGTCCTTGGGGTGCGTACTCCCATTTACAACACAACTCCCACATATAAGGCTCAGGGAACAGCTCACAAGGGGGGAAATGGATGGACAGATGGTAAGAGCCAGAGGACCAGGACATCTTCTGGGAGATTGTCTCTCCTTAAAAACAAACTAACTAACCAATAAAAATAAAGGAAACAAAGTGGGGGTGGGAATATGAAAAGAGCTGAGGGGTAGGGGTTGAAAATTAAGTTAAATATTTCTTTAGAGAAATAAATTTTTAATGGGTAAAATGACACTTGCTAACCAGGAACTAGTGACAATGCCTGCTCCTATGGTGTTTACTTTTCCTCCCTACTTTATCACATTCTTACAGTTTACCCTCAATCAAAGCAGAGTTTTAGGACAGACAGACCACTTCATTAATCTAATTAGTGCCTGCAGATACTTGCTGGATTTAGCTTCTGATCCAGAATTTCTAGACTTCTCCTGAGTACAATCCCAAGCAACAAACACTTGCCCCTGCTCCCCTGTCCCCACACCTTGTCTTTTTTCTTCTCCTCCGAATGTCCTTGAGATGAAGAAGCGTGTGGATCTCCTCCTTATCTCCCGCCTGTGGGAAGCACACATTTTCTGGGGTAACAAAGGATTAGGCAGAAATGCAAAGGAGTCTCTGGCTCACTGGCACATGTGGTTTCCATAGAGAAGTTTCCTAGTCTCCGCTATAAAGTTTATTTTTAGATGACTCTAATAAAACACTAGCCAGTTTGAGTTCATTTTCCAGTTTGCAGAAAGCACTGGCTTGACAGGCGTGGAGAGAGCTAAAAATAGCATGAGACAAAATGGAATGGGATTTTAAAGGTAGAAATGGGTATGACCATTCTCTGGTGTGGGGCTGATGCCGTTTCTTACAGGTACAGACAGCTAAGTTCAAACAGATTAGGCAACCCTTCCAAGGTCATCAATAGTATGTGATTGACATAGGAATGGGCCTTTTCAATTGTTAGTTAGTGTTTTATTATTATTAGAAGAAGAATTTATGATTCAATGGGTAGGACCAATGGCAGAGAACTTGCATTTCAGAGAGGGACTTATCTCAGCTGAAACCCACTTAGCTATTCCAGTTGTGTCTTCCACCTACTTCTCCCTCCTTAATTATTATCATTAATTAGTATTTATTGATTCCTCTCTGTTGCATAAACTACTTCACTGCACAAACTGGTATTATAAGCCCTCTTGGAAATTCCAAACTAGAAGAGACAAAATGAGAAAATGCAGCTGTAATTTAAAACCTTATTTTCCAGAACTTTGCCAGTAACCCTCTTATCTCCTAAAATAGATCATTCATCATGGCATCAAGTCAGTGCAAGTGACGAGACCCTCGGAAGGGCTGGAAGCTACTTTCCCCTCCCTGCTCTATTTTCCTCTTTATCATAAACGTCCTTCCTTTCATCTTTTGATTCATTTATTCCTTTGAAAGATTTATTGACTGTCTTATTGATTCATTCAGCAAATATTTGGCAAGTGGCTCTGCATTGGGAAGCTTAGCCTGCAAGCTACGGAACAGAGGAACAACATGAAGAGTGACAGTCTCCCAGGATTTCCACCTGGCTCAGGGGTGAGAAGACACATGGTAGTAGTAAAAATGGTGTTTCTGGTCTTCCTCCAAGCATAGCAGAGATAGAAACCAATAATTCTTTTAACACTGGTGACAGTTGGAAACCCCGTATCTAGCCAGTGATGATATTCCATCTGCCTCACACAACACTCAGAGCTGTCAGTGAGGTGATCAATATTTAGTCTTGGCTTGTTGATTGGAGAAGAATGCAATAATTTTTGGGACAGGATGCTTAAGTGCAAAAGAGCATTCATAATGGTGAAAAGAAGATTCACCTCAACTTACTTAAGATGAACCCATGAGACCCAGAGAACGACAAGTGGTGAAGATATAAAGGATGACTCTCGGGTATCTCACTGTCTCATTGATACAGGGAGAATGATGATGCTAGTCTCTAGGTGGTACTTTTGTTTGCTCATGTGTGGATGCTGAGGACTGAACTCAGGACCTTGTGTACACCAGACTATCACTTTGCCACTAAGTTGCAACCCAGTCTGAGATATTAACATAGTGAATATTTGTGTAAAAGACAAAATATGAGAGAGGTTTTAGTAATGGGGCTATGTTTCATTGTGATGTTAGCTGTGGGTTCTTTTGGTAAAGATTTAAATGAAGAATTGAATGTGCATTTACAACAGTGTTTTCAAGGAGACATGCCTGGGGAAAACGAGGGAAAAAGTATTCTCTCTCTCTCTCTCTCTCTCTCTCTCTCTCACACACACACACACACACACACACACACCTGAGATGAAATTCCAGTGAAGATGTTGGCCAGTCCTACATGGAAATCTTCATATGCTTCAGAATATTAAAAATTGATGGAAAGGTGTATGGTCTTTATATTCTTTTGACAAAGCACTTGGTTCCTTTGAACTTTTGTGAGGGGCCATACATTGACTTGGATAATGCAGTTGTCAGTAGAAAAAAATTTCCAGAGTAGGGCTCAGCTGTCAGAAATTGATATTCCAAGCTCCTAGGGGGGAAAGTGGGATGGTCAGGCTCCCTCCCCAAATGGGTATTGGTGATCGCTGGAGGATCTGCAACTGTGTAGTCAGTGAAGACAAACAGGAAACGCTTTACTGAAGTCTGGATAGAGAGACACAGTTCTTATTCTTTACTGTGTAGGAGATAATTGAAGTGATAGGTAGGATAACAACAAAAAGAGAATAGAGATTACAACCCTACTGTGAACAATAGGACTTAATGAACAAAGTAAAAAAGAGGAGCCCAAGACAAAGAAAGTTCTAGAAGATGGGAAACTCTAAGAATATGGTCATAAAATCTAAAAAGGAGAGTGTGACAGCAGCTGTCTATTGTTGGAAGAAGGACCTGAGAATGTTTGCTACAAGAGCAATTAATCTAAGGGAGGGCATTTGTATTTTCTATGAAACTCTGGACATGTTAGCAGCTTAAGACTAGAAAGAAGTTTTCACTTTGGCAGAGTACAGTGCTTTTGAGAGCTACATGATAAACATGGAATGTATCAACAGATGGAATGTGCCCCCAGCTCTCTATAGTCATGGTGAGTGCTGAGAGTTGCCCACACACATGTAAGATCTCTCTCTGACATCATTAGAAGACACCAAAGTGTTGTACTTAAGGAGGCCACTAATAAAGCCATCCTCAATGATTTGTCAGTTATCCCATACTTTGAAAAATTTAGCTCACATTAACCAGCAAGATTTAAGGACCTGCCCTAATCCAACAGTAGAGACATTCACTCTGGAAAGGGCCATGGACTTGCACTTGAAGTGTGGGGTTCAGTTCTTGACACATCATGAATGTTCATATTGAAATTAATTTCTTTTTTTTTATTAAAGATTTCTGTCTCTTCCCCACCTCCGCCTCCCCTTTCCCTCCCCCTCCCCCAATCAAGTCCCCCATCCCTCGTAAGCCCAAAGAGCAGTCAGGGTTGCCTGCCCTGTGGTAAGTCCAAGGACCACCCACCTCCATCCAGGTCTAGTAAGGTGATCATCCAAACTGCCTAGGCTCCCACAAAGCCAATAGGTGCAGTAGGATCAAAAACCCATTGCCATTGTTCTTGAGGTCTCAGTAGTCCTCATTGTCCACTATGTTCAGCGAGACCGGTTTTATCCCAGGCTTTTTCAGACCCAGGCCAGCTGGCCTTGGTGAGTTCCCAATAGAACATCCCCATTGTCTCATTTTGTGGGTGTACCTCTCGCGGTCCTGAGTTCCTTGCTCGTACTCTCTCTCCTTCTGCTATTAATTTCTTTTTTGATGTAATTCTTCTTCCTCAAATCAAATCCACCGTTTCTAATTTTTGAAAATTTTGGCTGTATGAGTTTGACTGAATGGCAACCTTCACAACCTTGTATTTCTTCATGTAACAGGTTTGATGATCATAACTTCCTGGGGTTCCAGTGCTCTGACTGTATTGCTGAACTCGTTTCTATATCTTGGAAAGAAAGAGGCTTGTCTCTTAGATACACTGGGTGATATTTAGAGAACTTGCATGTGCCAAAGTTCCATGTGTGGGTGGGTTGATCAACTTCCCTCCTTCTGGTCTGGTCTACACCCTATATCTTGAGCTGGTATTTATTGACTGAGCAATTCTGGAATGTGTTGGGAATACTCATGGAAACAGGATAAGCTTGGAAGCACCCACGGTTTCAAGCATTACTTTTGTATGAAAATTAAAAATGGCTTACAAAAGCACAGAACACCAAGTTCAAGTAAAAACAAAACTTCAAAGGATTTTTGACCGTATGGAAGTACACTTGGTGAGAATTTTCTAGTAGCTTCAGAGCTGGCTCTTTGTGTGGATATCTTTCAGCATTACTACTCAGGTTATTATATTCCCAGACTCTAGGGGCATTTATTTTCTCCTGCTTCTTAGTGCAAACATTTTGCCTCAAGTGCTTGGAAATACATTTAACCTAACTTCAGCATCTTTGGCCACCAAAAGAAAAAGTATGCTGTAGAGGAGGGCACTTGAGGTTGAGTGTTTTAAGGTTAAGACCAATAACTCACCAGAAACTCCAACTAGTCAATGGCCACTGAAAAATGTGGTTGCCAAACAATGTGTCAGTGCTCCACTAGGTAATGAGAAAATGCATACAGTGGAGAGTAGATTGATTTCTTGATGTGTCTTATTCGCATAGCCAGATAGCATGAAATGTAATTATTATGTGAGACAGGGGTAAACTCAAGGCTATTGTTATTAGCTATTGTTGTTATTCTTCCTTGCTAGGGGAACTGTGGAGTTTTCACTACACAAAGGTGAGTGGTGTAGGAAGTCCTTCTGTCTATGTCATGCTTTTATTGGTTAATGAATAAAGCTGGTTCGACCAGTGGCTTATCATAATAGAGCTATGTGGGAAAACTAAACTGAATGCTGGGAGAAAGAAGGTGGAGTCAATGAGAAGCCATGAGGCTGCCACAGGAGATAGATGCCTCTGCTGGAGTCCACAGAAACTGTCCGGGTAGGCCACAACCTCATGGTAATGCAAAAGATCAATGGAGATGGGTTAGTTTGGGATATAAGAGCTAGCTAGAAATACACTTAAGCTATTGGCCAAACAGTATTGCAAATAATATAGTTTCTGTGTGATTATATTGGGTGTAAGCAGCCGGGAACAAACGAACAACCTCTGCCAATAGGTGAGCAAGATAATTTCAATGATAAGACAACAATTAAGACCCTTATGTGTGTTTCATTAATATATATATATATATATATATATATATATATATATATATATATATATATATATGTCTATTTATGTATGTTGGGGGAGTAAGTGTAGAAGCCATTCCTCTGGAAACACCCACCATGTTTTTATTTTAGACAGAAGCTCTTACTGGAACCTGGGACCAACTGGTTTGACTGGGTTGGCTGTACACCGAACCTTAGAGATCTGCCTCTTTCAACTCCCCAAATGCAGAAATTTCAAATTCAGGTCATCATGCTCAGCTCTTTTACATGGTTTCTGGTACTTGAACTCAAGGTCCTCATGTTTGTACACCAAGCACTTTACTGACTCAACTATCACTCAAGTCCTGCTAATTATATATTTTAAAGATACACAACATATGAATAAAACATGCCACAATCACATATATTGGACATGGATGCCTGCTCGAGTTTACTTTGGAAATAGAGTTATAATAGTACAGCTTCAGAGAAGCGGATTGTGAATGGCTTGTCTGTGCGCTGATGTAACTAGCCCAGCACCTTCCTAATCTTCTATCTGGTGCTAATTATCATGATCAAAAGTTGTCAGACTTGACCACTGAGATGGATTTCTTAGCTCAGCAAGTGGAGTAAAAACGGCAAAGATGCACATCCATAATTATTTATTTCATGTCCTTTATGTAATCTGCTTCTTGTGAATGAACATTCTCCCGCACAAAGCCCTTGCAGAAACCATCACAAGATCGATATGTTAATGTGACAGCAGCTTCAACCTGAGCAATGCCAGTACATTTTCAATTAGTGCTGCAGAGAAACAAGGAGAGAAATCAGGGGAATTAGACAAATAGAACTGGCAAGTGCAAGCAGTATTTCTTTAACCGAGAACATTTAGTGTTCGTGTACTGCCTTTTATTGGAGCATTTTCTTCTTCACTCTCCTCCTAGGGAATTATTTACCTGTATTAAATAGCGAGCTAATAATTACAGTTGTCGCCTATGACCTCATATTTTATAGAGTAATTATATGTCATCTGACAATCATGAGCACAACTACATCAAAATGATCCATCTAGAATCTGCATAGTATGAGCATAGAACCTGAATCTTAAAGAACAAAGGGTTTTATTTTAAATTTAATACAGTCCACAGAGCCTTGAATAGGGTATTATCTAAAGTTAATCCTCCAAGGGATGGGCAGTGCTGTGAGGAAGACTAGGTACTGAGGGATGGGGCAGAAGCACAAATATATCAGCTCATTCACACCTTAAGCTGTCCTTCCTTCTCATTGTCATTCTGTCCCTCTTGATAGAGAAGGAAAATATTGTTATTTAAAAGATATGGACCAACCTTGAATTTTTTTTCTGAACCATATGTAGTCATAGTAAATATGGGAAGAAATTCTCGTCACTACTGTGCAAAAGAAAATAAAACCAGAAGGATACTGATGAAGAAGAGGAGCCCAAGGTAAGGGGCTAGATTTAACAAAATTTTATATCAGGACACTGTATCAGTCAGCATTTTGTTACTGTAAGGAATCTTAAAAACCACCAGCTTAAAAACAGAAAAGGTTAACTTTTTGCTCATAATATCAGAGGTTTATATTCGGGGTCAGTTATCCCTGACACTTCAGGTCTGGTTATAATATCATGGCAAAGATTGGTTGGTGGGCCAGAGAGAAGCTATTAATTATACACCGAAAGAAAGAGACCAGTGACCCATAATCCCCTTCAGGAGCCTGACACAATGACCCAGGACTTCCCAACAAGCTGACACACACAGGTCTCTTAGGGCCACTTAGAACACACTTTGTAGAGCAAAGAAAAAGCTTTCATACTCATGTCTTCGCACACCTCTTTTCTATGTTTGCTTTCCATCTCAGACACAGAATGTGCAGCCCGGAAGGGGCACATGGATGACAGGCAGCAAAGATGTGATATAAATATAAACCAGGGAGAAAGTCCGTGAAGGTGAGGGAGACGGTAGGAAGGGTAATGAGTAGACTGGGGTTGAAAGAGAAGATTTCTAAAAGTGGAGCCATTTTCTTTGTGGGTCAGTAGTCCAGTCTTAGTTTTCTGGTCCTGGTTCTGAGCCTCTCTTGGAGTAAAAAGAAGGGATTGAATTTAATTCCATTTCAGTTCTCAGCTTTCCCAATACTAAAAAAAAATCAAATTCATATGTAGAAATATTGAGGAAGGTAATTATGAGGGAAAAGAGGGTCTGGAGCAATGACTTAGTGGCTAGGAGCTTTTGCTGCTCTTCCAGAGGACCTGAGTTCAGTTCTCAGCTCCTATGTGGGACAGCTTGCAACCACGTGTAACTCCACCTTCAGTCACTAGCACTTATGAGCACATAGTCCCATACAAACACCCATAAGTAAAAGTAAAAACCTTAAAAAAGAATGAAATACAGAAAACTAACACATGTAACATCTGTATAGGTGGGTGTTTCTGAGGGCAAGCTAGTTTGTAGAAGAAGCTTTGTAAAATTCATATTTGTTTCACAGGTCTTCCCTCTGATCAATTCAATCACTCTCTATAATGCTGACTCTAATACTGTACAGTGTACCAATAGATAATAGTTAGTGTGGATTTAATAAACCATAGCAGTGATTTTGTGAATTCATAATTGAAGCCTTAGGAATTTTTAGTAAAATAAAGAGGTCAGGAAACTATAAATTATCAAACTTACTTTTGCATATAGTATTCTGAAGTTTTTTCCATTTGCTTTGATGTTTGCATATCTTTTTTTAAATTAATGATGAGAATAGTAATGGTACACATTATACACTTCAATGACATTTCTTGGAAAATAACAAAAATTCCATATGAAGGAGCTGAGTTGGTAGACTGCTTGTCTGGCATTCCCAAAGCTCCAGTCTCCCTCGTATCTCAAAACCCAGGGTTGGTGGTGAATGCCTACAATAATTCTAGAATGGGGAGGTAGAGGCAGGAGGATCCAAGTTTAGAGCTATAAAGATGGTCCCGGTTTAAGAATGCATACTGTTATTTCATAGCATTTGAGTTGAGTTCTGTGTACCCAATTGGGCTGCTCATGATTACTTGTAACCCCATTTTCAGGGGATCTGATAACATCTTCTGGCTGCTGGAGGTACATACACACACACACACACACACGATTAAAAGTAAAAGAAACATCATTAATAAAAGAAATTTAAGGCCATCCTTAGCTACATAGTGAGGTTGTGGCCAAAGAAATCAAAGATGGAAGCTCTATTTCCAGATGCTGGCTTACATTTCCTAAGACTGATCCAAGTTCTTACTGGTTTTTAGTTCATGGCTTTTCATCAAGATATTAAAAGCTATACCCTTGTCCTGAGATGGTAATTTCATCCATCTGCCAAATTACCCCAGGCTTCCAACAAAAGGGAGGTGCGTTGTGATGGTTCCAGAATCTGGAGCATGGAAATCTAGATGGTGGCAGAATTATGCTCTTCCCAAAGTTCCATAGAAGGGGAGCTTAGCTTACCCTCCTCCAGGTTACTGTCATTCCCTGGTTGGCAGTGACTTGTGACCAGGAAGCTTCTATCTTTCTTTCTGTTTTTATTTCTCTATTGTTGTAGTTTTGTGGCATTTTGTCCATGTGCACCAACCTCCCTATATTCTTATGGACACTGGACACTGGTTATTACATCATGGCCATGCTAACCTAGTCTCATGTTTTCTTGACTTCAGGTAGTCCCAGAGTTCAGATGGTTAAACTTAATGAATTTATTTTGTCTTTGTTTTGTACTTTATGAAGAGCTGTATGCATTCTGGAGACCTGTACTTAGAATTTTCAATTTAGATCTTGTTTCAGGCCGGTACTATATAGAGTGACGTTCTTTTGAGAGGCTTGGTAGCAGCTTCCAATCAGAAGTCAATGTCCCTGTTCCTACATTATCTCAATCCGATAGCAACTCATTTTAATTCAGTCTTGCAAACATTCTTCTGCCCAGGATATTTTGAGCTGTACCTGTTAATGATGACAAATATACAACCACTGGTTGCCACCTTTAGTACAATGCTTGTTGTATGAGCTGCGGGCCTGCTTTTTGTCCCGCCAGGCTCCCGCACGGCTAGCTTTACACCAGAAATAACAACACACAAATTGTATTCTTTTAAACACTGCTTGGCCCATTATATCTAGCCTCTTCTCGCCTAACTCTCGCACCTGGACTAGCCCGTTTCTAATAATGTGTGTAGCACCCCAAGGTGCGCTTACCGGGAATATTCTAGCCTACTTCCATCCTGGGTCGGAGCTTCATCGATCACGTCTGCCCGGGAAAGGGGAGCATGGCCTCTGAGCTCACTTCCTTTTCCTCCCAGCATTTTGTTCTGTTTACTCCTCCCACCTATGTTTTAACCTATGAGGCCAAGCAGTTTCTTTATTACTTAACCAATGACCTTCCTCCGTCAAATGCTCAGCAAATCACAAGAGATACTCTATACTCTGTTATGAAATGGGCCTTATTTTATTTATAAAAGAAGTTTAAGGCCATCCTTAGCTACATAGTGAGGTTGTGGCCAAAGAAATCAAAGATGGAAGCTCTACTTCCAGATGCTGGCTTACATTCCCTAAGACTGATCCAAGTTATTACTGGTTTTTGGTTCATGGCTTTTAAGGTAGACTAGGCTAATGTCTGGTATTGATAGGTTATAAGAACTGAATGCACTGAGCAAGCAACATTTTTGCCCTTAAGTTAATCAGGTTATCATTTCAGCATCAGTGGTCAACTGTGAGGCACCTATGATAATATCAGCAGAGAAATTGTTTCCCTGAAGTTTGTATTCTGAATTTGTACCAAAAAAAAAAAAACATTTGCGAGGGTGTTCTTCAACCTTCTCTATCTTGTATGAAAACATCTTTATGCTATGTGTGTGCCTGTGCAGGTTCACAGGCCACAGGTTGATGTTGAATGTCTTCTTCTCTTGCTTTTGAGACAAGGAATCTCACAGAACCTGAAGCTCCCTGATCTGACTAGATGGCCTGGCTAGAAAGCTTCGGGCTTCCTCCTTTCTCTGCCTCCCAGTGCTGGGACTATGGTGTGTAGTGTGACCCTTGGATTTCTGCATGAGTCTTGGCGAACTGGACATGGGTCATTATGTTCGATATGAAGCACTTACCTCCCCATTTCCTTAGCTTCCTACTTGCTCCAGTGTTCTAGTTCCACTTTATACCATCTGCTCTTTGTTTTGGTAAACCAGGGTTGCTTAGGCATGCCTGCAAGAAATTGGTTACAATGAGTAAATGCATAATTCAAATGTAGCAAAGGTTGAGCTACCACACATACTTTAGCAAATGACTAGTAACCAACTTAATCAGGCTGTTCAGTGAGTTGGGTCACTTGTCTTCTTTAACTGCATAGTGGGACAAGTAGATGAATAAAGTCAGGAAAGGATACATGCGCCATTTTCTAAAATGTAAAGATATCCTATAGCTCAATGATTCTTTTATTTCTAGCAACTACATCTAAGGAGCAAAGTCGGTTAAACAGAAAATAATCTATGCGGAAATATGCTCCTTATAGAATTATTTCCAATAGCAAAAACTTGAAAACAAGGGAAAGATTTCCCAGTGGAGCATGCTTAATAAATTGGAGTGTGTGTATTTTGTACTTGTTAAAATTTCTGCTTACGAAAGTTTTGGGTTTTGCCCAGTGTGGTGTGCATGCCTCTCTTATCATCATTCAATAAGTGGAGGCAGAAATCTGGGAGTTCAAGACAAGCATGAGCTTTATAATGCGTTCTAGGCCAACCTGGGGAACATAATTTCAACAGTTTCAAAATACATGATAATTACATAGACATGTTTGAAATTTAAAGATGAAATAATACCAGTTCTTCAAAGCAGTGGCTTTTAGCACTTGATAAATTTTCCCCCAAGGAACATTTAAAATGTTTGGAGACACCTTCAGGTCTCCTAGCAGAGACAGCAGGACTCTGTCCACTCTGGACTATAGTAGATGTCAGGGATGTTCTCTCATCTCCCACAGTGCATAAAACAGTTCCCTGCAGTGAAGCATTATTCTGTTTGGCAGGTAAATATTGTCAAGGTTGGGAACCTTCAAATAAAAACAAGATTTGTCTTTAAATTTCTGTCCCTTTATTTTAGAATGGAAGAGATAGCATCCATTTCATAGGATCAAGGTAGGGCCCACATTAGTTAATATAAGTAAAGTGTTTGGCATCATGAATGGAGGCTACTAGCTAATCATCCAGTAAGGGCTAGTTCTCTTCCCGCTTATCCATATCACTGCGCAAAGGAAGAAGGAATCTCAGAATATGACGATAATGCTGTCACCATCACAGCCTCCCCACCCCTGGATCACTGAGACTATGTCTGTAGTATATCAGTTATATCCTGGAGAGTCATGTTATTGCAAGAAAGGTTAGAAAAGATAGAAAAGATCTCTTTTCTGGGTCAGGGCTCTATCTGGGGAATTCTGAAGGGATCAGGGAGGACAAATTCACTCTTGATTGGATGCTAGAAGTAAATGAGAACCGTTCTTTAATTAGTATCTAAATCAAACATTGAGAGAGTAGACAAGGCGAGGATAGAGTTGTGAGCAATGAAGAAGGATTGGCGTGGACTTTGGCTGGGAAGTTGTTATTCGGAATGGCGCTGTGGCCCTGTCATCGTCTGTGCTCAGGCAAACCTCTCTAGCTGCCTTCTATCACTGTCTCCTATTCTCTCCTGCAGTGGGTGTTTAGACTGGGGGTTGTATCCCTCAGGAAGCTGACATGCCAGCTCTGAGAGGTGTTGGTCCACTTCCAGGTACCACAGCTTTCTGGTCTCTTTGTTTCAACCTTCTTAAGACTTTTGATATTTTGTAATTTTTCTCCTTTGAACTTTTGTTTCTTTAATAAGCATGAAAATGAATACTAACAAAAAATAATGGATGGCTTGTGCATATAAAAAGACTTGGGCGTGTACTGCAGAGAAGAAAATCTTGTCTCCATAGAAGGCATAAGCAGGCAGTTGTGAATGATTTGGGCTCTTCTCAGATAAGGTTTCATGACCTTTGCCATTGACAAGCATAGGGATAGATAGTTGGAAGGTGGCTATTTTTTGATACCACACACCCTACGTGACTCTGTATATGAGATATACAGGTTGTGAGTCAGGCTTATGGAGATGGCTTTTAATAAATTACTAATGCAGAAACTGAGTTGCTTTTCAAAAGCTAGGCTTTGATGGCATTATGTATTAAGCAATTGAATCTTAATATGTGGGCGAGTAGAAGTGCTTTCTCTTTATTCTTTTAAAGGAAAGAACAAACACGGTACATGTAAAAGAAAATGTGAATGTCTTTCAAGTTTCACTCAATAACAAGAAAAGAAAAAAATCTTCAAAATTGAATTTTTCCTATCTTTCAAATTTTGTAGCAACATTAAAGAGGAAATAAATTAAATTAGGCATATTTTAAGCAATGACCAAAAGCAAGCCTCTTCAAGGACATTCTTTTTATATTGTAAATCTTTCAGAGATTGAGTCAGGATTCTTTTGAGCTGTGAATATATTTTTAATTACTTTCTAATCTTTCATTTTTAAGATTAAAAATAATATTGGCTCATTATAATGATTTCAAGTGGCACAGAGGGCACAAAGGAAACAGCACCAATTTTTTTTTTCTATTTTCATTCTGTGAAATGATGACCTCCTAGACTCATTTGTTAGCAGGTCTCAATGCCCTTCCTAGTTCCAGTCGGCAGGAATACTTTTACTCCCATACTTTACAGGCTGGCCTTTCGTTAGTTTGGCAGGACAAGATGGTTCGGTGAAGCTGGTACTGCGGTTGTTCTCTCCCTAGATTGTCTCTGGCCTCTCCCAGTGTCAATACATGCTCTATTATGTGAATTAAAAGACACCTTCTGTGCAGCCATAGGGAGTCCATCTTCAATTGCAAACACATCTTATGATCTCAGTGATTCTAAAATCAAGATGTTCTTAATCTAATCTCCCTTTCTTTATCTACCACCCCTAGACGCTTGGCAGTTAAACCTTGTTTCCTTTCTGAATTTCTACTTCCTTTGGCTATTGTGGTTGCTTCATTTCTTTCAAGTGTCACCTTAATCTGAGCTATTTGTGTATTTTCTTCCACTAATCGTTCCTATGCGGTCTCTTCCCATGCCCCCTTCCCCCTGCTATTCTTCTAAAAGCAGATCTGGATCCTTCCTCTCATGCAACTTGTGACTCCTATTGCCTTCAGTGTATAGTCCTTTACTTTGCAGAACAGACTCCCAAGCTCTCCTATGTTCATCCCCAAACCATCGCTACTTGCAATACCTCCCCTCACAACTACTTTACATCTTTCCTTCAAAATACATCATTCATTCGAAAATATTTTCTGTGTGCTTACGATGCCTGGTTGTGTACCGTTTCCACTACATCTTCCAAACTCACGGCATACTCATGATTACTTGCTTTGCACCCTTTACAGAATGTTTTATTCATTTTTCTTAGGGATTAAAAAAAATCTGTATTTGAAAGCCTGTGGTAAATTTCCTTCTAGGTCGTGTTCGCAGCATCCTAGATATAAAATGATTTGCTCATATTTGTTTGCTTTGTTTTTTAATAAATTGTGTGTGTGTGTGTGTGTATGTGTGTGTGTGTGCTTCTGTGTGCTTGCCTGCCTCCCTGCCTCCTGTGTCTGTGGATATGGAAGCCAGGAGTTAATGTCAGGTAGCTTTCTAGATAACTTTCCACCTTATAGGTAGACTCACGGTATCTAAGTTGAATCATGGGTATACAGGCAGAACGTTATGCTCACTGGAATTGTGGTTGCTCCCATCTAAACTGCTATCTTCATACTCGTGCTCTAAGCGTTTTATCTCCTGAACCACCTCCACAGTCCCAGAAAACACTCCAGAATAAGAAACTTTCCTTCCTCATCTGTCTTCGCATTGCACATACCATGTGGTAAGCCAATAATGACTTACTGCTCTAAGCCACTGAGGCGCTGTTACAGCATAGACACGGGATCAGGAGGGTTTGATATAAAGGGGCCTGCCTAAGTGTTTCAATAGCCAAAGCAAAGGAGTCTTCATAATCCGTTGAGAAATCTGTGGAAGACAAATGCATTTTTCTATGGCCTGCGGACAGCAAAGGAAGGAGGGGATGCTAGAGAGAAAGCACACAGTATGTTCTGTGTTCACAGAATCGGGGGGCTTGTAAATGGTCTTTACAGTGCTCTCCTACCCCGTGACGTTTTCTCCTCCCCTATGGCATGCTCTCCTCTCCCGTGATGTGCTCTCCTACCCTGGGACAGCCTTTGAGTTTCATCCTCAATGAATGAAGAAAGCTTAGGTGTTACAGCCACTTATTAACCTGAGAATAGGGTCTGTTTTAGCTCATGAATTTTTCATAACGAACAAATTTGATTTGTATTTACTATGGTCTGAAATCAATATTCAAATATCATTATTTAGGAAAATGAAATGGATGATTCTTTTCCATTCATATATTTTTGCAGTTGCCAGGTTTTCATAGTATCTACACCAATTGAGAAACACTGACAACTTCTGAGTTAGTGCATTCTTACCCTCATTAATTGGAATGGCTTTTTTTTTTTGTTTTTTGTTTTTTATTTTTTTTATTTATTTATTAAAGACTTCTGTCTCTTCCCCACCGCCGCCTCCCCTTTCCCTCCCCCTCCCCCAATCAAGTTCCCCTCCCTCGTCAGCACAAAGAGCAAACAGGGTTCCCTGTCCTGTGGGAAGTCCAGGGACCACCCACCTCCATCCAGGTCTAGTAAGGTGAGCATCCAAACTGCCTAGGCTCCCACAAAGCCAATACGTGCAGTAGGATCAAAACCCATTGCCATTGTTCTTGAGGTCTCAGTAGTCCTCATTGTCCACTATGTTCAGCGAGACCAGTTTTAACCCAGGCTTTTTCAGACCCAGGCCAGCTGGCCTTGGTGAGATCCCGATAGAACATCCCCATTTCTCAGTGTGTGGGTGCACTCCTCGTGGTCCTGAGTTCCTTGCTCGTGCTCTCTCTCCTTCTGCTTTGGACCTTGAGGTTTCAGTCCGGTGCTCCAATGTGGGTCTCTGTCTCTGTCTCTTTTCATCGCCTGATGAGGGTTAATATTCAGGAGGATGCCTATATGTTTTTCTTTGGGTTCTCCTTCTTATTTAGCTTCTCTAAGAACCCGAATTATAGGCTCAATGTCCTTTATTTATGGCTAGAAACCAAATATGAGTGAGTACATCCCATGTTCCTCTTTTTGGGTCTGGCTTACCTCACTCAGGATAGTGCTTTCTATTTCCATCCATTTGCCTGCAAACTTCAAGAAGTCCTTGTTTTTTACTACTAAATAGTACACTAATATGTATATATTCCATACTTTCTTCATCCATTCTTCAATTGAAGGGCATCTAGGTTGTTTCCAGGTTCTGGCTATTACAAACAATGCTGCTATGAACATAGTAGAGCATATACTTTTGTTGTAAGATAAGGCCTCTCTTGGATATATTCCCAAGAGTGGTATTGCTGGGTCCAGTGGTAGGTTGATCCCGAATTTCCTGAGAAACCTCCACACTGCTTTCCAGAGTGGTTGCACAAGTTTGCATTCCCACCAGCAGTGGATGAGTGTACCCCTTTCTCCACAACCTCTCCAGCAAAGGCTATCATTGGTGTTTTTGATTTTAGCCAATCTGACAGGTGTAAGATGGTATCTTAAAGTTGTCTTGATTTGCATTTCCCTGATCGCTAAGGAAGTTGAGCATGACCTTAGGTGTCTTTTGGCCATTTGAACTTCTTCTGTTGAGAGATCTCTGTTCAGCTCAGTGCCCCATTTTATAATTGGGTTGCTTAGCCTTTTACGGTCTAGTTTCTTGAGTTCTTTATATATTTTGGAGATCAGACCTTTGTCAGTTGCGGGGTTGGTGAAGATCTTCTCCCAGTCAGTGGGTTGCCTTTCTGTTTTAGCGACAGTGTCCTTTGCTTTACAGAAGCTTCTCAGTTTCAGGAGGTCCCATTTATTCAATGAGGCCCTTACTGTCTGTGCTGCTGGGGTTGTACTTAGGAAGTGGTCTCCTGTGCCCACGTGTTGTAGAGTACTTCCCACTTTCTCTTCTATCAGGTTCAGTGTGTTCGGCTTGATATTGAGGTCTTTAATCCACTTGGACTTGAGTTTTGTGCATGGTGATAGATATGGATCTATTTTCATTCTTCTACAGATTGACATCCAGTTTTGCCAGCACAATTTGTTAAAGATGCTCTCTTTTTTCCATTGTATACTTTTAGCTTCTTTATCGAAAATCAGGTGCTCATAGGTTTGTGGGTTAAAGTCAGGGTCTTCTATTCGATTCCATTGGTCGACTTCTCTGTTTTTATGCCAATACCAAGCTGTTTTCACTATTGTAGCTCTGTAATAGAGTTTGAAGTCAGGGATGGTAATGCCTCCAGACGTTCCCTTATTGTATACGATTGTTTTGGCTATCCTGGATTTTTTGTTTTTCCATATAAAGTTGATTATTGTCTTCTCCAGATCTGTGAAGAATTTTGATGGGATTTTGATGGGGATTGCATTGAATCTATAGATTGCTTTTGGTAGAATTGCCATTTTTACTATGTTGATCCTCCCAATCCAAGAGCAAGGGAGATCCTTCCATTTTCTGGTGTCCTCATCTATTTCTTTCTTCAAAGACTTAAAGTTCTTGTCATATAGATCTTTCACTTCCTTCGTCAGGGTTACCCCAAGATATTTTATGCTCTTTGTGGCGATCGTGAAAGGTGATGCTTCTCTGATTTCCCTCTCTGTTTCTTTATCCTTAGTGTATAGGAAGGCAACTGATTTTTTGGAGTTGATCTTGTATCCTGCCACATTACTAAAGGTGTTTATCAGCTGTAGGAGTTCTTTGGTAGAGTTTTTGGGGTCGCTTATGTATACTATCATATCATCAGCAAATAATGACAGTTTAACTTCTTCATTTCCAATACGAATCCCCTTGATCCCCTTATGTTGTCTTACTGCTATTGCCAGAACTTCAAGCACTATATTGAAGAGGTATGGAGAGAGTGGACATCCTTGTCGTGTTCCTGATTTTAGTGGGATGGCTTTGAGTTTTTCTCCGTTTAATTTAATGTTAGCTGTCGGCTTGCTGTAAATAGCTTTTATTATATTTAGGTATGACCCTTGTATCCCTAATCTCTCCAAGACCTTTATCATAAAGGGGTGTTGAATTTTGTCGAATGCTTTTTCAGCATCTAATGAAATGATCATATGGTTTTTTTCTTTCAGTTTATTTATATGGTGGATTACATTGATAGATTTGCGTATGTTGAACCAGCCCTGCATCTCTGGGATGAAGCCTACTTGATCATAATGGATAATTTTTCTAATGTGTTCTTGGATTCGGTTTGCTGGTAATTTATTGAGAATTTTTGCGTCAATATTCATGAGTGAGATAGGCCTGTAATTCTCTTTCTTGGTTGGGTATCAGAGTAACTGTAGCTTCGTAAAAGGAATTTCGCAATGACTCTTCTGTTTCTATATTGTGAAATACTTTAAGGAGTATAGGTATCAGCTCTTCTTGGAAGTTCTGGTAGAATTCTGCATTGAAACCATCTGGTCCTGGGCTTTTTTTCGAAGGGAGATTTTTGATAACAGTTTCTAATTCTTCACGACTAACAGGTCTATTTAGATCGTTCACCTGGTCTTGGTTAAGCTTTGCTATATGGTACTTATCTAAAAAAGTGTCCATTTCTTTTGTATTTTCCAATTTTGTGGCATACAGGCTTTTGTAGTAAGATCTAATGATTCTCTGAATTTCCTCTGTGTCTGTGGTTATGTCCCCCTTTTCATTTCTGATCTTATTTATTTGCGTGTTCTCTCTCTGTCGTTTAATTAGTTTGGATAGGGGTTTGTCAATCTTGTTGATTTTCTCCAAGAACCAACTTTTTGATTCATTGATTCTTTGGATTGTTTTCTCTGTTTCTATTTTGTTGATTTCCGCCCTCAGTTTGATTATTTCCAGTCTTCTACTCCTCCTGGGCACGACTGCTTCTTTTTTTTCTAGAGCTTCCAGGTGTGCTGTTAAGTCCCCAATGTATGCTTTCTCTGTATTCTTTAAGTGGGCACTTAGTGCTATGAACTTTCCTCTTAGCACTGCTTTCATCGTGTCCCATAGGTTTGAGTATGTTGTCTCTTTATTTTCATTAAATTCAAGGAAGACTTTAATTTCTTTCTTAATTTCTTCCTTGACCCAGGTGTGGTTCAGTAGTTGATTGTTCAGTTTCCATGAGTTTGTCGGCTTTCTGGGGGTAGCATTGTTGTTGCCTTCTAACATTAATCCGTGGTGATCTGATAGGACACAGGTGGACACTGATATTCTTTTGTATCTTTGGAGGTTTCCTTTGTTTCCGAGTATATGGTCAATTTTTGAGAAGGTTCCATGAGCTGCAGAGAAAAAGGTATATTCTTTCCTATTTGGGTAGAGTGTTCTATAGATGTCTGTTAAGTCCATTTGCTTCATTACCTCCAATAATTCTCTTAATTCTCTATTAGGTTTCTGTTTGATTGACCTGTCCATTGGAGAAAGAGGTGTGTTGAAGTCTCCTACTACTAGTGTGTGTGGTTTGATGTCTGCCTTGAGTTCTAGTAATATTTCTTTTATATAAGTGGGTGCTTTTATATTGGGGGCATAGATATTCAGGATTGAGATGTCCTCCTGATGAATTGTTCCTGTTATGAGTATAAAGTGTCCATCTCGATCTCTTCTGATTGATTTTAGTTTGAAGTCAGTTTTATTGGAAATTAGTATGGCCACACCTGCTTTTTTATTAGGACCATTTGCTTGAAAGACCTTTTCCCAACCTTTTACTCTGAGTAGATGCCTGTCTTTGTGGTTGAGATGTGTTTCTTGCAAACAGCAGAATGTTGGATCCTGTTTTCGTATCCAATCTCTCAGCCTGTGCCTTTTTATAGGTGAATTGAGACCATTAATATTAAGTGATATTAGTGACCAGTGGTTGTTTACCAGTTATTCTTATTGTTTTTGGCAGTAGAGTTTGTGTGTGTGTCCCTTCTTGAGTTGTGCTGGTGAAGGTTCGCTAGATGCCTGAGTTATTGTAGGCAGTGTTGGCAATGTTGGATTCCTTGGGTTGCGATTTTCCTTCTATTATTTTCTGTAGGGCTGGATTTGTGGCTGCGTACTGTTTAAATTTGTTTTTATCCTGGAATGTCTTGTTTTCTCCATTGATAGTGAACACTAGCTTGGCTGGGTATAGAAGTTTGGGTTTGCATCCATGGTCTCTTAGTTTTTGAAGTACCTCTATCCAGGACCTTCTGGCTTTCATGGTTTCCATAGAGAAGTCAGGTGTAAGTCTGATCGGTTTACCTTTATAGGTTACTTGGCCTTTTTCCTTTGCAGCTCTTAATATTCTTTCTTTAATGTGTATATTTTGTGTTTTGATTATTATATGGCGAGGGGATGTTTTTCTTTGATCCAGTCTGTTTGGTGTTCTGTATGCTTCTTGAATGTTCAAAGGGATATCTTTCTTTATGTTGGGAAAGTTTTCTTCCATAATTTTGTTAAAAATATTTTCTGGGCCTTTGAGCTGTGATTCTTCTCCTTCTTCTATCCCAATTATTCTTAGGTTTGGTCTTTTTATTGTGTCCCATATTTCTTGAATGTTTTGTGATGCGAATTTGTTGACTTTGCTGTTTTCTTTGATCAGTGCATTTATTTTCTCTATGGTGTCCTCAGAATATGAGATTCTTTCTTCTATCTCTTGTATTCTATTGATTATGCTTGTTTCTGTAGGCTCTGCTCGTTGACCTAGATTTTCCATATCCAGCTGTTCCTCAATTTGTGTTTTCTTCCTTGTTTCCATTTCAGTTTTCAATTCTTGAACTGTTTCCATTACCTGTTTGATCGTTTTTTCTTGGTTTCCCAGGGTCTCCTGTACGTATTTACTCATTTTTTCAAACTTTTTTTCATACTTCTCATCCATTTCTATAAGGGTGTTTTTTACATGTTGTTTAAGGGACTCTATTGCTTTCATAAAGTCAATTTTTTCCGCTTCTTCTGTGTTAGGGTGTTCAAGTCCTTCTGTTGTAGGATCATTGGGTTCTGGTGTTTTCATGTTGTTTTTTAGATTATTGGGTGAAATTCTGCCTTGGCGCCTGCCCATCTCTTCCTATTTATGCTATCTAATCAGTCTTTTAAAATTGGATCAGGTTTCTCTGCTGGCCGGAGGCTTCTCTTACAAATTGCCCTCGCTCTGTTTCCTGGCTCCAGGCGGGGGCCAATATCCCTCTCACCCCTCAGAAGGGTCTTCAGGAACAGGACCCAGCACCCCGTTTGCCAGGGACCTCGCCAACCAAAGGCCTACCTCTTTGATTTAGTTGTAGCAGGGTGATCTGCTCTCAGTGTTGTGTGCTGGTCCCTGCCGCCTGCATCCTCTGCCGCCGCGCCAGTCTCCGCCGGTCCCGGCCGCAGCCCGCTTCTTGCGTTGCCCGCCTGCGTCGGTCGTCTGCCGTCGCCGAGCCTCTGCGTCGGTCGTCTGCCGTCGCCGAGCCTCTGCTGGAATGGCTTTAATGTAAAAGTTCATTGAATGACAATGGTGTGAGTCCCTGGTATTTGTATCAGAAGTTATATGTTAAACCTCATAAAATCTTGTTTTGAAGTTAACAATTTAAATACTTCATTCACATTCCTCTATCTCCCTCCCACACCTTCCGGTCTTCGATAATATTTAGCATAGAATAACATTTGCCATTGTTTACAGATGGATTCTTCCTGGGCTGGGACACTGTGTTCCTATACTCAATAATCCTAAACTATCTGAAACAGATCACAGGAAAGCTGAAATTACTAAGCAGTTAAGAAAAGAAAAGTGCTTCATTGAACCCTAAAAGGGTTTTTAAAAGAAAGAGAGCTTTTTTTGTGTTATTTTCGGTGAACAGAACTTGTTATTTTATTCTTCAATATTCTAAGTTCTATGAGGGCATTAAGAAAATAGAACTAAAACATATTCAATTCCTTATGTCACTTAAAATCATTTCAGTGTTTTAAGTGGGTTATTTTTCATTTTTATTTTAACAAAATAAACAGTTGAATGTGAATAAATTTCTACCTAAATAAACTCAGTTACGTGTACACCGGAAATATTAGAAACCCTTTGCAGTTCACCGGAAATATTAGAAACCCTTTGCAGTTCCTGTAATTTGGTGTGACTCACTCCCACCAATTCTGGTGTTCATGTTAGTACAGGTTTATGGAGAATTTTCTTGTGTGTGCACACATGTGTGTCTGTACGGTGTTTCTTTTCCTTTGTTTGGAAAGTAAAAGAAATTAAACAGGGTTTTCCAGTTGTATGGATCATGAATTTCCGCTATCCTACTAATAATACGTTTCCTTAATTAAGAAGAGCAAGTACTGTTAGCGTTTTGACACTGAATACTTTCCAGGCTAAATAAGCCTTGCAGTGTGTTTGCTATTCTTGCTTTTCATTTCACCAAGAACATCCAGATTCAAGATCAGAAGCCTGAGTTCAGGTTTGCTTTCAGGCACCTTCTGTTTGTACTTAGGTCAATGCCCTTTGTCTTCTTGTGCGACTTTATCAAAATACTGTGAATTGGGGCATTATTTTTAAAAAGACAGAGTTTTAGTGGTTTTTATTCTATGACAGTTTCACAGATGTATGAATGTGTGCTATATATTTTATTCATTTTCACCCTATTAACCTCTCTTTGTCCCCTTTCAATCCCAGCATAACTCTTCTCTTTCCAACAAGTTCCCTCTCACTTTCTTGTCTTTTGTTTTGGGAGCGCTCTAACAATTGGTTGATTTTAGTTAGAGGTACCACAGGTAATGTGAGCGTATGAGTACAGTGGGCATGGCTTGTCCAGAAGACAACATTGGATAGCATTCCTCCCATCCTCTGACTTGAATATTCTTCCTGTTCCTTTTTCCCTGGTGTTCTCCAAGTGTTGACAAGGATGATGTAGATGTCTCATTTAATGCTGAGCACACAATTCGGAATGATGGTAAATCTGTGATGGCGTCAGAGGATTCAGTGTCTTTTGAGGACCTTCTTTCTGGTCTGTATACAGTGCCTCCTCTTTGTGTCCTCATACGGTGAAAGGTATGGGGTAGTTCCTTTTGATCCTCTTTTATAAGGATGCCAATCTGATTCATGTGGTCCACTCCTGTATGGCATTGTCACCCGATGGGGGCTTTATCTCCTCATACTATCACCTGCAGGGGCAAGATTTCAGCAGCTGAATTTTGAATGGAGACATACACATCAGAGCAGAAATCTCTTACTCTGCAAATGGACCCAATAGTTTTGTAAACCTACCATGTGTTCCCATGACCCTGTACTACTGTGCAAAGCACTCATTATTATCTCACTGAGTCATTATTTTCTTACTGTAGGCTTACCCCAAAAGAATAAGTAAATTTGCTAGAGTTGTGCAGACTGGGAAGCAGGTCTTATTACTCTGTGGATATTATTTGGGTTTCTATTATCAAACGATTACCTTCCACAGAGACGCCCCAGGCAAATTTCACATTATAAAGAATAATATTAAGCTGTATATTTAGTTTAGTATAGCCGTACATTCTACATTGGACAGAATTTTATACGCTACTTTGATTTGTTTTAAATGAGGATGCGTTGATCCACTCACGTTCCAAATAGCTGACTCTGGGAGCTATTGTTCTGAGGGAAGAAAATCACCAAGGTAGAGCTATTAAATTAATACTGAACATTGTATGTTTATTAGATCTAAATCACCAGTGGGGCAAAACATTTCTCTTACTCTCAGATTTATTTCTATTGCATAATATTAACGGCAGGGGTATTTATTTTATTTCTTTATAATGAATTAGTCAGGAAATAGAATAATTATCCAGGTAGGCTCTTCAGTATTTAGAAGTGGTGTTTTTATTTGTGAACTCTCGCACTGACTGGAACCAGGAGAATGGAAACCTAGGTGAATATTTAGGTGGCATGGAGGCAGATAATGATGTGCACGCTGCACTTTTACCCTGTCGTCCATCAGATTCTTTATCTCACTGTGCAGTGCCGGGGCTTAGAACTACCCTCAGTTCCTCTTTCCTGTCTCACCTGCATTCCTCTTTGCAAAAGAGTAGCTGTCACAAGTTGGGGGAAGGACTCAGACATAGTGTCAGGGCTAGAAATGGGAGCTCACTTCCACATCAGTATGTCACCGGGTCTCACTTTACAACAGGAGGTAGATGAAGTAGCAGCAGCTTCTTCTTCTTCTTCTTCTCCTCCTCCTCCTCCTCCTCCTCCTCCTCCTCCTCCTCCTCCTTCTTCTTCTTCTTCTTCTTCTTCTTCTTCTCCTTCTCCTTCTCCTCCTTCTCCTTCTTTTTCTCCTTCTTCTTCTTCTCCCTCCTCCTCCTCATCCTCCTCCTTCTCACTCCCCTCTCTCTCCTCTCAAGCCAAAGATATCTCCTTGCTAGTTAGATGTATCTGGCTTACTCCTGCCCCAGCAATGATAACACTTGACATTTTTATGTCTCAAATGCTCTGTCTCAGGTGTTTTCATGTCTTTTTCACTGCATTATCGGATAGCAAAGCAACTCATATCCCCACTCTATCCCCCCCCACACACACTCCCTTCAGTTTCTTATCATGAGAAACTACATTGCATATTTGGTTTGTTTTGCTCTACCTAAAATACAATGTTAAGTATTTATTGGGTAGTGCTACTTTACCCCTACTCCAACCAAAACAAACAAAACTCCCAGAATCAGCTATGTTGAATAGCTTGCTATGTCTTGCTATGTACTTCAAGCTGGCCTTAAAGTAGAGATCCTCCTGCTCCCCAAGTCCCAAGGCAAGGTATGTGTACTATCACACCCTGCTGTGTAACTTTTCTTTCCCCCTGACATTTAACTTCATAGACATGGAATGTCTTTTCTCATCATTCCTCCAGCTTCTAATGTGGAATATGGTGTTGCAGAACTGTTTTGTCAGTAGTTACTAGGTGCCTGAGTGATTGAAAGAGTAAATTCCACTCTCCCTCACTAGTGCACAAATCCCACTTTCTCTCTAGTGCACAGTGGTCAAGTGGCTTAGCTCAACAAATCTTACATCTCCTATGAGTGCTTCCTTGCAAGGGAAGTTTAATGACTCTTAGGAAACTGCCAGGAATTTGTAGATCAAGGAACTTCATAACTTGAAGATTGTGTGTTAGAATGAAAATGGCAGGATACCCACAAAGCATTTTCTGTGGAGTTTGTGTCTCACTTAAGCTTTTGTGACTAAGACTTTCATCAGTCATCCTTGTGGTAAGAAGATAATATCAATTAGAGCTCATTGCTGGAAAACCACGGGAGCTGGCCCCAGCTGTGTGCAGCATTCACATAACTGTGTATTAAAAAGCTAAGTTCAACACAAATGGGGAATCGGATAAAATTGTAATCTAAGCACAAGGAACATTGCAAAACTGTCATGCGGGATTCCTTCTCCCGTGTCCTGTGTTCTATGCTTTTCTGGAACATGACCAAGTCTTCAATTCTAGGAAGAACGAGTCTGATTGATTAAGCTTCATTAGGAATAGATGGGCATGTTGATTGACAGCTTCTTCAATGCAGCATCAGAAGGAACTGGGTGGGCATGCAAAACAAACCTCAGGTTCATGCTAGATAATGCTGCTGAATGTGGAGCTTTGCTAAGACTACAGCTGCCTTATTGCAGAGTAGTTGACATCTGTAGTTTTGAAAAACAGTCCAGGATTCCTTTGTTGTTGTAAGCAACAAGCAACAAAAATGGGCAGGCTTATTTGATATTGAGGTCACATCCCCAGAGCTGTGTCAGTGAAGTCTCTTTAACAATCTTTTTATTCTATAGCGCTGGGCTATGCAGGACAAGAGTTCCATCAAATGAAACTGAAGCACATTTAATACCCAGATAGTGGACAAACTGAAGAACTCACAGAGAACTTGTAAAGTTGTGTCTCTAACTTTGTGGGATGGTAAGACAGTGTCTTTCTGTAATTTCTGTTTTCAGTTATTTCTGCCATTTGTTTGAAGGGGGAAAAGTCTTGGTAAGTGGAGTGCTTTATGGTTAGTATACATTGATCAGTGTGGTAGAAATGGATCATAAGTTTTTCAGCATTTGGGCTCTATTCTAATGTTTAGAAACTTCTGACTCTGTGATTCAGGATGACACAGTCTCGCCCATTGTAGGAGCTGAAGTTGTAGGAGACTTGCTTCACCCCCTCACAATAGGCTGCTTATTCACATATAGTCTTCTGGTCTACTCAGTCCACTTTAGACTAATGCTATGGGGTAATGGTCAGGTAGAGGTGATTCTGAAGGATCAATCATCCATGAGAAGAGCGTGCAGAAAGAAAATGTTTCTAGGCCAAAACTGTTTTCACCCAATATCCATTGATGCTTAGAGACAGATAACCAGAGCAAGAGAAAAGAACAGTAAATCTGAACACCTTGGCCAAGCTGATTAGCTTAGTGCTGGAGCTAGGGTTTGACTCCAGGTACTGCACCACAGCTGCCTTTCTCAAAGATGCTCACTTGGAAAATAGAAATGCAAGAGGCCAGAACACTCAATTTTTTTATACTAAAGGCAACAAACACTAGATACCTCATGATTTCTAAAAGGATGAGTTAGAAGAGAAAAAGCAAACAGCAAAGAGGGATAAACTTTTTTAGAGATAGACTCCCTGAGGAGTCCAGAGCTCTGGAAAGGAACTGTCCTTTTCGCATATGGGAAGATGGATATGCAGATTTAGCATTGACTTATGAGAATTACATAGGTTTTGCACTTACGGAGCTGGCAATTTTGGGAAAAGTGGACACTGCATTGACAATTGATAAATGCATGTTTGATAATAGTAAAGTCCGAGGCCCACCTGGGATTTGTTGTAGTTATTGTTGTTGATTGTTTTGGACTGTATTCCAGGGTTTGAAAATTATGTTGGAGGCAGAGTTCCCAGACCAGGAATTCCCTAGGCAGAGGGAATTTCACTACTGAACAAACAGAAAGAGGAGAGCAGAAATTGAAGTTGATGTGTTTTATGAGTTGCTTGGATCCCATATCTTCTTAGTTTATGGTCAAGATTTCAACTCACCTTTGAACGCCAAACTTTAGGTTAAGTGCTCTTTGCTCCACAGTGATGCGCAGTGATGGGAACTACCTTGAATCATGTGCGCGCGTGCGTGTGCATGCGCGCACACACGCGCACACACACATACATCCCTGCATATGCTGATAACTCCAGGTCAAGTGTTCTTGCTCCACAGTGTTAGGGACTTCATTGAGTCTCTCTCTCCCTCCCTCTCCCTTTCTCTCCCTCTCCTTTTCTCTCCCTCTCCCTCCCTCCCTTCCTCCCTCCCTTTCTTCTCCCCTCTCTCCCCCATCTCTTACACATCTACATATGATGATACTTAAGGGCCATATTCTTTGTTGCTTTGTTGGCCCCTGCATGCTTTTCACAGTAAAAGCAGTGATTGCTAATGACATTCTCAGTGTCAGTGATACTTAGATCACTTTATCAATCAAATGTGGCGTTTATGCCAGCCTTGCCACCTGTCTCTTTCCATCAGTGTCAGCAAGTGTTTCACTGCAGGCAACAGGTGCCAGCTGTCAGCCTGAAATAAACTGGAGTCTGCCCCAGGATAAGTGTGCTTAGAGAATCACTTCTGATTGGATTTTTCATCTGACAGCCCCTTCTGAATGTGAGACTAAAAACCAAAAGATAAACAAATTATACATAAGTAAACAAACATGCGGCTGCTTGTGAAGCATCAAGCTGGCTCTTACTAGAACTGCATTAATCACTCGGGCCTTCTTTTCCATTCGCCTGGGTACCATTTTGGTCTGTGGAAATGCAGATGGTTTTACAAGACATTTGGTTAATTGAACCACTTACCCAGAGCACTGGTATTACGACAGTGACTTTGGTTTTGACATGAGAGTTTGAGAAAGGAAAGAATAAGGAGACTCAACAGACAGTATCTGGTCCCCAACAACCCCATGGACTGAATTGGGTACCTTCAAATTCAGGTGCTGCAGAATTTAATCTTGTCACTATACTTTGAAACAGATGTAATTACCCACCTTAAACCCATAACCATATATATGCCAGGTGAGGTGTGTCCTGCCTATAACTCTAGTATTTCAAAGGCAGAGCTAGAAGATCTTGGAGTATGGTGCTTAGCTAAACTTAAAAAGTTAAGCTATGTGTTCATTTGGGAGACACTGCCTCAATAAATGGTATGGAGAGGAACAGAGGAAAGATCCCAACGTCAAACCTGAGCCTCCACTTGCACACTGAGATACACACATATGTGCACCTTCACAACATGGGAACATGAATGTACATGCACTTATCAGTTTTACATGCAAGAATAATCTGAAACACATATATATGTGTATATATATGTGTGTGTACAAATTTGAACATTAAAAGGAATATAGAGGATTTCAGTGGCTCCCCACTGCAAAGGAGATATGATTTAGAGTTTGAATAAAGACAGTTTAGCTGTTTGTTAAAATAAAAACAAACATTTGTTTAAAGGAAGTTAACAGAATCCACATATAAATTATATTTTACAATGTACACACACACACACACACAAATTAGAAAGGAGACAAAATTTGAGCAGAAATTGGAGGGGAATTGATACTTAGAGGAAGGTGATGGCAACAGCGGCTTTTGCTACTTGTTTTAATTATTTATTTTTAGAGATATGTGGGTTGAAAGCAGAATTGAGGTTGCTTAGGTTACTAGAAAGTTAAAATGACTTTAAAAAAAA
>JABTXL010003145.1:1053127-1084089 GCA_025134845.1 Neodon shergylaensis | reverse complement strand
TGAACATTAAAAGGAATATAGAGGATTTCAGTGGCTCCCCACTGCAATGGAGGTATGATTTAGAGTTTGAAGAAAGGCAGTTTAAAGTTTGTTAAAACAAACATAAACATTTGTTTAGAGGAAGTTAACAGGATCCACATATAAATTATATTTTACAATGCCCAAGACACATAAGAATATTGCTAGACATGGACATATGAACACGCACACACACACACACGAGAGCAAAGGGACATATGCAAGATAGTTACTAGAGGTAACTCCAAATGTTAGAATTAGGGGATGTGGCTTCAAGGTAGACAAACTCTTGTGCCTCATGACATGGTGGGTTCCACATACAGGAGTGATTCTGTATATCCTGGGAATATGTAGAGTAGGATTTGCCATCTAAGTCTGTGTAAAGCATGTCCTAAGATGTTCATACAATGAGGGAAATAGACCAGTGAGGGCTTTCTCACTGTGTCTCTGTTGTTAAGCATTGGTTTCCTGTGTTAGACTTACATTCACAGGAGATTAGAATGTGTATATAGCGGATAAGCACAGTCCACATTTTCCATTTTATATTACTTCCTGATTGTTCTTAATACATTTTTTTCCCTAATGTAACAGTGAAATTCAGGTGACTGAGAAATACCTCGTTTAAATTCTTCACATAGCTACAGTGGAGCTGACAAGAAAATGTAGGTAATTTCATTCCCTAGGTAGACTTCTCCTTGGGAACGAAGAAATACGACTCTGCAGTTGTTCCACCTTGGACTAATTACATTCTAGTACTTTAACCTTTGTAGGTTGATTTATTTATGCCTCTTTCAACCATTCTCTAAGAACGGTAAGAAATATCCAATCAATGTGTGACATGGGACAAGCACTCTGTACCAGTGCTATCGTCATTGCCATCATCATTATCATCATCATCATTGTCCCACCACCTATTTCTATGTAGAATCCTGCTTTACTATTACAGTTCTATTATTATATCAAAAGGTGAGTGGAGAACTCCATCTTAAAAGTCTGTTTATCACCAGGCAGTGGTGGCGCACGCCTTTAATCCCAGCACATGGGAGGCAGAGGCAGATGGATTTTTGCGAGATCTTTGCCAGTCTGGTCTACAAGAGCTAGTTCCAGGACAGGCATCAAAGCTACAGAGAAACCCTATGTCAAATTACCCCCTCCCAAAAGTCTGTTTATCATGTATTTATGCAACAAGAAGTTAAAGTATGTCATAGAGTCACTTTTCTGTCACATTCCACACCAATGTTGTGTGAACTCAAGCATAAGAGTTTATATATTGCTGAATTCAACCCAGAGACATGTACGACCAGGATTTCCTGTAGTGATGCTTCCAAGCAGGCCATTTTACTATTGAGTAGTTATTTGACGGCATGAGAGAACTTCCTTCACTTTATGCTAAAATACTCTGCTTAAATCTGCCCAGCCAGTCTCACCATGTCCTGCAGAGGGCAGCCTGCCCCACTCTGCACAATCACAGTCCCTGCAAGCCCTTGGATATGTTAGCACTTGGCCTTTTATACGCAAGTTCTCTACTGTTCTCAGTGGCCATGCACAGCATCTATTGGTACATCCATGACCATTTCATTTGTTCAATAAATCTATTTGACAAACTTCTGTGCTTACTACCAAGATAAAGATACAGACATTTGAACTCCACCTTGAGCAAACTCACATCTAGTGCCAGAGACAGATAATATCACAAAAGATAGAAAGCAATCATCATAAACTTTTGGGTTTTAGTAGATTGGGCCTTGACTTTCATTTAGCTACTTATATTCTCATCTAGGACATGAACCCTGTGGAGGGAGTGCAAATTTCTTCATATTGACAATGATCCAAGCTAATAAACATGCACTAAAGAGTTTTGTTGTTGATGATCATACCAGTAGCTGCATTTTTCCATATTGGAGTCCAAATAACAAGCCATATCCACCAATGGGTCAAAATTTCATAAAGATAAATTACAGCTTGTTTTGAAGAAGAATTAATGTCACTTAGAACTATGTACCCATGAACTTTTTCAGAACTAATGTGGTCCTTGTTACTGGGAACATTCAAATAGAATTTGGAAAACAATGTTAGTGCCACCAAAGGGAATAACTGGCATATGGTAGACACTTGGTGGATATTTGTGGAAGGGCTGGAGGCAGGGATGGGGAAAAAGAAAGTCAAGAGGGGAGCTTTATAAATTCACTCAGAACTAGTGAATGCCTAGTCTGTGCCTAGCTCTATGTTAGTGAAACCAAGCCTCTCATCTATGAGATTTATAACGTAATAAGAAAGGAACTGTACTAAACATTTAACTGCTGTGGTTAAATGTATAAAAAAATATAGTTCAAGACTCCTATTAGAAGCCTGAAACTATGAATAGATTAGTGCCAAGCCTGTGTGTGGGGGATGCATCTCTTATGCAATGATATATATGATAAATCATGGCTTACAAATTAGAAACATTACGAAGTTAAATCTGGGTGGAGAGATGGTTCAGCAGTTATGAATACATACTCCTCTTGCGAAAGACTTGGGTTTGTTCCTAACAACCATATGGTGACTCACAATCACCTATAATTCCAATACCTTCTTCTGACTTCTTTGGGCTCCTGAACACATGTAGTACACATATATACACTCAGGCATAAGCAAAGACACATAAAAGAAAAGAAAAAATCAATGAGATATTAAATAAAATTCTAACTCTGTCTGATCTTAATAGTTTATGTCTATAGTCTCTACTGCTTGGGAAGCCTAGGGAACTTTGAAAAGATTTTTTTCCAAACAAAAGGACTGGGTATGTAGTTCAGTGGTAGAAATGCCTGAGGTATATGAAGAGCTATGTTCAATCTTCAGTACTACTAAGATCCCAACAAACAAAGCATATTCCTATTGAAATAAAACAAGTAGACAGGTATAGAAAATATTATTTTCAAAATTACAAAGGTATGATGTCCTTTTCTCTAAAACTACCTCATTGGATGTTCACTGTTTTATTAAAAAAGCATTTGTACTTCAGGTTATGTGTATTATATTCTTTGTTACATCTAAGTTGCCACCCATGCACTTCAGAATTGTTCCAGAGTGAAACAAGGCTTGATTGAACATCTGTCCTAAGATACAATACCTGCTGGGTTATACCTACCACAGCTGGTAGTATATACAATGTAAGTACTCTGGACCAAGGCACAAACTTGGGATGCAGTTGATGCTGGGCTGTGCAATGTGCAGTGTTAACATGCTTCTCAAAATGACATACAGTTGAAAATGTAGGAACTATTTAGTTCTGGAATTTTCCTTCTTCACAGTTTTGTAGCTCAATTATTCATGGGTACCTAGACTGTAGAAGGAAAATAGTGGCCAACAATGGGTTGGGGCTGAGTGTTTTCCACTTAAATTCTAGAAGGAAAGAGGTCAAAGAAGTGAAACTAGCCTGGAGTGCCAGGGGTAACTTCCAACTTCTGCTGTGATGTGAGGCTTCTGTGGGAGCTGGCTGTGAGGATGCAAGCAAAAGGCTATGGTGTAATTAGAGGACATCTCAGCACCTTCGAAGGGCCAGGGAAGCGACTTACTGATGAGCAACAGCTAGAGAATCATCAGAGCCAGCTCACTCAGAAGAGGGAAGGCTCTGGAGAGCCAGCAGTTCTCATCCTTGGGATATTGGGGAGCTTCATAGGGCTTAAATTCAGGGGATAACATGCTGTGGTTTGCTTTATTAAACATCATTTTGACTGACTTGTAGGGCATCACTTAGAGAAAGGCTAGGGTCAGAGATAGTTTTGAAGAGGACAACAGTCAGCCTGGCTATGATGTTACAGCGCAGAATAACTGGGAGAGAACATGAAGAGAGGTATAAGAATAGAGATGAAGGATGGTGGGAGGATTGAATGCTTTATGAGATAAAGTTATAAAATGAACAGGAGGAGATTATACACAGTCAGGGGTGCAGAGGGTCAGCTTCATTTTTGATAGTGGGGAGGCCGTTTTGTGAGGTTTTGGGGGAGGAAATATGAATAAATATATGTTTAGCCCAGATAAGAGACTCTGGGGACAGGCCAATTTCATCCAAGTCTAACTTAGGGTTACTTAACAAAAGCATAGGTGAATCAAAGGCAGCCATGTCATAGAAAATCCTATTGCAGTAATGCTGAGAACTCACAAAAACTATGTTCTTACAACTCCATGCACAGCTTGTAGATATTGTCACCGAAAACAGCCTCCCTTACTTTGGTCATTGTATAGGGTTTCTGTACCCTTGGGGATGGGGCTGGTAAGCCTTGTAAATTTCAGGAATTTTTTGAGCCTGGTTAGTTTTGTTTTACTTCCTTGTCTATGAGCCTCTCCACTGCTCTGCCCTCACCCCACTTCCTGGGAATGCTTCAATTCTTCAATTCAGAGGTGATAACTATATAGCTGTAATTGGTGGTATTTCCTGGAGTAGGAAACAGAGGCTACAGGTTTATAAGCAACTCTACATTCCTATTTGGGGCATGTTTGCTTTCAGGGTTTGCATAGGAACTCTTTGAATCAGAGACCTGACTCAAACTTAGATGCCTTGTACATTTTATTTCATTTAATTCTCATAAATACCTTACACATTATAATATTCTCCTTATCTGATACTAAAAACTGAGACTATAAGACTGTGACATTGTACAGCTGAACTCCAGGTCTTTGCTATTCCTAGTGTACTTTTCTTGCGAAGTATTTAAATACATTTTGGGAAGTGAATGATAAATATGAAGACCTTTTGTTAGTGGTAGAACACACTCATTCAAATAGAGTTGGGCTCTTCTTGATGACTGCTTTCTCAGTCTTTCTAGAGATGCAGTGAGCATCTAAAGTTTCATCAGTGTTATTTTTTATGAGAGAACAGGACAGAACTGGTTGCTTGGCCTTACTCTTTTTACAACCACAGTAAAATCGTTTTGTGAAATCAGCTATAAAAGACTAGTTATAGCAGAGCTCCAGAACGTGTGGCCGATCAAACCAGTTGGAGCAATAAATGAGAACTGCCCATCATTTCCTTTTTGTTTGTTGCTCTGGGAATCTAAATGAAGCTGTCACCTAGGGTAGTAGTGATGACAATGTTATGGGAACTCTGAGAATACTGCATGTTGGAAAAGCCTCCCTAATTTTTGAGATGAGGGTAAAGACAATGGCAAGAATTGAAAATAGAAGTAAGTCAGGAACATCTATTGCTAGTGTGTGATTCTTCTCATCTATTATCAAACTTCTGTGCTAGAGATGTGGTCTGCTGACTCAGTTTATGTAAACTTGGCATAAACTGAAGTCATCTTGGAAGGGGATACCCCAACTGAGAAGCTGCTGCCCATTAAATTGACATACTAGAAAGTCCCTGGAGCATTTTCTTGATTAATGAGTGAGATGATTGTGGGTAGTGCCACACTTGGAAAAGTAATCTTTGTCTATATGAAAAAAACAGATAGAACAAGGTGTGAGGCCAAACTAGCAATCACTCCATATGGTCCCTGCTTCAGTTCCTGCCTTGAGGTTCCTGCTTTGAGTTCCTGCTCAGACTGTAACCTATGATGTGAAATAAGTCCTTTCCTCCCCAAGCTGCTCTTAGTCAGTGTTTTGTCACGACAATAGGAGTGCAAACTAGCACAGATGGGGAAGCATGTGGAAAGTGCATGGTGACAAGTGTCTTTAACAGGATAGTTACTACATTGTTAATGCTTGGATTTTTTTTGTATTTTCTTTGAATTTCCACATTTAATCATTACTATAATCCAGCAATGTTAACATCATTAGGTCACTTACCAGATAAGGGACCCGAGTCTCTAGTTTTTAGTTCAGTATTAACATAAATATTAAATTTTATAGAGATAGGTTATTAAGAATTTTATGATACTAGGAGTTTATATTAATTTTCTAAAGTTGCCCAAGAAAAGATGAACTTTTTGATTCTACAATGGATGACAGGCTGGGAAGATGGCTCAGTGGGTAGAGCACTTGCTGAACTGGCATGCAAACCTGTGTTCAAATCTTCAAAACCCATGTAAAAAGTTGGCCATACCTGGAATCCAGCACCGGGTAGGGAGGGCAGAGAGTAGATGGACATTGGGACTTTCTGGCCACCATCATAGTCCCAGGTTTGGTGATAGAGTCTGTCCAATAAGATAGAAAGTGAAATAATAGGGCACACAACATCATAGTCCTCTTGTGTCTGTACATTTGTAAGGATGCGGGCATGCATGTGTCAACACACACATAAACTGAATTACAGAGAAAAACTTAGTGGTTTTCCCTAACATTTTATGGTTTTAAAATCCTTATACCCATATCAGGTTGCTAAATAGGTCTTAGTTCTCTATTACATTGGGAGATTAAACAAGGCACATGGTATTTTCGAGGTTCAACCTTGAAATGAACATTTCTTTCCTTGGTAAAATGAACATTAAAGTGCCCACCTTAGAGAGTAAAATATCTTGAAGTACTTTGAAAAAGATTGAAATTAAATTAAAAGAACAAACATATAAAGCTGGGTCTGGAAAACGGCTCAGAAAACCATGGCCAATATTGATATTGACTTTCCACCCACTGTAGCAGCAGGCACACGTTGGTCCTGAGTGGAGAGAGCTCTTTAGTCACTGTGAGTCAAAGAGTGGGCAGAAGAGAGACAGTGAGGGTGCATCCTGACAGTTTATCAGATCTACGAACTTGGAGAAGATGAAAGATATCTCATTTTTCTCATCTTTGAAATTTAGAAAGTGGCACATTCTTCACAGGCCACTTGCAAAGAATTCCATAATAACAGGTCTTAAATCTTGCGTGCAGAGCACAGTAGGTTTTCAACACATGCGTTTTGCTTGCTGAGTGATTGACTAGATCAGTAAAACTACCATTTCCTATTGCCCATGTTTATTCTCACAAATATAGAGCCAAATTTCTTACTCAACAAATTGCTCTGCTTTTTATTTGCATAATTTCAGCAGAAAAAAAACTCTCTAATTGGTGTCTCTGTGGCATGGACTGGAGAAATCTAAGTGTCTTGGTGCCCTCTCTGCAGTGAGCGGCAAACCTTCCGTAAGTCATCTCATTAGCGCCCTGTGTTATTTATGGAGGCTGGGATTTGCTGATGATCTTAAATGGGGTTACGAACTTTAGTGTGGGCTGGAGCAAGGGATGAGGCACAGAATGAGAGGACCTGAAGACGCCTTAGGTGCAAATCTTTACTGAGCCATTTTTTGATGATCAGTTACCCAGTGGGGTTTCTGACCAATACAGTGTGGGTTCTTATTCCCATCATCCATGTGATGGGGTGCCATCTGGTCTCAGAAAAAGACACAGTCTGTAAGATTTAGCTGTACTAATTAGTCAATGAATAAATTATTATAACCAACAATTGCACTTCAAACCAGAAGTGGAGTGACCATGGATTTTAAAACTTTTATCAGCTTGGAGAGAATCTGTAAGAGAATTTGTTTCTAAATAAATGTATTGAAGGAGAGAGGGCCTGCTTTTGGTCCCGGCCGCCCAGCTATCTTACACCCAAAATAATCAGACAGAAACTATATTTATTTAAATCACTGCCTGGCCCATTATCTCTAGGCTCTTACTGACTAACTCTCACATCTTGATTTAACCCATTTCTAATAATCTTTGTTCACCATGAGGTCATGACTTACCGGGAAAGATTTAACATGTCTGACCTGGCATCTCCATGGCGGATCTCTCTGACTTTGCTTCCTTCCTCCCAGAATTCAGTTCTTTCTCTTCTGCCTACCTAAGTTCTGCCCTATCAAAAAACCAAGGCAGTTTCTTTATTCAACCAATGAAAGCAACACATAAACAGTAGGACCTCCTACACCATAAATGCATTATAGATACCTGAAAATAGGCCAAATATGCCTTCTCTCCATCTTCTTCCTTTTTCTTTTTCTATTTATTTTCTTCCTCTGAATCTGCTTCTTCCTCTCCCACCCCTTTCTCCTCCCTCTATGTTTTATTCCTCAATTTTGAAACATCTGCTGATATATTGTGATGGACTGCAAAATACTAATCTACTTTTGTATTTTAAATTCATGGCACACCCAAGGGCAGTTTAATTAGATGTACATTTTCACATATATTTTTGCAAATAATATTTTTGTAATATTTTGTGTCTCAAGACACAACTCTGTAGATTTTCTGCTTGGGAAACGTTGGTGTCCTTCTATTGTTAAACCACATGGCCTGGAGATAATAGAGAAGGCTCGGAGGTTAAGAGTTCTGGCTGTTCTTCTGGTGGAGCTGGATCCATACCTAGCACCCACATGGAGTCTTACAACCATCTGAGACTCCAATATCAGAGGATATGACATCTTCCTTTAGCCTCTTTGGGCACTGCATTTATGTAGTCCAGTTATGCATGCAGACAAAACTCCCATACACATAAAATAAAAGCTAATAACTAAATGTATTTTAAAACACATAGCTTGGTATCAAAGGGCTTTTCTTCATTATCAGTTTTCAGAAAGATAGCTCGTGTTGATTGGGCAGTTCATATCAGACTTTGTTCAATGCTTCTACACAAAGTAAGTGATTTATTTGCTGGGACAAAACTATAACTGAAGCATTATAAGAGTCTTTATGACATACCATCTGAGATTAAGTGGTTTGTTCAGTCTCCTGTACCTCAAATATGGTATAAGACTGAACCTATAAATTTTGTATCCACTGTGTTTCAGAGTTCAACCAATTGAAGACCCATGAACAAAGACAGTGTGTGTGTGTGTGTGTGTGTGTGTGTGTGTGTGGTGAGTGTGTGTGTTGAATGACTAAAAAAAGTCCAAATGAGAATAATACTTTATTGTGTGTGGTAACTGTATAGAATTGCAATCCCAGCATCCAACAGTGCAGTGCTTTTGAAGGATTGTCATGCTCACTTGTTTACATACTGATTATGGCTGAATCTTTGCTCTGATGTCAGATCTGTGCAGTTGGGACAGAAACTATCAGCCACACAGAAATGAAAATATTTATCCTGTCCCTAGAGAGAAACGTTTGATCAATCCTGAGTTATCTTAGTGTGTGTCTCTCACTGTTCCACAGTGTCTTTCTAGCCTGGACTTTTAGTCACAGATCTTTATATTTTTTGTCTTAACTTTCAGGAGCCTGGGACAGTGTTCAGTGTGTTTCTACTATTGAATATCTTGTATCCTTTCATTACCTATGCCTATAAATGACACCTAATTATAATGTCCTAAAGACCATTATAATGCTTCATTTATAATTTTGTTCCAGAAAATAAATTGCTTACATCACATAGAAACATTGAGAAAGGGTCTGATGTTAACCATATTTAAATTCTGAAAGTTTGGTGGTAAGCAACAGGAACCCCAAGTCACACTGGAAATTTCAAGTCAAGAATCTATTAACTTAAACAAGAAAGCACTCAGATTTTTAAAATTGAAAATTTATCTATGACAAAGCAAAATGGTTACATTGTCTTAGGCCATAGTGCTCATGTTTCCAGCCTGTTATCTGTGGCCAAGAGATACAATTATACGCATTGTCCCAGACATGAGGCAAACTTATGCCTGCCTCGTCTCTGTGGATCTCATGGTATGTTTAAGTCATTTATCTCTAAATCATACAAAGGAGTTTGGTGAGTGTTAGTTACTCTAGTTAAACAAGTTAGGAATCTGGGTTATGTAAAAAATAACAGGGGTGAATGGGTGAACAAGCCTCTAAAATGTCTGTGCATCTGCCCTGTGCAAAGAATTCTGGACTCCTGATTACTGGAGCCTGCTGCTAGCACAATTTATCTCCCTCTTCTCTCCCACCTGATGACTGGATCATAGCAGGCAGTAAATATTTGCTCTCAGCAACCACTGCTACCCGACGTGCTTCAGATTGTCAGTCTGTTAAAAGCATCGATTCTTATGCTGGAGACAGGCAACCCCCACACTTAAATAATGCTACGTTGAAGAATCTTTATGTGGTTTTCAGGTTATACTTCGTTGACCTCTTCAGGATTGTTTTTAATAATACATGACTGCTTCTGGGGTCCTTTAATGTCCTGTTCATCTCTCTGTCTGTGCTGGTCTGAAAGATAAATGCCCCGTAGGGTATTACTTTGTTGTATCAGATGTGGACTTGTTAGATGAAGTGTGTTACTGTGGGGTTGGACTTTGAGATCACCTATGCTCAAGCTACACTCAGTGTAGCACACAGACTCTTACTGTTGCCTATAGATCAAGATTTAGAAATCTTATTTCCTTCTCCAGTACTATGTCTGCCTGCATGCCACCCCCCAGGACAATAGCAGACTAAACCTCTGAAACTTTAAGCTAGCCCCAAGTAAATGTTTTCCTTTATATGATTTGCTGTGGTCATGATGTCTCGTCCCAGCAATGGAAACCCCAACTAAACACTCTCCAAAAACAGCCAGTCGCTCGAACTTGGCAAGATGTGGAGTTCTGACAGTATTGAGGATGGTGGGAGGGAGGGCTGACACAGGGTCAAAGATGGTGGAAGAGGAGGACTAACACAAGGTTGAGGATTGTGGGAGGGGATTGTTGCAAGGAGAGAGCTGCTTTTTGTTCCTGGCCTCTTAGCCCTGAAATAATCACATAGAAACTGTATTAATTAAATCACTGCTTGGCCATGAGCTCCAGCTTCTTATTGACTAACTCTTACATATTAATTCAACCCATTTCTATTAATCTGTATATCACCGTGGGCTGTGGTTTACTGGATAAAATTTCTAGCGTCTGTCTCTAGCAGCTCCATGGCATCTCTCTGACTCCACCGTTCTCCCATGCTATAGGCCAAGCAAGTTCTTTACTCATTAACCAATAAAAGCAACAAACAGACAGAAGGACCTCCCGCACCAGGGGATCAGCTACAGCGAAGAAATGAGGTTATCCTTTTGTATTTTGCTCTCAACAAAAGTTGGGTTTTGGATTTTAGAGTGGGGGACTTTATACAGATGCATCCAGTGCTATGTCACAATTTTTATCTTACATCAAAGAGGCAAGATCAAAATATCTGTGACTAAAACGACATTTATGAGCTCTTCACAACGATTCTTTCTGAGAGCTCAATACTGGAAATACCACAACCAATAGTAGAATAGATCGTGGTATAGTTACAAAGTGGAATAACAGCAAAAAAACAATATAGAGAACTAAACTCAATATACAGATAAACTTCACCAGTAGGGTACTGGACTGAAAACATCAGAGAATGATATATACTCTCTGCTTGCAATTATATCAAGCACCAGTTTACCCCAAGATGCTCAGTTACACCCATTGATTAAAGGGAATGAGAGTTTTTATGGGTGTTGATAGTATTGGGGACTTTTTGCCAAACGGTTGACTAAACGGGTATGTTTATGAGAGAAGTCCCAAGATGTGCATTTATGACACATGCCATTTTTTTAGATATTCATGTTAAAATACACTACTAAAATTAGCGAGAAATAGACAGCTGGGAGATAGGTCATCTTCAAATGTCCTAGTGTACTCTAATACTTTCCCACATCCTTGGGGTAGGACAGTGCTCAGACCTGAATCCCAAATGTGGAATAAGGTCTGACCTGTCTTCGCCTGGCAGAAATAGGCATCTGTAATGGTTTGGATGTCAATTATCCTCCACAGGCTCATGTGTTTGGTCCTTAGCTCATGGTACAATCTGGAGAGTTTGTGGAAACTTTGAGAAGTAGGATATAGCTAGAGGAAGCAGAACAGTGTCAGTTGGGCCTCGAGAGTTAATGCTGGATCCTCCTGCCTGTTTTCTCTACCTGCTGATCTGCCCAGATATGAACAAGCAACCTCACCTCACGTCCCTCTAGTCATGGTCTCTGCTGAACAGCTGTACTTTCCAATCACAAGTGAAAACAAATTGTTCTTTTTGTAAGCTGCTTCTTGTTGGGTAATTGTTCTTGGCACCAAGAAAAGCAAAGCATGCTTGCTGGGGTAGGAGTAGAATAAAGCCTTAACTTAGTCCAGAGTGAAGCTTTAACTGAGCTAACCACCATGGCTGAAATATTGGGAAATGACCCTGGTCAGAGGCTCTTGTTTCAGTTGGCCACAAATCAGAATGGTTGCCACTTTGAACTTCACATAAGATTCTCAAATTCTCCACCGCTGTTCCAGCTCCAGTTTCTGATGGTTTTTTCCACTGGACTGAAGGGTTCATCTGGCTTCCTGCCATGAATCATTTCTTCTCCGAGTGATAAAGAATGGACTGACAGCTGTTTATTTTTTTCCCTCACTGTCCTCTTTGGGCTAAGTGCCTCCTCCTTTTGGGAGCTTTAGATTTATAGAACGTGTGATACAGTTTTATCTTCCAGGGAGAAAGACACCAGTAATTGGGTAGCAGGGTTTCTCTGACTTCCCAACACAGGGGAAGGTTGATGATTCTGTTGTTAAGGTTGCTTTTGCTTCTCTCTTGCGTCAAGCACTGAGATGTGTTAGCTGTACCATGGCAGAGTGGACATCCTCTTACTCTAGATCACTTTTGAAAATGTGTCTGAGTTTGTTCATTAGTGCTCCATGCGAATTGCCCTTTAGGCATGGTGTCCCTGTGCCTGCTTCTGCACAGTTCAGTTTCTCCCAGTTTCTCATCCTTTTCGTGGCCACACTTTATAAATGTCTTCATTTATCAATGTCTGCGTGGGTCTGGCCCAGCCTTAGGACGAACACTCTCTTTCAAAACTGTCATCAAATAATATTGGAAAGGGAAACAGAGAAGGCTGTTCATTTTCTGGTGTTTGGTATTTCACTCCTGTTTGCATTCCTGATGCTGTAATGAAATATTGGGTTGTGTTTCCATGGGGCCGATAAGCCCCCCTCGGCCTTAGAAGCTCTGTCTGTGTGTTGCTACTTTCCAAGAACCCCGTCATTACACAGAGCCTTATGCGCTTCCTTTCAAAGCTGGTCATTTGCATTTTCCGCCTTTGAAAAGGCAAATTTGCTTTGAAAAGTGTAATGAAATGTGCCCAAATGAAAAATGGGCCCGGAGGAAGGCTGGTGCCAGCATGGGGCTTTAATTAAATGATTAGATGGCAATTTGATATGGCCAGCTTTTGAACTGAGTGGTGTTATCATTTTGCTTTGGGAGGGGAAACAGCGGCTCGACCTTTAGAAATTCTGGAAGACGATATGAACTCTGCTGCCAGCCATCACAGAGCTGTGTACAGAAAGGCTTTTTCTTTTCTTTTTTCTTTTCCTCTTCCCTAATTCCTTGTTCATTTTTCTCTGACACCAGCCTCCCAATTACTGTGGCTCCTCACACTTCTCCCAGAACAAGCCCTGTCTGTTAATGTTTGTTGATCATCAGTCTCCTCTGCCTGTAATTCCCATTTCACTGAGTGCCTAGGAATTTTTGTTTTCCCAAAGCCCAGTTCCCTGAGAATCAGCTTCCCATTGTTGTAGTCCTTTGGAATTACCCTGGACTAGTTGCTGCTTGGTCTCTCGACTGGCCAGAGAGCTACACAATCTAGCTTGCTTGTCTCCTATTTTTCGAAGTGAAGTTAAATCGGAGGACAGCCAAGCTCAACCATCAGCAGACCATCCTTGGTCACCTTTCTCCACAATGTCAAGTTCAACAGTTGCAATAGAAACGAGCAAGGAACTCAGGACCGCGAGGGGTGCACCCACACACTGAGACAATGGGGATGTTCTATCGGGAACTCACCAAGGCCAGCTGGCCTGGGTCTGAAAAAGCCTGGGATAAAACCGGACTCGCTGAACATAGCGGACAATGAGGACTACTGAGAACTCAAGAACAATGGCAATGGGTTTTTGATCCTACTGCACGTACTGGCTTTGTGGGAGCCTAGGCAGTTTGGATGCTCACCTTACTAGACCTGGATGGAGGTGGGTAGTCCTTGGACTTCCCACAGGGCAGGGAACCCTGATTGCTCTTTGGGCTGACGAGGGAGGGGGACTTGATTGAGGGAGGAGGAGGGAAATGGGAGGCGGTGGCGGGGAAGAGACAGAAATCTTTAATAAATAAATAAATAAATAAATTTAAAAAAAAAAAGAAACCATTGCCCCCAAAGCACTGAGTGTTTTCTCTATGGCCCTTTGTAGGAGAGGTTTGCCTAGGACAGCGCTTCGTGAAATCACCCAGCCAAGGCTAGTTAGTGACTGTAGACTCCATGAGGTCAAATTTTGTTCCCTACTCACGTTTTTACACAGGGCTAAGACACAAGTGTCTGTTAGAAAACATCCGTTATACAATGTAGCCATCAGGATTCACAGGTAGGACTGAACTTGAAGTCCTTAAGCTTCTTGTGCAAATTAGAGTCTAAGTGAAAACTCACTGCTTCCTCAGACCTGGGCAGCCACATCATCTTATATTTTCCATAGCAGAATCATTTGTTCTTGTTGGCTAGATTTCTTATTAGTGTTTCGTATCTACATCACCATATCAAATTGTTCTAAAACTTTAACCTAAAGATCTCTGTTGTTGTTTTTAACTAACAACTAATGAGAATTAAGTATGTTCAAACCATTGTGCTTATATTTTCACATCCGTTCTCTCCTTAAAATCCTGGCAATCCTCCTGCCTCAGCGTCTTGAGTACTCAGATCACAGGCATACCTCACCCTGCTAAGCTCAGATATTCTTAATTTTTCTTATTTTACAGATCCTAAATAAAGAGACAATTAAGGTAATGCATGGGTTACTTTATACATCGTATCAAACAGTCCTCGCTAGTGTCTGCCTTTTCTGTTTATTAGCTAGTTCTTGTCCATCTTGTGGATTTAAGGTTCCCTGAGCTACTTTTCCATTTGTGAAAGAAAACAAAGTATTGTTTCATATGCTTTAAATAATACTTTGCTTCATTCATGGTCCTAGATAGACCTTTATTTGTCTTACAAGTCTGCATATTGCCTCTTGAAATTTGACTTCTGAAGAAAAAGCAGTTTTGCTTCTTAAACCATAAATGCATGTCCAACCTATGCAACTGCAGAAATATGTTCATATTACAAATCCAAGTCCATATATGTGCACACAATCACAGACAGACACACTGGAAATATGTGGTACCTAAACTGATGAGGCAATAATCAACAAAAATGAAGAAAAATGACACTGTAAGATGTGGCAGACATATTCCACAGCAGTGTGCATCACTTTCATTTCTGACCTGGAAATAGGGTTCAAGCAATTTTTGGTGCCTAATGTGTGAACAAGAATCAGAAATCATTACCCTGGGTAAATTGGACACAGAGTTTTTTTGTTTTCCCCAAGGACTAAATGACGACAATGTAAGCTTTCCACCACATGAAATTTGGGTCTGTTCTTTTTACATTGGTGACTTTGCACTCTGTATGAGGCAGATCCACTGGAGGAAGAAAGTTACTAGACATGAGCATATACAGAAAGATATTTATTACAAGGAAGGGTTAATAGGAGAATTTATTTATTTTAAGCCCACGCATCTCTAAAACTGGCAATTACAGAAAGTTCTCAAGTCCTGCAGTTGATGATCTCCAGAGCCATGAGTGCTGATGTGGAGTTCCAGGTCTAGTGGATCAGGGTCTTCAAGGAGCCCTGGGATAATTTCCAGACTCATGCTCAACAAGCCCAAGACACAAGAAGAGCCAGCGTTTCAATCTGAGTCTTTTTTTATGAATAGTTTTTTATTCTTTTTTCTCAGTTATCTACGTTTTTTTATTATTTAATTAAAAATTTCCACCTCCTCCCCTCCTTCCATTTCCCTCCTGCTCTCTCCATCCACATTCCCCTCCCTCTCCAGTCAAAAGAGTAGTTGGGATTCCCTGCCCTGTGGGAAGTCCAAGGTCCTCCCCGCTCCGTCCAGGACTAGGAAGGTGTGCATCCAAACAGACTAGGCTCCCCCAAAGTCATTACATGCAGTAGGATCAAAACCCAGTGCCATTGTCCTTGGCTTCTCAGTCAGCCCTCCTTGTCAGCCACATTCAGGGAGTCCGGTTTGATCGCATGCTACATCATCCAGCTGGCCTTGGTGAGCTCCCATTACATCAGCTCCACCATCTCAGTGGGTGGGCTCACCCCTTGCAATTCTAACTTCCTTGCTCGTGTTCTCCCTCCTTCTGCTCCTCATTTGGACCTTAGGAGCTCAGTCCAGTGTTCCAATGTGGGTCTCTGTCTCTATCTTCATCCATCGCCAGATGAAGTTTCTATGGTGATATGCAAGATATTCATCAGTATGGCTATAGGATAGGGCCATTTCAGGCTCCCTCTCCTCTGCTGCCCAAGGATCTAGCTGGGGACATCTCCATGGACACCTGGGAACACCTCTACAGTCAAGTCTCTCGCCGACCCTAAAATGGCTCCCTTATCCACCCTGCCTCTATCCCAACCGTCCCATTCCCCCAAGCTCTCCCTATCCTCCCCTTCTCACTTTTTTCTCCCCATTTCCCTTTACCCCACCCCATCCCCACCTTCAAATTTCCAATTTTTGCCTGGCAATCTTGTCTCCTTCCAATATCAGGAGGATAACTATATGTTTTTCTTTGGGTTCACCTTCTTATTTAGCTTCTCTAGAATCACAAATTATAGGCTCAATGTCCTTTAGTTATGGCTAGAATCCAGTTATGAGTGAGTACATACCATATTCATCTTTTTGGGTCTGGGTTACCTCACTCAGGATAGTGTTTTCTATTTCCATCCATTTACATGCAAAATTCAAGGTGTCATTGTTTTTTATCACTGAGTAGTACTCTAATGCATACATATTCCACACTTTCTTTATCCATTCTTCCGTTGAGGGGCATCTAGGTTGTTTCTAGGTTCTGGCTATTAAAAATAATGATGCTATGAACATAGTTGAACAAATGCTTTTGTAGTATGATAGAGCATCTCTTGGGTATATTCCCAAGAGTGGTATTGCTGGATCCTGGGGTAGGTTGATCCCTAATTTCGAGAAACCGCCACACTGATTTCCAAAGTGGTTGCACAAGTTTGCATTCCCACCAGCAATGGATGAGTGTTCCTCTTACTCCACAGCCTCTCCAGCAAAGGCTATCGTTGATGTTTTTGATTCTAGCCATTCTGACAGGTGTAAGATGGTATCTCAAAGTTCTTTTGATTTACATTTCCCTGATCGCTAAGGAGGTTGAGCATGACCTTAAGTGTTCAATCTGAGTCTTAATGCTGGACACAGCCATACTCTAGTTAAATCAGACCCCCAAAGGGAGGTCTCCTTCTTATGTTAGTTCTCTGTTTAAGTTGGCAGGTGATGGGAGGGAAGACAGCATGGTCTACTTTACCCATCCCAGGGAGTCAAGTGGCCATCCTGTGCAGACACTCCCACACAGACACACCTAGTATAGCGTTTATTGACCCATTTCTAGGCCACCCCATTTCAACATGTGTGCCGTTTTCAACTATACTTGCTCTCTTGATATAGAAATTTGAAAAGCTATAATTCTGTCTAGCATAGTAAAACTTCTAATATGTAACAAAAACCATGCTAATATCTTTTTCTAAAAAAAGGAAACAAAGTGTTTGAGTCAAGGCTTGCTGTCTCCTAATATGAATTCTATGATATAAAGTTAGCAATACTAAGTGCTATGATATGAAATGAATATGTGGTACTCTAAATGACAGGAAAGAAAGCAAGGATAGAGATACCAGCATACTCACAGCAACATGAGGACTCTATGATTCTGACAATTATAGTCTGACTTCTGTAGCTGTCTGCATGGCTATTGCTGATATTTTCAGCCACCACCCTCTACTACCCATTATGGAATCCCCTTAGCTTCAGCAAGTAAATATGCCAGTTATGTATCTTGCAAAGTGACAGAGCATCTAATTCTGAAGGGTCTCAGTTGGGCCATTTTGGTTTTCCATTGACCATAATTACGGGGCCGGCCTAGTAAGAGCTCTCCTGTATTCTAGATATAAGTCTTCCTTGTCTGCTTGTTGGAGTGGTAGTCTGTCTTCTTTGTAGTCTAGACCTGTCACCACAGGCAGCATAGTAACTTTGTTTTCGCTGTCAGCCAGCAGCTTTATGTTCTAATTCAATGAAGGCACTGCAAGTCTCGAAGTGGAAACATCTTGGCCCAGAGAGCATAACACTACAGCAACTGGGGTTGCTGGAGAGATGGCAAACCGAATCCAAGAACACATTAGAAAAATTATCCATTATGATCAAGTAGGCTTCATCCCAGAGATGCAGGGCTGGTTCAACATACGAAAATCTATCAATGTAATTCATCATATAAATAAACTGAAAGAAAAAAACCATATGATCATTTCATTAGATGCTGAAAAAGCATTTGACAAAATTCAACATCCCTTTATGATAAAAGTCTTGGAGAGATTATGGATACAAGGGTCATACCTAAATATAATAAAAGCTATATACAGCAAGCCGACAGCTAACATCAAATTAAACGGTGAGAAACTCAAAGCCATCCCACTAAACTCAGGAACACGACAAGGCTGTCCACTCTCGCCATATCTCTTCAATATAGTGCTTGAAGTTCTAGCAATAGCAATAAGACAACATAAGGGGATCAAGGGGATTCGAATTGGAAAAGAAGAAGTTAAACTTTAGTTATTTGCAGATGATATGATAGTGTACATAAGCGACCCCCAAAACTCCACCAAAGAACTCCTACAGCTGATAAACACCTTTAGTAATGTGGCAGGATACAAGATCAACTCCAAAAAATCAGTCGCCCTCTTATACACAAGGGATATGGCAGCAGAGAGGGAAATCAGAGAGGCTTCACCTTTCACGATAGCCACAAACAGCATAAAATATCTTGGGGTAACTCTAACCAAGGAAGTGAAAGATCTATTTGACAAGAACTTTAAGGCATTGAAGAAAGAAATTGAAGAGAATACCAGAAAATGGAAGGACCTCCCTTGTTCTTGGTTTGGGAGGATCAACATAGTAAAAATGGCTATTCTACCAAAGGCAATTTATAGATTCAATGCAATCCCCATCAAGATACCAGCAAAATTCTTCACAGATCTTGAAAGGACAATAATCAACTTTATATGGAAAAACAAAAAACCCAGGATAGCCAAAACAATCCTATACAATAAAAGATGCTCATGTTTTAATAGCATGTGCACATCATACAGATGTATCTACAAATTAGGCCTAAGTCCTTTCTTCCTCTATTAAATACCTGAAGGGTACTCAGTATTTACTTTTTATGTAAACCCTTTATATTTTCAGGTTCTGCTGAGGTCCAACCTCATATACACTACCTACATTAAACAGTTGCAGTTGATAATCCATGTTCTGCATGCCCCATTTAATGTCTTAGAGGGTAGGTAACAAACACTTGATGGTTACTTTATCATATCAGATAACTTGGTAGCCTATGGTTAAGCATTCAGTTTCTATTAAGGCCCCAAATAGGACCTAGTATTCTTCTCTCAAAATGGTAATAGATGTCTGCAAAGGGCTCTTGTAACGCTACGGGCTTGCTATGATTCATCTGGAAGACAAGGCAGAAGTTCAAACAGTGTGTTTACTCCATTTATCATTCAGCTTTCATTGACTCTGCTGGAGTACATGACCCAAGAGCATGAAAGGTAGGTTTGTAACTCAGAGCTTTTACATAGCCTTCCCTTATATCAGTCAAGACTAGCAGCTTTGGGGGTCATTTGGTAGGTGAATTAATGGAACATGCTCAAATGAGGGGCATATGCCATCTGAATGTCAAAGAAGATCAGTAGACATTACCCTGCCATCTGCATTAACTTATTTACCACTATTGAAAGGATATCTTGGCATGTTCACAGTATTTAACATGTAAGAATTTTTGTGGGGAGAGGAGTGCTGGGATTGACCCCAGGCCTTGTCCATATTAGGCAGGCATTCTATGACTGAGCTGCATTCCAGCCTAATACTCCTTTGAAGTAAATTTTGGCATAGGAGTGGTGTGTCAACGTGCCCATGAGATAGGAAAGTGCAGGTGAATTATAGCCTGTACCAGATGAAATCAAGCAATCGAACAAACAAAAAAAAATCTATTTCTGATTTTCTTTCTTGATAGTCATGACGACAAAGACTTTTGTAAGATAAACAGCTATGTACCGCTTACCAGGGGTTATATTAATTTGTTCAAGCAATGAAACATATCTGTTGTAACAGCTTTAATTGGAATTACCACCTGGTAAACTTATGACCACCTACTGTCTTTCTCCAAAATCCATCTGTGTTCTCCACACTTAGCTGCACAAGTAGGTGAGTTGAATGGAATGTGCCATAAATGATCACCCCCAAGCAGTTCAAGTCCCAGTAGTGGCAATGGCCTTTGTAGTCCCTCTAGGAATGAGATATTGTTTTACTTGTTTTGATTTACTTTTTCTTAGTCAAAGTCAACCCTGGTGGCTCACATTTGGCCTTTCCACCATAATTCTTACTCCACAGGTCAGAGAACAATGTGGGGAGTCTGCCAGGTGCTGAGTATACATGTTTGAATCATGCACTTCAGACCTTGAAAATTACAAACTGTTTGAACTTGGGGGTTCAATGTAAGATGACCTCAGTTAGCTAGTCATGTATCACTGTTATTTTCAGCTCTAATCCTAATCCTTCCTCTGACTTATTGGGCCATAGTAATATTTTGAGTATGCTGGAATTAGTATCAGTTCAGACTCAGTGTCCTCTAGTTTCTGAAAGTCTCTTCCTCCTCCTCCTCCTCCTCCTCCTCCTCCTCCTCCTCCTCCTCCTTCTTCTTCTTCTTCTCCTCCTTCTCCCTCTCCCCCTCCCCCTCCCCCTCCTCCTCCTCCTCCTTCCCCTTCCCCTTCCCCTTCCCCTTCTCCTTCTCCTTCTCCTTCTCACATTTTATAAATACCTTTTAAGGATGCTTAAAATAATTAAAGTTTGGCTTTTTGTCAGTCTTCTGGTGTTTTTCCTCAAGGGGACCCAGCATTTCCTTTACTCAACAGACTGTAGTTCTGTAGATTGACTCAAGTCTGGAAATGGAAATTAAAGGACTGTAATTCAATGAAAGCATTTTTTCCTTTTCTTTAGAACTTTTCTGGTTATGTAGATTAAGTAAGAAGGGATTAGACTTCTACCTCTCTTCTAGAAACATCCTGATAAACTAATCAGTTTTGACTGATCAGTGATTACTACTCAGTAATCACACTGCTCTATGTGAGTCCATTTATTTCATCGCCCTATTTGTCTTTGGTAGCCAACTGTTGTCATTTGGCTTCTGCACCCCCCATATAAGGCCACAGGCTTCCATTGAGGTGTTTTCAGTTATAGTAATTGTAGTTTCCATTTAAGGTTTGGCTTAAAGAGATGAGAGATCCTGGCACTCTTCTGGATACTCGTCCACCTTCACAGTGTTGACAGTGTCGATGAAAGCTACAACACAAACTGCAATCAGAAAACAGAGAGAACAAATCTGAAATGGTGGGAGTCTCTGAACACTCAAAACCTGTCCCCAGAAACATACTTCCTCCACCAAAGCCACACCTCCCCTGAACAGGGGACCAAATACTCAGATGTTCAAGAATATGGGGACATCTCATTCACACCACTGTAAAGTCCAAAAATCCCAAAATTAGTTCAGAGAAGTTACTCCTTAAATATTTTCCTTTGTATCTGTCTAGTCAATAGAGTCAGTTACTATAAGTCTTCTCCAGGGAAACAGAATCAGTAAGTCACACTATAATAAATTGGTTTATATAACTAAAAGGTTAAGGTACCCCAAGATCTTCATTCTCTAAGACCTATGATAATCAATGTGTAGCAGTTGTTGATTCTAAAAGCCTGGAGCCAAGAACTCTATGGTATAAAGTCCAGTGGGAAAGCTGTTAAGTGTCTGACTCAAGAGCCAGAGTTTTAGCCCACGTTCAAAGGACAGAAAAGACATATCTGAGACCACTCAGTCAGGAAGAGTTCTCCCTTACTCAGCATTTTTGCTTCTTTCTAAAGATGTGAGTGGGATGAAGCCCACTCACATCAGGGAGAATAATTAGCCATGTGTAATCTACTAGTTCATATTAATCTCATATAGGCTCACTTTTACAGCATCTGCTCAAATGTTTGGCCACTCTGTAATCCAGTCAATTGAACTTAATTCCCTGCTCTTGATGACTTAATTTATTGAATATAAAGTTTGTAACAATGGCTGGACTAGAATAAGTGGTCAATAAATACCATAATGATTTTTTTCAAAGACATTTAAAGTATCCTTCAGCAGGATTGCCTTACAGCTAATCAGATTCACCATGCTGGGTAATATTTCAGATGTAGGCATTTGATAAGAGCCTTTAAGCTCTAACAATGCCTATGTAAATACTATGTGATGTGCTATACTAAAGACAATTTCATCTATCTGCTGAGCTCCTTTTAGGAAAAAAACAATCATTGTGTATTCTTAGAACACTTAGATGTGATGGAAGCTCTTACCACTATTATTTTATATCCTAGTATCTCGGCTGTATGTTAAAGGGAGCGAGGAATAGTGGTCTGCACATACATGTGATCATGGTATGATCTACACTAACCTACATGTTCTTTTTTATTTAATTAATCAAAATACTTAGAATTTTAGAACAAGCATCAATCAACTCATAAGGATGTTTTATATAATAACTTCACACTTTTATTATTGTTGCTGTTATTGCTATTTGGTGGTAATGTTAGCCCTGGGGATCGAATGCAGGAACTCATGTTAGGCAAGTGCTCTACCAACTAATACGCATCATCAGTCTTTTTAACATAGTATTTTAATATCATTTTACATTCCATCTTCATTTCTTTCTCTCACCCCTCCTTTACCCCTCTGCCTAGTCAAACTCTCATCCACTCCTCCCAATGGGTAAGAGCTCCCATGGGAAGTCACCAAAGTCTAGCTAGTTGGGACAGGACCAAGCCCCTCTCTCTCCTGCATTAAGACAGAGCATGGATCCTACCATATGGAATAGGCTCCAACAAGCTAGCTCATGCACCAGGGATAGATGCTGGTCCTACTGCCAGGGGCCTCACAGATTGTCCAAACTTCACCACTGTTTCTCACTTATGGAAGACCTAGTTCAGTCAGTGGAGGCTCCACAGCTGTCGGTCTATAGTTCATGAGTTTCCACGAGCTTGGTTCAGCTGTCTCTGTAGATTTCTCCATCATGATCTTGACCTCCCTTGCTCATATATTCCTTCCTCTTTCTCTTTGACTGGATTCCCAGAGCTTGGCCTGGTGCTTGGTTGTGGATTTCTGTATCTGGTTCCTTCAGTTGCTGAATAAAGGTTCTGTGATGGTAGTCGGGGAATATACCGATCTGATTATAGAGAAGGCCAGTTCTGTCTGGTTCCCTCTCCACTATTGGTAAAAGTCTTGATAGTTACCTCTTTAAAATTGTGTGTGTGTGTGTGTGTGCACGTGCGTGTGTGCATGCATGTGTGCGCACATGAGCTTGCCTGTCTGTATGTGTACCACATTTTTGGAGTGCTCATAAAGGTTGGAAGAGGGCATTAGATCATCTGGAACTGGAGTCACAGATAGTTGTGAGCCTCCTAATGTGGGTGTTGGCAACTGAATAGGTGTCCTTTGTGAGAGTATCAAGTGCTTTTAACTGCAGAGCCATCTCCCTAGTCTCAATAATTAATTTCTTTAATGATCTACCTTTTACTTCTCTTTGGTTAAAAAATAATAGCTGGGGTATAATGAAAGGAAATTATGACATAGTGCTTGTCCTGTAATAACAATTATGTAAAACTGACATTTTTAAGTATATGGGATTAAGCATATATGGTGTAAAATTGGCAGTATGAACAAATAAAAGGCAAAGGAGTAGACATGCTACCATATGGAAAAGTAAAAGGAAGCAGACATGGAAACAAGGTTTGCACTCTACAATCTTGGATTGCTCTATTCAGTACCTACTAAAATTGCCTCCTTGTTTTTCTGGTTTTCCTGTACTCTTCTCCCACCTGCCAGGGCCCCCATGCCCCTCTGGTTAATGGGAATAGGCATGCCTAAAGGCAGAAATATTTGTGTTCATGATTTATCCCCTTCATACGATTTCTTGTAAAACTATTGCAGATTTTTTTTTCCCACCCTGCAAGAGGTGGTTTTATGGACTTGGGAGCTGACTTGTTTAAAGCTTGATTATTTTTGAAGTTAGGAACATTTGTGACCGATGGAACATCAAGTTTTAAAATAAAAGATACAATTTAATCAACTCTGAGGAGGAGGAGGAATCCAAACCGTTAGTGCACTGAGGCTCCATTCTGGATGAAGACAACGGCTGCCGCCCTGAGCTCACTTAGTGCTGCAGGGATGGGTGTTGGTTGCCAGCAGCTTGAGAATGTTTATTAGCTCCCCCAAGGCAACCATAACAAATTGTTGGTTCCTTTAAGTGGCAAAAACTTATTTTCCATAAATTTAGAAGGCAGAGATTAAAAGTCAAAGTAGTGACAGGACTAGGCTCCCTGCTATTGTTCTAGACATCAGTCTCTTCATGGCTTGTAGAGCTTTTGATACTTATTGTTATTCACTTGTGATATCACAGGGCCTTGTGTTCTTCCAGGTGTGTTTCTTTTCATAAAGATTCACATTGTCGAGGTCACCTTATAAATTCAGGATGTCCCCGTCTTGAGATCCCTCACTTACCTTTATCTGTAAAGACTTTTTTTTTCCAAATACGGTCAAAGACATGGTAACTGATGTTGGGATTTGTTTGTTTGTTTTTTTTTTTACCTTCTTTGGAGTTATAATTTTACCTACTAGAAAAATTATGTGTGCTGTGTGTGTGTGTATGTGTGTGTATGTGTGTGTGCATGTGCATGCACGTACCATAGGATGCATGCGGAGGTCAGGGATAACCTTGGATGTTGGTCCGCACCTTCCCCTTTGTTTAAGACAAAGTGTCCTTTGGTTCACAGCTCCAATGAGAAGCTATTTAACCCTTGAGCTTTAGGGAATTCCTCCAGTTTCTGGTTTTCCCATCTCTCCATAGCAGAAGGAGCACTGGGGTACTAGACACATGCTACTATGTTCAGCTTCGTGTGGGTGGTGGGATCTAAGCTCAGGTTCTCATGCTTGTAGAGAAAGTCCTCTCCACACTGGAAAAGGGCTCTCCAGCCCTTCCAGCTGCTTTCCTTCCCTGCTCCCTGATCCATCCTGACCAGAGAAAGGGGCTGCTCTGTTACTAGCCCTGCACGCTGGCACCAAACAGCTTACGAAAGTCTTGTAATATAATTTGAGTGGCTTGATTAAGTGATTTTCAGAATGTGTTTAAAAATTTTCTATCAGCTTTTACTCTGTTGCTGAGTGTTCATCATACGGAACAAGAGGCGCACATACATCTCCCTGTCGTTGTAATTGAAATTGCCTCTGTTAAATTAGCATTTTATCAAGATACTCAACGATTTTTCTGGTTTGACTAAACTTCTACTTCTCCTCACTGCTTTCAGATACTATCTAAAACATGACTTGTGGAGCGTGTAGTGATGATTTTTTTCCTATCAGATATCAAGCCTGAAGAGGAAGTTTGATTTTGGATGAATAGCATTGTTTCACTCCCTTGATTCACAGATTTCTTATTGCTTCAATGTATGCTTTAGGGTGAAATTAGCAGAAGTCCATGAAATGAAAAAGCCTGGTTTCCTCGTTCCAGCTCAGGCTTCTTACAGTATCTGACATGTGGTGCTAGTGACTTCGGTTGAGTATCTTTCTTGAATCATGAATATTCTTAGAAAATCTTCATTTTTGATAGCTCTTATGAGGGATTTGTGTATGTGTTTACTTGTATGTGCTTGTGTGTGTATATGTATTCACATGTGTGTGCAAATGCACACACATGCATGAGGACAACCTCAATGTGATTCCTCAGGTACCATGCATGATTTTATCTGAGACAAGGTCTCTCACTGGCCTAAGAGCTCAAATGGCCCAAGCTATGCTGGTAGGCCTGTGAGTCTGGGGGATTCTCCTGTCTCCTCTTCCTCAGTGACTGAATTAAAAACATGCACCATTAGGCCAATTTGTTTTCTCTTTATATAGTTGTATTTTTGTTGTTGTTTATCATGACTATTGTGGTTTGAACTCTGGTCCTCACTGCTTCTAAGGCAAACACATCAGCAGCTGTGCTATCTCGTATCCAGCTTCCAAGTCAGGTATTTTGAATCAAAGTATGACTGCACTTTTTCTTCTCTGAACACTTCTCTCTTAACTTGAAGAGTCATAGTATTGCTTAAAAAACAAAACAAAAGCTCTTTCAATTTATTTATTCTGGTTTATGTGTATGAGTATTTTATCTGCATGTATGCATTTGCACCATGTGTATGCCTATTGCCTACATATGACAGAAGATATAGTAGCCCCTGGAACTGTAGTTACAGATGGTAGTTAAACACTGTAGATATACCAAGCAGGTGCTGACGTGTCTGAGTCCTTTACAAGAGTAACAAAGTGCTCTTTGCTGCTGAGGAATCTCTTCAGCTATAGAAAACCATCTTGATGATTTAATATTTGATTTTGTTCTCAAGTTATAATGAAAAAGAAGAGAGATAAGTGAGAAGAGTTGTTCTATTGTTGAAAAATACAACATGAGACCTCTGGATTTTGTAGATTACCGTAACTTGGATATACATCCAGAATGTTAATGATGATCATTCTCATTACAGGCCCTTGACGGAGTGCTCAACTTCACTAAGCCTCTTGACTCTCATATGTTTGTTTGATGAGCATCTACTAGACAGCAGGTGCTCCTCAAACAGAAATCAGTGAGCAGTGAGTGCAGAAGTCTTCACAAAAGCATATACATTTCAGCCCAGTGGAAAGGAGACAGCCTGTAGAGACGCTGTTAGTGGAAACCTCCGTTTCAGTTAAGTGCTGTGTGGGTGAAATAAACCAAGGAAGTGGCTCGAAAGCACCACAGTGGGGGAGTGACACTGATTAGAATGGCATGGTCAGGGAGACTCACTGGGCACCAGCCTTTGATATGAAGAGAGACTTCCAGGTCTTCAGGAGAACAACTTCAGGTGGAAGGCAGAGAAAGTGGTGAACCCTGTCGTGGATTTTGTGATGTGGTGTTCAGATGCCCTCCTATACTAAATCCCCCTTCCTTCAGTGGCTCGTGGTATGTACAGTTGATGGCACTCCAGTCTGGACATGTCTCTCATGGAAAAAAGAGCCCCCACCTCCAAAGTCACAGTCTCCCCACAATGTCATCAAACAAGTCAAGTGGCTATCTAGTTCACATGGGAGGCAACCATGGAGTTCCCTTGCTTCCAAATATGTCTATAGTTTGCCAGGGTCTATGTCTATATCTGAAATACATTTCCAGGCTTATATTCATGTATCACTCAAACATCGTCTCTTTTTAGACACACAGAGAAAAAGCCTTGTCTATTCCAGCTGTCAGAAGTCATCTTTATTCATTTATTATATCCTTCTTTTATCTTTCAAGACAGCAACAGTGTCCCAAATGTTCTTCTCATGTGGTTTCTCAGGCCTGACTCTTCTGCCTCCATCCTGCATATATAATGACCTCTGTGATCCCATTGGTCCAGCTATGTAATCAGATTGATCTCCTCAAAACTTAAAACTAACTGAATAGTATTCTTGATTCCATCTGAGGCCTTAGTTCCCCCTTGTGGCACAATACAGCAGGTTTATATTTTTAGAGCAATATTCTGATGGAACATGGATAGAATATGAATGTCTCTCTTATAGTGATATGGATGACAACATGGGTGCAGATGCAGTCATGTAGGCAGGTGTAATACTGGGCAAGTTTAGAGGGGGTTCTGTCAAAAATTTACTTTTCTCAGTAGAGTGAGGACTAAGTTTTTCAGCTGAGTGACACCAAGGATCCCACAGAGAAGAACACTTGTAGACAGCATGTAGAAGAACGGGAGATGAATCCGCCATGACGTATGATGGTCTTTCTTGTCAGTCCTACTGCTTCAGGGCTGTTTCCAGGGTTTCAGTGGGTCATATAGTTATTGTCTGTTTGCTTAATTCCAAAGTATTATTCTAGCAGAACCTACCTTGCCATGGTTGCTTTCCCTGTGATCATTCCTGCTTTGGACCTTCTATGCACATGAAATAAGTTATTTTCACCACAGAAGTAGGAGACATGGTTATTGTTGTTGCTCCCACTTGACAGATGCAGAGGTTGAGGCGTAAAGATGTCAAACACCTAAGGTTCTCCAAGTGGACGATGGCAGAGCCAGGCAGTCTGTGCTTGCGACATTCAGTTTCACCCCTGCTACAGTTCAGAGAGTAAGTGGCCCTCAAAGGACCATAGCATAGAGGCTTAACACCATGCCAACACTTCTGGGAAGTGATGGAGCCTTTAGAAGGTGGCTTTTCCTGAGTGGTCTCCAGTTAGTGGATTTGTGACTTCGAAGGGCATAAATGATCCCAGTTCAATTTCCTTCCTCCCTCTGCTCCATAGCCCTGAAGTGAACAGGCTCACTCCATCCTGGGCTCTTGCCCCAACACTGACCTGAAAAATCAAATGTCAGCAACTTCAAAAGCTGTGAGTCAGAGGAACCTTTTATCGTGACTCAGGTGCCTGTTACTGTGATTGAGAGTGAAAGGGTACAGCCACCCTCCATTCTGCTGGCCAATTCACTTAGCAAATTCACAGCCATGTTTTGTGTATCCTTAAGGACATGGCCACTATCTTTTACTCAGAGGAATAAAACCTCACAAACTGTATCCAAAGTACCCACAAAATAGATATTATTAGAGAAGCAATATAAAAAGTGGTTGAAAACATAAATGTTCAATTCAGAACATTATGTCCTGATGCAGCCATTCAGTAGATGTGCTGGGGGCATTACAGAAGTTAAGTCTCAATTTGCTTGTCTGTGAGCTGGGAACGCATGCCAACCGTGAGGGGAACTGAAATAACAGAGGCAGGGATTTCCTTGCCTGTCACTCAGAAGGGACATATTTAGGTGACTGGTGAGCTAGCTCAGCTGTTAAAGGCCTGTGCTGGCAAGGCTGCTTTATGTGAGTTCTATCCCTGTAACACTAGGATGGGCGGAAAGAATCAACTCCTGCAAGTTGTCCTCTCACTTTTGTAATCAGGCTGTGGCACATACACATGTGTGTGCGCACACACACACACATATTCTCTCTCTCACACACAACAATAAATAAATAAGTAATGGAGACGATTGTGTGGTGTACAAGCAGTAGAATAGAAGTAGAGTAGGAAGTTCCCCAACTTAATTCAAAGCAAAATTTTCCATGCAGTCCTATCTCAAGCCATCCTATCTCGTACATGCCTAAGACTTGAGGATTTCTTTGTTGTTTTCTGTTTTTTTTTTCAAAGTTCCCACACTTTACATTTTCCATAGACCACTCCTTTCCTGCTGGTATGTCTTTCTCTGTAAGTCAATCTCAGGCAGACTTAAATTCATTGTAAACTGTGAAAATCATATGGTACCATTCAGCTCCGGGGAGGTTATTTGTAGGCACACAGCCTCAGTTCTCGGTGTAAGGTGACATCGTTTAGGACATTAATCAACTTTCTACAGTCATCTGCAGTCTCTAGTCCCATTCCTTCCTTCCTCCGTTTATTTCATTTGTATTTATGAGGCAAGCCCTGTACCAGAGCTCAAACTGGTATTGTCTCTTTTCTCCCATGTCAGGCTCCGTCTTTCCTGTTTCCCCATGCCTAGAGGAACTTCTTATCACATCTGGGTTCATACAGCTTGACTGAGAAGAGTCTGGGGACTTCATGGTCTAGGAAAGGTACCTTGTTTCTCTTTACTTTTGGCCTTTGGGAGAATTTCATTGAGCTGCCTTTAAAATAAGTTTGAGTTTCTGGAATTCCATTAAATGATGCAAACCCTTTATATATTCAATTAATGTTTCAGGAGACATTTTTTTTAACTGACATTTGAAAGTCTTAGTGGAAGCCTTATAAATATTTCCAGAGTTATGTTTGATGCTAACTGTACACGGTGGAGCAGGCAGTAGAGGGTTCCTGCATATACACTGTGGAGCAGGCAGTACAGGGTTCATGCATAAACACTGCAGAGCTTGCAGTACAGGGCTCCTGCATATATACTTTCATAACTCCAAAAGCAGCTCCAGGAAGGGTGGGCTTCTTATCCTACGGGTTTTCCATGTGAGAAAATGACATCAGAGCAGAATGAATTGATGATGTTTATGTTGTATGCTGGTGAGCTTTAGAAAGTTGTTTTCTGGACTTTCTGCCTCAGAAGCCAAGCCCTTAGTCTCACCTTGGAACTAGAGAGAGATGGAGGAAGAAAGAGAAAGAGGCAAAGACAGAGGGACAGAGACAAGACAAAGGGACACTTATTTTAGCATAAAACAAACAAATGCCACTATTCACAGGTCTTAAAATAATGTATGTATATATATTATTAATACAAATATTATATATAATATATATATTATATAATATTGTGGTTTATTGGGCTTGCTCTGATGTGCTGCAGATTGGCTTTGTCTTCCCTCCTACTATTTATTCTACAAATCCTCCCTTCCTCCCTTCCTTCTTTACGGCATTCTTCCCTCCTTCCCTGTCTCAACACTTTCCACTCTCTATCTGTCCATACACTCTCCTGCAAGTACACATACACACACACACACACACACACACACCTCCTCCTACTCCTTACTCCTAGTAACTGACAGTGATCTATCTGCTCTTTGCAGGGGAAAGTCAACCCCTGCACTTGGGGGCCTGGTCTATGAAAGCGTTTGCAGGGGCCAATACCATGTGTACTGTATCTGTGTCATTCCCTCAAATACTGGGATAGAAGATATCAGAAGTACTGTATCATCCTAGCACTGCTCCCAGGCAAGGTCTACTTCTTGACTTTTATCAGACAAGAGAGTGCAGGGCTCTGTGTCTTTCCTTTGCTTCAGAGCTATGATCTACTCTGAGCAAATCTTTTGAAAGAAATGCTGTAAGTCCATGTGTGCACTTTACCTCTCCTGGAGCAACGGCTTTCAAGATAGTTCAGTTAAAATTCCTTCAGAAAGAAAGAAAGAAAGAAAGAAAGAAAGAAAGAAAGAAAGAAAGAAA
>JABTXL010003145.1:1018085-1052226 GCA_025134845.1 Neodon shergylaensis | reverse complement strand
AAAGAAAGAAAGAAAGAAAGAAAGAAAGAAAGAAAGAAAGAAAGAAATTTTAAATTCTGAAAATCCTGGTAAGGACGAACCGGTTTCACCTCATCTCCTTGTATGTTATAAGCATGTTTATTGCATTGTTCCTTAGGTTTATGACTCTGTAAAAATGGAATGTGGGCATTTGTCTGACATCTGAACATCTAAGGGAGCCCACAGGAGAAACTCCATACAAGGAGGAACCAGCTTTATAGCTAAGGATAACATCCAGGTTCTCCCAACCCCTTCCCTAGGCAGCTGAATATAAAAAGCACATAATTCATTATCACTGTTTGTTATTCTATTCCATGACAAAATACCTGTCATAACCAATTTATGACAGGAGGAGGAAATGTTTTTCAGGCAGAGTGTCATGTTTTCTGAGGTCCAGTCTCTGACTGCATTGCCTTCTGGCCTGTGGTTGCTGAGTCAGCTTTCAATATAAAAACCTTCTATGGATGTATAGGAAGCTAACCATAGCACCCGATGATTCAATATCCACCACAGTTGGATTCTATTTTATTGTTACGTGATAATCTAAAGTTCTCTTTGTGTATATGTGTGTGTGTGTGTGTCTGTGTGGACAATTTTTTTTAGATCTATAAAACATTCTGGTTCCGTTCATCCCTCTACTCTCTCTTTAACCTCATCCCAGCAACGGCTTCTGACCCTCACCAGAAGTTCCTACACCACTTTCAGGTCTACATGGTTTGATTTTGGTTTAGCTTTGTGCTCTAGGTTTAACCGGGATCACTTGTGTGGGCAAGGAGGTGAAGCTATACATTGGAGAGCATTCTGAAGGCAATCATGTCTTCTCCCAGCCACCCTCCATTGTTGTTTGTTCCCCTGGGTGAAGTAGTGTCCTCAAGGCCCCATATCATCTGTGACTCTTCATGGGCTTACTCTTGTGCAGGTCCTTGCAGACCATTGCAGCTATTGGGACTTGGTGAGTGTTTCCACCACATGATGCCTACAAGGTAGCACTTCATAGCCCTCATCCCTGGTATCCGGGTCTTATGATCCTCCCTTCTCCTCTTTAACAATGTTCTCTGAGCCTTGAGCATGTGCTAGGAAAGGGTTGGAAGAAAAGATAATTTTGAGTTTTTAAGAGTGAATGCTTGAGCTGGGTGGTGGTGGCACACACCTTTAATCCCAGCACTTGGGAGAGCAGACAGGCAGATCTCTGTGTATTCGAGGCCAGCCTGGTCTATAAGAGCTAGTTCCAGGACAGGCACCAAAGCTACAGAAAAACCTTGCCTCGGAGAGAGAGAGAGAGAGAGAGAGAGAGAGAGAGAGAGAGAGAGAGAATGTTTTTAGAAACACATTTCCGTTATATTGTATTAATTTTATTGATGGAAATTTCTCATGCCCTATCAATGCATTAGGAATATCAGACCTATCCAGATCTTCCTCTATCTAGCTTTAGAGTCCTCCCAGTGTGTCTCTATTATTAAATTCAATATTTGGACATTGTTTATAGTGCTTAAGGGAAACTCTGGATATGCTTCTCTTTGTCTCACAATTTACCATTGATATTATTATCCTATATATTTGATTCTAATTTTGGGGCAATTGCATTTCAATTTGTCATTAAAAATAATCTTCCTTGGTTGACAAGTATTGGCATTTCTTATTTTAGTCCAACCGCAGCTTTAAGTTGCACATTTTAAGTAGGAAATTATTTAACATGCTTTCCTGTAGGTGGAGGAGGCATCACTATAAAATATTCAGATAACCAGTTGTACCTTTGGCATTTAATCAGCAGGAATTTTTAATAATAGAGTCAACAAAGAGATACACTTTGTGGCTATTACTAAGGACTACTGAAGTTTAAAAAATCCAATAAACCATACTATATGTTGTTTGTATACCATTCTGTTGAAATAGGAGCGGCCGGGGCTGTGTCCCCAGCACCCCAGCCGCCTGCTCGGCTAGCTTATGCCCCGAAATAACAACACACAAACTGTATTCCTTTAAACACTGCTTGCCCATTATATCTAGCCTCTTCTCGGCTAACTCTCACACCTGGACTAGCCCATTTCTAATCATCTGTATAAGCACCCCAAGGTGCGCTTACCGGGAAGATTCTAGCCTACGTCCACCTTGGATTGGAGCTTCATCGCTCACGTCTGTCCGGGAGACTGGAGCATGGCTTCTCTGCTTTCAAGAGCAGAGCTGTAGAGTCTGAGCTCACTTCCTCTTCCTCCCAGTATGCTATTCTGTTTATTCCTCCCACCTATGTTTTAACGTATGAGGGCCAAGCAGTTCCTTTATTACTTAACCAATGAAATCAACAGATTGATATATGACACTCCCACATCACCATTCCCTAGAAAGACTCACTCTTCACACAGCAGGCAAGAAAATGCAACCCAGGAAATACAGTGTTTATGAAGTAAAGCGTAAACTCTTTGCTATAGTCTATGGTTGGATCACTAGTAAAATCCTTATTTTAAATCACATTTTTTCAACATAATGAAGACTACCATTAAAAAGAGTGATACGTTTTTGTTTGATTTTTGAGACAGGATCTCATGTTGCCAAGGTAGAATTGAGTTTGCTACTTAGCTGAGGATGGACGTGCACTTCTGCTCCTCCTGCCTCCATCTCTTGAGTGCATGTGTTAATAAGTATGGTTTATGTGCTACTGAGGATTGACTCCAAGGCCTGCCCGTGCTAAACTAGCATTCTAAAATCTTGTCCTTATCTTTACAAATAGCGTTGTTTTAAACATAAGAAAACAGAATGGTGTTTTGAGCTTTTTGCATAAATAGGTAAGTAGGTAGGTAGACGAATCAATACATGATGGATAGATAGATGCATAGGTGGATAGATGATAGATGCTTGATTAAGTATGCATGAAGAAAAACTTGTACAATATGTTAAAAAGACAGATATTTATGGTTTGAGGACTTTCTAATAATAAGAATGATCAGTGCAAGCAGTTGTCATGTGCTAAGTATATGTTAAATACCTTATTGCACTTAATCATCTCAGCATCATATTAACTAAGAACCATTAGAACTCTATATTACAAGTTAGAAATGTAAGGCTTGGTAAGGTTATTTGATCTATGGATGGTCACACAGCAATCAAGATAGGGTCAGAATTTGAATCTACTTCTCTCTTGTGAATAATTTATCTCCATAAGCATCGAATTTCCCACATTAGAAATGTGTGGTGCTGATGGATCCTAAATAAAGAATTCTATCAAGGGTCTGGGAGAACCTTTAAAGTGCCTCCCATTTGAAATTGTTCTGAGCCGTTCTTTGTGGCACTTTGGTCTTCATGAGTAGCCCCGAGCATATGTGGGATATGGCATGTAAATGATCCTATCAGATCTCCCTGAACTGCTGCTAACACAGATCACTCTGAGTCAAAGTCTGCACAGTGTCCTCAAGAAGACCTTGTGCAGTGGCTTCTGTGTGTCACCGTGCCCACAACCTTTCACATCTTAGAAAGCAGTCACAATTCATCAAGGGAACAGCAGGGAATTACATGTGAGCAGAATGCTGGGCTGTGCTTCTGTCAAGTGGGACAAGACATTGCAGAGAAGTGAGGGGCTGTGGCATGGGTCACCGCCTGAGGGCATTGATAGAACAGGCTCAGGAAGCGCCACTAAGTGGACGAGGAGCCACAAGGGGGGCAGAAAATAAAGCTTCTACTTTAGAGGAATGTTTCAAGAGACATGCTGATAAAAAACCAAGGTTCTTGTGTATTAAAATTGAGTTGTGAAATTAAAACGATGCTTGACTATTTAGAATCTAGTTTTTCTGCAGGGTGAGAAATAAGACCAGAGTTTCATTCTTCTACATGTACATATATAGCTTTCCCTCTATCCTTTATTGAAGAGGTAGTCTTTTCTCCAGTGTGTATTTTTGTCAAAAATCATTGTCAAAACTCAGGTGGCTTTTAGCTGAATGAGTTTTTATCTGGGTCCTCTATTTTAATCCATGTGTGTCTTTCTGCCAGTATCCTGCTGATTTTGCTACTATGTCTCTATACCATAGTATGAACTCAGGGATGGAGATACCTCTGGCATTGTTCTTTCTTCTCAGGGTTGGTTTGGCTAGCTGGAGTCATTTGGGCTTTCAGATGGGTTTTTATGATTGTTCTTTTCTATTTGTGTGAAGAATGGCATTGGAATTTTGGTGATGATTGCATTGGATCTGAACGTTGCTTTGGGTAGGATGGTCTACGTTTTTTCACAATGTTAATTTTTCTGATCCACGAGCAAGGAATTTTTCCCATCTTGTGTGACTCTATTTGCTCCTTTGGTGTCTTCAAATTTTCATTGAAGCTGTCTTTCACTTTCTTAGGTTTGTTCCAAGGGGTTTTTTGGCTTGGGTTTGGTTTTCTCTCAAAACTATTATAATTGTGATTGTTCCTCTGTTTTTTTTTCTCAGTGCGTTTGTCCATTATATATAGGATGACAATTGAATTTTGTATGCTAACTTTTTATTTTTCTACTTGAAAATGGCTATACAATGGCAGAAGGAATATAAAAACTTGAAGTTGTTTTCTGGACATGTCATGGCCATCCTACTCAGAAAAATCACAGTAGCTATGGTTACATGAGCAAGACCCCTGGACAAAACTGGTCAGGTCAACATTCAAACATGAAAGGGAGGGACTTGAGAAGCTTCAGCAGTTAAGGGTTGTCAGAGGGGCTATCGTTTTCTTGAGTGGTGTAGCCACCAGAGTTACCCAATTAGATTAGTAGATCACAATAAATAAAACAGATATCGAAGGGCAAGTGGTTTAGGGAAAAGAAAACTGAGTATATCAAGATTAAGAGGGAACAGTATGAATGAGTGTGCTCAAAGGATCATACGCACATGCATGAAACTGTAAAAGAATGAACTTAAAACATGAAAAAAGGATAGGAAACTCTTCTTGATATACTATTATAATAACAGGATTTTTTTATTCTCAAATTAAGGAAAACGACGTTTCATTGATCATGTAGGGTGAGCAGAGGACACTAAAGATAAGCTTAGGAATTACTTTAGCAGTATGACAGGTACCAATGTCACCAGCCAAGATGACAGAAAATCCATGTCTCTGGGTGTTAGCACTGATTATTGGAAATGGTTCAAGTATGTTCTGAGCCAAGTTTCTATGATAAAGCTGGATAATAAAATTGACGGGGGGGTGGGGGAAGGAGACAGAATTTCTTGTGTGCCTCCAAAGGCTTGTGGGAGCACCCTGCCTTTGAATGTTTTTTAGCAGATGAGCAACAATAACACTGCTGGAATTAGGACTACTTTTCAAGAGGGTGTGTGTGTCCCTAGAGCTGGAGTTGCAGGAGGTATGCCATCTGATGTGGATGCTGCGAATAAAATCTAGTCCTCTTTCAGAGCAGCAAACACTCTAACTGCCGAGCCACCTCTCCAAGGCCAGCCGCAGCGAACTCAAAATCTGCTTTCTGCAGAGCAAAAGAACCTGTCCACGAAGTGAAGAGGCAGCACACAGAAGGCAGGAAGTCTTTGCCAGCTACAGCCCTGGCAGAAGATTAACACCCAGAATATGCAGACAACTGAGAAAAGTAAACACCAAGAAAACAAAGAACTCAATTTCCTATCTTTCAGTCAATTATTTTTGAAAATTTATAATTGTGACTTTATTGTCCATTATTGGCCATCTCCCCAAAACACTTACCTTGATGAAATGTAGGATTTGGATAAATCAGAAAGTCATTAAATCCCTGTGATGTACACATCTCATTGAGTCTTATTTTAAGTTTGGAAGTTCCTTCTCTGTTCTGTGGTTTGATCTCGAACACTGGTAGCGCTGAAGACATCCTTGAGCAATCTCCAGGTGATCTTCTTATCTTATGTGCTAGTTTATTTAATCCTCACAGAAAACTCATGGGCAAAAATTTAGTGTCATTATTATCTCTTTAATGTAAAGATTCTAAAGTGTAACCTTGAGATCATGATTTTTACAAAGCTCCCCCACAAATGCATGTGACTCCTTGCTCAAAAAAAGAATCCCCCATCTTCCTTCATTGCTTCTCCCCACTGTAACGATGTATTCAGTATGCACTTTTTTTTGAAACCACGGAAGTTTCTCATTTTTGTTGGTCACAAATCATTCTTACGTAAAACAAAGGTGACCGGCACTTCTCGAATCAGGATACTAAACAGCTGCGAAAGCTGACCTGCCTAAGTCAGTGTTCGTGTGTCATGGCAGATGCTCCATCCTCATTTCACATGTCCATGAACTTCATAGTGCCTGCCCTGATTCTTTTAGAAGCAGTTTGCAAAGATGCTGGAGAACCTGAATGCTATAGCCAGAGGAAACTGCTGTCATGTGTTTTGATTTTCTATGAACATACCATCAAAAGTGAGGCGTCTCCTTTAAGGTAGTTGGGAGTGAAGATAGCAAAGAAAGACAAGATGAACTAACTTTTTCTGGAGCATCTATTTTAAGATGTATTTTATGCTTAGCAGCAAATATAGATTTGCTAATGTAGTCTAATATACTATTTTGTTCTAACCATATTCTAATTTATGCTACTGTACTCTACAATGCTAATTTACTTATATACATTAGTGCTCTCTTAAGGTTCCTCATTGCATAGATGAGGATATTGGGTCTTCAAGCACAGGTCTGAGATTTCAGCACAGGTTATGAGTGACAGAATTAAGACTGGGTTTTAGGGGCTCTTAGTCTAAACTGTAGGCAAATTCCCTACATGTTTCTGGGACAAGCAGTCCTCTGCTCATAGGTGGCTGTTGAGGTATTTGTCCTGTTCTGCTAGAAAAAGGCCACTCATCCCTGCCTATGTTCCTGCCATATTCCAGCTACTGTACCAGGGAATGACAGATTTATCAGTGTTCCTGGTCTCTAGAAGCCTCAACCCTGAGACAATATAACAGTCAGTTACTTTCCAGGCCAATAGTTCCTGGAATTGTTTAGGCAGTCTAAATTTAAGATGGAAACTATGAAGGCGTTGTTCAGAGAGAAGGAAGTGTCATTTACCTATCTTTCAGATGTGAGGCTGGTTTTATTCCATGTCTATTCTGTACCAGAGGAGAGGTTGAGGCTGTGGTGGTCCTAAACTTCAACACACCTATACTTTGAACTTGCTTCTGAATCCTTCACTTTGCCTTAAGAAGACCTGGTGATACATCAACCCTGCATTTCAAAGCTCCCTCCTTAGATGCATCAACATGTTTTATAAGCTTCAGAGGTAGTTTATGGTTATTTTGGTCTTCTATCCCTATCATAGTTCACATCTTCTTCTGTGTCTCTGGCAGCTAATGCTGTATATATAATCACAGTCATTAACATTGGCAAGTTCTTGTTTATGTCTTACTTTTATTCTCTTCTAACTCTCAAGTAATTTAGTAAAATACACAGAGAAGCTTGAGGTGTGAAAGTTTGCCTGCCTGGTTTATCTTTGATATAAGCTTTGCTTCTTTTATTCATACAAAAATTGCTTTTATCATTTTAAGCATTTCTGGGGATCGAACCAGGACCTTGTACAGCTATCAAGCCCTCCACACTGAGTCCTAGCCCCAGTCTACTGCCATTAAAACGTTGCGAATCTACTAAGCCACTTTCTACATCATGAATTCGCTTGACAGACATTTCTCTGTCAATGCCCTGTTGTAACACAGAAGTTTCTGAAAGTGTAAATTCTACGTGCATGTTCCAAATCCAACAGAACCACCTCACTTTTAGCACATGCCCAACCAGTCATTGTCAAGCCAAAATCTTCACTTTAGTGCTCTGAATGCCAACATCAACCCAGTCTCTCAGAATCTAATGGGAAACAAGGCTTAGACTATTTTTACACGTTAAGGTTCTCTGATTTCCTTGTGCAGTTGCGAGACTGGCTGAATACCTGTTTGCATCACCATGTTTTCTGTAATGAGGACTGAATAGATTTCTTCACTAACGAGTTGATGAGAGCAATTAGTAAGAACATGTGTAAGACAGAAGTCCATAAATGCTTGACAAAATTTGCCTGCCTTTCCTGACAACATTTTGGCAAGATTTTTTTTCCTGAGATGTTTGATTATATTTTGAGAAAACAAGATATACTCAAACCTCAGGTCAGTTAGCCAGTTAGTCAGTTGCTAGCTCCAGACTCATCAGCTATGTGTCTTTGGATGTTTGATGGAAGAGGTGATGATGACCCTTAAATTTGACCCTTGTGAAAATCTGTTGAATGTTGTTAATACTGTGTGCTCACTAGTGTTACTACAAGAACTATTAATGTCACTACTAATTGCTATTAATGCTACCTAGAAGTCACTGGTATCAACATTGCACAGCTTCGTTTTACGGATCCAATTTTTAAGTGGCTGTTGCTGCTGAAATCTGTTTTGTCTTTAGTTTTTGTTCAAAGGATGATTTAGATGTTAATATGGCATGTATGGTGTGGATGGGCATGCCTCTTTCAGTGCCTTATATATTGTGGACGGTGAAAATTGGCAGCCAGTTTTGTTCTGGAGCTTTCTCTTCTCACAGTCTGTCTTTACTGCATCATCAGTGTTAGGAACCTTGATTCTCCCTCTCCCCTGAAGATCTAGTGCATGTCAGCACGATGGGGGGGGGGGGACCAGACTGAGTTAATACCAGCCTGTGGAGAGTACCTCTGTCCACTGGAGTCCACTTATCCTCTGAGTCCCCAGCTTAGGAAGAGTGGAGCTGTCACACTCAGAGAGATGTTTCCCGTGTTATAAGCATGTTGTGAAACCAGCTGCCATGAAATTGAATTACAGGTGTCATATTCTCCCAGCCTTAAATTGCTCCATTATCACATGGGTCTTTCTGTTTGTTTGGAACAAATAACTGCAATTTACCGGGACGCTATGAGATGAGAGCATAAGCAGTCAGGGGTTGTTTAGGGTTTCCATAACGATGGGAAATTACTCCTATCCATTTCAAGTACGGCTTCTCTCCCAAGCTGCCGCATTTAAATGTGAAGCGAGGAAATGCCTCACTTTTTAATACTCCTGGCTCAGCACAGTGGCCTTTAAAGACGCTCCAGGTTTCTGCAATGTTCTCCGCCACACAGCCAATCCGTTTTATTTATTATACCGTGGGATACACTCAGTAATGACTTCTGGGGTGTTCAGGAGTGACGAGAGCATTTGCTTTCACTACCTTGATCTTCTCAACCCATTTCCTCTTAATTTGGTGGACATGGTGCAGAGCTTCTCCAAGTAGGAGCCTGGAGACGTTTAGAGGGACGCTCTCAGACTGCTTCCATCTCTCTCATACCTGAGCATTGTTGGCATTTGATCCCCGTGTTTCAGCTCACACCATGGATGTGTTTTACCTTTCCACGGAGCTCTGTTGTTTCCCTTTCATGAAGAAATGGCTATCAACATAAAGGCTCCTTTTCTTTCTCTCCTGAGGGCTGTTCACAAACTGTAGATAGTTCCCACATTGCAGGTGGCAGTCACTCAATGGGCTTCGAAATGTTTGTCGCTCCTTCAGAGTCAAGCTAAGGCAGTGAAGGAAGCGGGTGGGAATGTGTGCTTTCTGTTCTTACCTCAACAATCAGCTGCTGAGTTTCCAGTGTGACAACTCCCTATCCAGAGTAATGGACACATTGTTCTTGGAATTAAGATCGAGTTAGGCAGGAACAGAGTAAAGTTACACTGAATACACATGAGTGCTTCTGGATAGCACTCTTGGCATAGCTATGGTTTTTACTATGCAAAGGCATTCAAAGATATCATTTATGTAAAATCCACGTGATTATAAAAAGTAAGGAACGCATGGGGTGGGAAAGCCTATAATGCCCATAATTCATTCATAGAAGATTGAGCCAGAAGATCCTGCATTCGGGGCCAGTCTTCACTACAATGTGAGACCCCATCATCTCGGGGGGGGGGGAATAAAATAAAGAGAGTAGAAAAGAAATTTACCCTGATATTAATTACTACAGTCCAACTCATTTTCAGCCCATGAATGGTGGATACGTGTCTTCCCCGTGTGTTGAATGGACAAGCAGACATTAACTGGTTCATAGAGCAAAATGCAGCTCTCGTGTACAGTTCTTTCATGGGGACATTTTCTTTATCTTACTGTATATATGAGTGTCTATGTGGTACATGTGGGTTGGAGGCATGCAGGAGAATGGGTAGAGCATGCACAGATGTGTAGGCCAGATGAGAATGATAGAGTTGCTGAGTATCCTGATTTATCAGCCTTATTCCTTTGAGACAGGGTCTTTTTGAGCCAGATGACCAATGAGCAATCTTTAGAGATGCTCCTCTCTGACCGCTATACTAGGGTCACAGGTACACAACCATTCCCGGCATTTTATGTGGGTACTGGAAATTTAAAGTCAGGTCTCCATGATTGTGTAGCCAGTGCTTTTCCCCCACTGAACCATCTTCCAGGCCTATTTTATCTTCTTATAGCTCCCCCAATCCATGTAATATGTTCTTCAAATTTATCTAATGTATGTGAATCTAAGCTATCCTTTTTAAGGACTGATAATGTTTCTGTGATATGCTATGAAGATCCTATAATTTTTGTCCCATATCAATGAACATTTATGTCATATTACCTTGATTTTATAAAGGATGCATTTTGGTGAATTTCCATGTTCACACCTGTTAATTCAGGGTTGTTAGGTCTGTAGGGGACACATCTAATTTTTATTGTAACAAAGTGCTATTTGAACCTGTGAGATTGTTATCTTATTGATGAACTAGAGATGAGCCTACAGTGCTAACTGATATAAATTTGCATGAGCGTGTAAGGTCTGTCCCCATAGAGAGCTGTTGAGCAAAGGCATTCCATTAGAACATAATTGTAGTTTACAAGTTTTTCCCCGTAGGAACTCCCGCAAAGCTGAGAATGCATCCTTCAGGATGTGAGAAAGGGGCTCTTGAGATGGCTAAGCAGGTAAAGGCACTGGCTGCCAACTTGATATCCCGAGTTCAATTCCCAGTACTCACATAGTAGAAGGGTAGAAATGGCTGAAATGAGTTTTATTCGGTCCTGTACACATGCCTCACTGTGGCATGTGCCCCCATGTCCATCATCATCCCCATCCCCACTAAATAAATAAATATTAGATCATCCAGAGCTATGCAGTGAAACATTGTCTCAGAAACAAAAAACGTTTGAGGGGAATGTTGGTTGTGATTAGTTTGTTGGGTTTTGCTTTGTTTTAAGGTATTAGGCCTGGGTCATGCCATATGGGACGGCACACAGGGTGTCAGGGAATGAGGCCTGTCTCTCAAGGCATCTGATACCCCATCCCAAACTTCTCAGTATCTAAGAGTTTTTACTAAGTGTAATTTCTAGCCTGCTTCTTGAGGATGCAATGGGAACACTGTGATGGGAGTGGAATCATCCAGTGGATGATAAATGCCTCATTCAGCCCCTGCCCCCAGTCGGTCATCAGTATTACACTCTAGAAAATGCTATTACTGTAACTAACCATTCAGTATCCTTAAGACACTGGTTAGATTCATTAAATCCCATCAAGTTTGGCAACCCAACTCAAGTTCATTCATTGTTTTGTAATCCTGTCATCAAGCGTAGCATGGTGGCACATGCCCTTAATCCCAGGAGGCAGACACTAATCTCTGTGAGTTCATGGCCACACTGATCTTCATAGTAAATTCCAGGACGGACAGGACAACATGGAGAGACTCTGTCTTACAACAGACAGACAGATACCTCCCTCCCTCCCTCCTTCCTCCCCTCTCCCCCACCCTGTCGCCCTCTCTCGGTTAGTTTAATGATGCCAGTAGAGTTATATTCTTTCCAGTCACAGCTTACAAACAGCCAAAGAGTGACAATCCTTTCTATTTATTTGTGATATATGAGATATATCTGATACATATTATATATATTGTAAATATATACATATTTGAAATTAAAATATAATCATATTTCCCCTTTCCTCTTCCTCACTCCAACCCTTCACATGCACCACCATCCTTGCTCTCTCTCATGTTCATGGCCTCTATTTCTTTAATTGTTGTTATATGTAGATGTATTTCTGTATTTGTTCCTTAATATATGAGTACAATCTGATCAGTTTATATAATTCATCTTATGCTTTTTAAGAGATAGTCTCCTGTAGCCCAGGGTGGCTTCTAACTCACTCTACAGCAGCTAAGGATGGTCTTGAACTCCTGACTATGTTGCTTCCACCTCCCATATGTTTAGATGACAGGCCTGTAAATATAGGTATGCACTGCCATGCCAGGCAAGGAATGACAATTGACATGGATATGGGCATAGTGGGACACTCATCTGGTTCCAGTGACTTGGGAAGCAGAGGCAAGAGGGACTGTCTGTAGCAGTCAGGGGCGGCTGGGCTACGTCCCTCCACCCAGCTAGCTTTACCCCGAAATAATTACACAGAAACGGTATTCATTTAAACATTGCCTGGCCCATTATCTGTAGCCTCTTATTGGCTAACTCTTATATATCGATCTAACCCATTTTTAGTATCTCTGTAACACCACGAGGTGCGCTTACCAGGGAGGATCTTAACCTGCGTCTGGCTGGAATGGGAGCATCATGGCGACTCTCTGACTCAGCTTCTTTCTCCCCCAATCCTGTTCTGTTTACTCCACCCATCTAAGGGTTGGCCTATCAAATGGGCCTAGGCAGTTTCTTTATTAATAAGGAATCACTCCCATATCATTTCCCCTTTTTCTGTTTAAACAAAAAAGAAAGGCTTTAACTTTAACATAGTAAAATTACATATAACAAAACAGTTATCAAGTAAGAATTACAGTTACAATATTTATATCTATTTTATCTCTTATCATAACTAAGGAAAACTATAACTATTTATTCTTCAACTCCATCAAAGACTCCAGAAGGATATAATAATACCTAAGTAAACAAGAAGTCCAAAACTCTAGAAATGACAGAGACATCTCGCTGCCTGGACAGTCAGCCAAAGTTCCTCTGTACCGTTGGGGCATCCATCTTCAGCCTACAGGCCCATGGTATCCAGAGACATTTCCATGAAGCAGGAAATTTCAAAGGCAGTTCAGTCACTGTCTGCTGTATCCTGCAGAATGTCTTGCAGACTCTTTCATGAGTCAGAAACCCCGAAAGATCATCTCAACTTTAGGCAAGTTCAGCAGTCCTCTCTCTGTGGGTTCTTTGTGTCCAGTTTATGCATCAGTCCAGGCAAGAGCAGTTTCTTGCCCAAATGACTATCCAACTCCATAAGGATCCTCTTCGATGCCCATCTTCTTATTGAAGTAGCTGGTGCTGTCAGGAGCAGACGTGTCTCATTGTCATGAAAAGCCCTAAGTTATTAAAACATTTAAATGCCATATTCTGCAGTCTTTGAAAGATATGAAGAATGCCTATCTAACTAAAATATATCTCTATATATCTAGAAAATCTAACATGACTACAAGCTTGACTATTGTTGATGATTATCCATTAACAACCTATATTTCTAATTATACATTACATTTTAAATGAACTATGCAATCATAATATCTTAATCAAGATCAGAAATACATATACATATAACAAAATTGACCTTAAAATCCATACCAATGCAAATTATTCATATCTATATCATATCCCCCTTTAAATGTAAAAGCATATTTATAAACAATATTTGGGAACATGGGCGCAGTTTTTTCTCTCCAAACTGCTTCCTGCTGAATGGGGGCGTTGTTAATTAGGTCTTTTATGGGATAACCTGTCAGCTAGGTTCATCTCAGTCGGCAGTTGAGCAAAGTAATTTTTGAGGGTGTTCACAGCAACCTTTCAGGAGGGCGAGGTCTATCATACCATATTGGAATAGAAGAAATCCACAGGGTCTCATCCTCTGTGAAAACAAAAGAAAGACTTTTCCAAAGCATCATAACCTTAGATCTAAATTCTGAAGTCAAGATACCTTTAGAACATATGTGCAGGTTCAGCTTAGCAGCCCATATAATGAAATGTCTCTCTGTATTTAGCTCCTTCACAGTCAAAAATTTTAAAGAAAACATAATAATACAAAGAATCCAGACTCTGGACACTCATCTGGTTCCAGCGACTTGGGAAGCAGAGGCAAGAGGGACTGTCGAGTTCAGGAGTTTGAGAAGAGCTGGAGTAATGTAGTAAGACCTTATATAGAAAATACAGGAATCCCAAACTTAAGAAGCTGGACTAGAGATGTCTTCTTCACCTAGAGACAAGATAGCCGTAAAGGTCTGCACTTTCTCTATCTGTTCACTCATCCTCCGTCAGGATGACCATATTTTACAGCTTCTCTCTCATCGGTTTTGCTTGTTCTGTAACCATTATCATCTGTGACGACAGTAACAACCATTCTCATTTATGTGTGTGTTAATACGCTAAACATTTTACATACATTAATTTGCCCATTCATTAACTGATAAATATTTATCAAATGTGAATTACACACTAAGTACAATTTCAAGTACTGAAATTACAGCAATAAACACAATGAAGTTTCTGGCCTCATGAAGAGCCCAGACAAGAAGTCGATAAATAATTGATGTCATATTTTATTCTTGATGCAAATCAGTGTGGAGAAAAATCAAGTGGCTACTGTGGAATGAGGCAGTGGTTGTATAGGCTGTCAGGTGAGCCCTCCCGATGACAGGCATTCCAGTAGTGGCTGAACTCATGTGTCATGGGCTTTATCCTTGTCTGTGCACCTTTTGCATATCTGTGCATCCATTGCTGTGAGATAGGCATCCCTGTCTCTACTTTACATTTTAGTAATGTGATACTTGGGTTTACAGTGACATTTTAGCAGTAACAAGGAACAGGAAATCCATGGAATACTGACTAATCTGAAAAAGAGCTGATTATTCTAACTGGGCAGGGATCTTGGAAAGAGAGATAACAATGCTTCTTGTTAGGCAATTTCATGATATGTTGGCCAGTACCTCTCATTTTATAAGCTTTTTCCTCATGACGTCATGGAGGCCACCACAGATCCAGGTCATTCACATGCATTCCCTTCAAGAGCAAGCTAAAAGATTGGCCTGCTCTTTTGACTCTTTTGCCAGGAAAAAAAAAAGACTCAGCAGTATGGCATGGAAGCATCAGTGTCCTCTGACCTCTTGAGGAAATGATGTTTATAATTATCTGCATAAGAAAATATGGAGAGAGGAATGTAAAAATGAGCATTTGGTTCATGTTGGTTGGGCAGGGAAGCCATACTGAACATAACATTTCTGACTTCGCCAAATCTGTCTGATAGCAGTAGTGTGCTTATTTCATCTCTGTTTATCTGATTCATTAGGAATTGAGAAGGAAAACTAAGGCCAGAATGTAAAATAAATAAATAAGAAATTTTCGCTCTAAAAAAAAAGAATTGCCTTACTTCTTTGACTCTCCTAAGATATAGAAAACATGATTGATATCCATGACAACTCCTATTTAAACACTAACACAGAGCATGCAGTGAGGTCCAGCAAAGTGTTTGGATGCTACATGGCTGATACTGGTTATAACACTGCTCTCTGAAATCTAATTTTTAGCCCCTGGAATTCGGTTCAACTTTTCCTAATTAGTCCATGTTTTCATAAGTTCATCTGATGATTGACACAGTTTGCAGCAAATGCAGTGATCTTGACTCTGTTTGTAGATGCAAGTAAGATATGAAGTTCTGGGAAAAGTACTGGAGTCAATCACTCATCTTTGGTTGCCATGCTGAACACATTGTTTGTGAGGCCTCTGAAGTCACAGAAAACTGCACCTTCTACCGTTCTTTTCATTCACGGTGGTTTCCTCCTTATTGACTCATTCCCTTTGCACAGCTGTCCTGGCAAGTAGGGCAGAAGTCACGGGCTATTTATCTTATGGACTAGCTTCATCTATAACACGATGCCTAGTAAAGCCTAAATGGCTTAAAATGTGAAAGAAAGGATTTTCCCTAATCATAAATTTCTCAGACTAACTAGTTAAACACATACAAATACATATCAAAACACAGACATGTGTGCACACATGCATGTACACATATGAACACATGCAGGCATTGACTTACACACACATTCACAAACAACTGTATGTGCATACACATGTGGTCACACACATAGGCACACACACACACATACCCAGATAATATGATTCAATTACTCCCATTGAAACAATCTGCCTAAATTTCCTCTATAGAAACTGAATAGCCTTCATTCAGAAAGCAAATGAATCTTCCTTGCACCTGGATTCATTCACTTTCTCAAGCACAGGCCACAAGCCTTCGAAAGTAAAATGGTGGTATGATCAATTCTTTTGGAACTATCTTCAGCCTATTTCCTTTTCGAAGATTTGTGTGTGTGTGTGTGTGTGTGTGTGTGTGTGTGTGTGTATGCACGTGTGGGTATGTGTACATGAGTGAAGAAGCCCAAGAAGACTTGGAAAGAACATTGGCATCTCTACAGCTAGAACTAGGTGGTGTGAGTCATCTGACGAGGCTGCTGGGAACTGAACTCTGCACGAGCAATATGTGCTCGTAAGTACTGAGCCATCTGTCAGCCCTTGGCTTTGTCTAATTGAAGCAAAAATAATGCCTATTCATTATCAGAGACCGAAATCACGCAGAAGTGTTTACATGACACAGTGACATTTTTCTTCAATCACAATTCCAGAAGATGGCCACCATTGGAAGGTTAACTTTTATATTCTCAGACACTTTTCAGTACTGAAATGTGCAATGATTTTGCAATAATAGCCATAATTGTCATTACTAATTGGTATGATAAAGTTTTATAATTACTGCTGCCTAATATCTTATGAACAGTTCCATACTACCATACCTGCAATGCTCAATTATATGCACATGCACAAAGGTACACACACAGTATTTTGGAGACCACATAGTATTTTATTTGAGAATTAATTATGACTTGTCAGTTTCTTAATAATGGCCATTTGTTTTCCCTCAAATGTTTGATGTGGTGGGTGTTCATAACGAAGCCTAAGTATTTTTAAACAGATGTTCAGTATTTACACAGGCAAAAGTTTCACTGATTAGTCTAAAGGTGGGCACATTTAAACATTACATTAACAGTCTTGGAGAGACATCGTGTCCCTGCATTTTCACAGACACTCTCTTACATGTTTTCAATCCTTGCTAAGCTGAAAGGCGAAATATCTGCATACTGTTTTAATGTGTCTTGACTTACCAGTGACTGGAATATTCTTCTCACTTGATAATTGATCATAGTATCTTTGATCACTTGTACTTGAAAATGTATCTGTTTGGGGCCTAGAGAGATGGCTCAGCAGGTAAGAGGAGCTGGTACCGCTGATGAAATCTGCTTTTGCTGTCCAGCACCTAATTAACAGAGACCAGAAGAAGGTGTCATATCCTTTGGATCTGGTATTATGGATAGTTGGGAACTACCATGTGGGTTCTGGGACTGAACCTGTGTGCTCTACAAAAGTAGCAAGTGCTCTTAACAACTGAGCCATCTTTCCAGCCCTGTATTTAAGATCTGCACCCTTTTTCAGTTAGGATGTTTTGCATATGATGAGAATTTTCGTATTACAGATAGCAGCTCTATTTGTGTCAAAAATGTTGTTCATTGTTTTGCTCTGACTTTGTTCTTTATCTTAATTGTGGTTATAAAATTTTTCAGACAAATTTTAAAAATTATATAGCATAATGGGGCAGTCATTTTTCTTTTAAGTTTTTTTGTTGTTACTGCAATAAATAGTCAACTCCAAACCATCCTGGTTCTGTGATATTTCTGAGTGGAGCCCGGGCAATGTGGGAGCTGGACGAATTTGAATAATTATCATCCCGTGATGATATTTACCCACAGCCATTTGCTGTGTATTTCAAATCAGGATTTAATAACTGGTAGCATATTTGCACAGACTTTCTCATTTTCTAACCACTTAAAATTAGTTCTCAAAGATGAATGACTCATTTTTTAATATAGTCCTTTTGAGTTTGGCTCTACACTGGGAATGCATTTTAAGGTGAATCAGGGATTCGGCCTGCAAAGGTGTGAACTACTTAGTACATTCTGCACTTGTATAGATTGCAAAAATATTCCCTATAGTGAAAGAATCTTTCCAATGACAACGAGTTTTCTGAAGGAAGGAAATGGGGATAGAAACTATCCGGTCGGTATGTAAAACACAAGCCTTTCTCTTTGGCCTTCCAGGTGAACCAGTAGGTGAAGCAATGGCCATGCAGCAACAGTAAAACTTACAGAGGACATGTTCATGTCTTCTGCCACCATGACCATGTGCTTTGAAATCCTGACCTTGAATTCCAACTCCTCCACTTCACAATTCCATGGGGATGATTATTTACCCTCTCAGAAACCTAGGCTTTTTTTCCCCAAAAATGACAATGTCACTTATTTTGTCATTCCTGATAAGCATTACACTGTTGATTGTAAAATCCTGAGAGATCTATTGCACCTTCAGTACTCTGGGGCCTCAGATGCAGGCACTATTTAAAAATCATAGCAGATGAAGGCAAAGGAAGTGAAAAAAAAAGTAAAACCGCCATTAATTTGGCATTTTTCAAGAAAGTTCTCTCTGGCAGTCACTTCAGGCTGTCTGATAAAGTAGCCCAACTTTTCATTTTTATTTTGCTTTTTACATCTCAATCTTTCGTGACTTAAAACTGATGACATACGAATATTTTTTAAGCAGTTGCTACATATTTATGAAGAACAGTTAATCTGTGGGAAAGGAGAGAGAGGAGAAACATCGTAAAATTTTAGAGGTTGGTGACTTTAGCTCACACATATTTGAAGAAAAGAGACCTAGGCAGGTTACGTGACTTGCTCAGCATCAGATATTAGCTGTGATGATAAAAATAGTAAATACTGCAAAAATAATAACACAGCATGATCTCTTGGGAACATTTATCTAAATATGAAGAAGGGAACACTTTATGGTTTCTTCACCTACTCTTTCTCCAGAATATCATAGATGTGTTAGCATGCCCTACACTGTAACAAAAAAAAAAATGTGAGGTAACTACAGTAGGAAAAGCTCATTTGGGCTCATAGTCTCTAAAGTTTAATACAATGATCACTTGGCTCTATTGTTCTATTATTGTTGGAGAGCAAAGCTGCTCATAATATTGTTGGAGGGAAGTTTCTTGTTGGTTTATGGCCGCCCAGCTAGCTTAGATCCAAAATAATCACACAGGAACTGTATTAATTAAATCACTGCTTAGCCCATTAGTTTTAGCTTTTTATTGGCTAACTCTTATATTAATTTAACCCATTTATATTAATCTGTATAATCTATAATATATTGCCATGTGGCTGTGACTTACCAGCTAAAGTTCCCAGCATCTGTCTCTGGTGGCTCCGTCACTTCTCTCTAACTCCGCCCTTCTTTCTCCCAGCATACAGCCTAGCTTTCCCTACCTAGTTCTATTCTTCCCTGTCATAGGCTCAAAGCAATTCTTTATTCATTGACCAATAAAAGCAACACATGGACAGAAGGACCTCCCACACCATAATATGGCAGACAGGAAGCAATGAGTGAGTTGTAGCCAAGGATGAGAGGATGAGATATACCCTCCAAGTAAACACTACTAATGATGACCTATCCCTAATGAGGTTCTTTCTCCTACAGGTTCCTCTGCCTCCATAAAGTCGACACAGTGGATTAATCTACTGATGAAATCAGAGCCAATGACATCCCCTAAATTTGATCTCCAAACATTGCTTCATTGGGTACTTAGTCTTCAATACATAAATCTTTGGCAGACATTCCCAACCGTTGCCATAAACATTGGCTATCCAGGTGGACAGGAAGGCTGTCCCTCTAGCAACAAAATATCCTGCAGTATCCAGGACACACAGAGGTACAGTACCCATTGGGAACCCAGAAACTGTGACTATACAGGCAGCTTGGCAGTCTGTGAGTTGCCTGCTGAACACAGATGGGAGATGGTCAATTGTTGGAAACTTTAGTGTGGTCTAGAGCCAGCACTGCTTAAACACATTCTTGCCTGGTTCCCACAGGTATAGGGTTAGTGCAACTATAATGGAATAACCCAAGGGGGATGGAAGGACGTGGAAGTTGTCTCATCTCTTCTTTGGATGAGCCTTTGCTGTCCATCTAGTTGCTCTATCTTTGACCTATCTTACTTCCCATCTTCCTTGTAATAGCCTCATCTCTTCTTATTCACTTAGTATTAGACATCTGTTTGAGAACAAAGTGAGAAATCTTAAACTTAATCCTTTCTCACACAGATCTATTTGTTCTGCCAAGGCTATCTATCTTCTCCACTTGCATTCTCTGAGCAGGAATTTGCCTCTTCCTTAGGTCCCTGTCATTTTTGCCATGGCTTGTTTCCTGGGAGCAAATTACTGCTGAGGGGGAAAGTGTCTGATGGATGGAAAAGGGCCAAGGGAATGCCTAAGAACACAAGCACATTTTTAATGCACATTAAAACAATATATCTTACCCTCGTCAACATCAGTGTCAACATCAAGAGCATCATTGCTGTCTACAAAATCACCATGATCAAGCCAGGACAGTTACTGAAAGTGTTTTGAAAAGTACAGGGAAAAGCTGAAGCTCCTTGTTCCCAATAGAGGAAACCTTCAACAGTGCAAGGCATATACTCCATAGTGAGTAATGGTTCTACTCATAATATCAATAGTGCTAGATCTGAGAAGCCCTGGACTAACATGAGACACTGGTAGACTGCACAGAGTTGTATTCTGGATGCATGTTGAGTTTTTTTTTTTCAAATGCGTTTGCAATATACAAATGAGTATCTGATATTTATTCATTAAACACTTTATGACATAGATTCTAACAATAGACTCTCAATTGTTAAAATTATTCTTTCGTTCCTAGGATAAATTCTACTTTCTCACAGTATGATACCATTTATAAGAAAAATTTAAGCACACAGACCAATATTACATAGTATTTTAAAATTTAGAAGTATAATGGAAGTATTAAGAAACAAGCTGCAGGAAAAACAGATTTGCACTAATTTTAAAAGATTGGAAGAGTTTATAAACAATGAGGAGGTCTCTTTAACAGAATCTTACCTCATTTTCTATGTTTAAAAATAATCTAGAGGCAAAAACATAAGTATTTATTTAATCCAGGAAAGGGTAAGGGGTTATAGATTACATTCTCTACAATAATTTATGAAAATTGAAATATCTCATAATCAGAAAGAGAAATAGAAAACACAAATAAGGATAAAATTATATAAGTGACTATTAGATGGAAATTAATTACTAGGTCTAAAGTTAAATGTTAGCTATGAATCTCTTAAGAGCCCAAGATACTGACACTCAGGTACTGGATTTGAAAGTTCCCTTTCTCTTAAATACTATTTCCAAATATCCAAACATCTCTGAAAACATGAAGTACATTGTATTCTGTGTTCAGGGAATGGGCAAGGAAGGATACTACAAAAACATCCTCTCCTGGGTAGACCTAAGGTGACATTATGGGGGAAATGAAGTGTGCATGCTGCCATCAGAGCTTTTCAGAGGAAGGGGAAACTTTGATACCTTTTCTTCTCTAAATTGGGCAGGACAGACCTGTGATAGAATGGGGAGGATGAATGTTAGTAGCCCCAACCACAAAATTATAAAGACCATGTTATTCAACCACAGAACCCATTTCAGATTGAGGTCAACACAACACAAGCTCATGGCATGTATCGCTCCCATATCAGCAGCTGAAAATTACCCACTCATTTTCCACATCACACAACCGGGATGACTTTGTATTCTTCATGTTGTCCAGGAAGGTACTGAGGCACACGGGAGAGCACATGCCTTTTGGAGCATGTCTGTTTCATGTTACTTGTTCTTCCTCCTCCCCAGCTGAGCATTCCTGATCAGATATGATTGTGTCTCTCTTTTCACTTTTTGACCCTAATCCCCCTAAGTCCTTGGTCTGCCCATTCTGCTCTCCTACCACCCACGCCCTTTCTCTTGGACTCTGAGATGGAGATTAGCATGCAGGACCTTCGATTTTAAGCTTCACAGCTGAAATCAGTGTTTGTCTGCAGGACAAGAGAGAATTTTTACACTTTGGGAGTAGCCTGTAGGAAAGTTTGTGGGCCATTGTGTTCATAAATGATTAATGTAGGAGGACTCAATCCACTGTGGGTAGTGTCATCCCTGGCTAGGTGTCCTGAGAGGTAAAAGAGAGCAAGCTGAGCAAGACAGGAGAAGAAGGAAAATAATCAGTGTTCTTCCATAGCTTCTGCTTCAGTTCCTACCTCCAGGTTCCTACCCTGACTGCCCTTCCTTGTGGACTGGAAATTGTAAGCTGAAAACAAACCCTTTTCTCCCCAGGTTGCTTGTAATAGAAACCTAGCTAGACTAGGATCCACCACCCCCTTCTGGACTCCAAGGGTACTTCACACACATGCATGCGTACCTAAAAATTAGAAGATTCTTTTGTAAACAACCAGCACTTGCTAATTTATATGCAGAGTTTGTATTCTGGCTATAGTTGTTAAGTCTGTTGCTTCCCAATCTTTATTGTAAATACGAGTCAGATCGTGCTTGTTAAAATATGGTTTACAGAGTGTCTCCACAAGTTCTGAGGTCTGTAGTGTTGAGTCAGGCCTCAAGAATCACAAAACACTTTGGCTGGAAATTGGAGCTCCGGTAGAGAAAACAGAAGGACTGAACATTTGCAAATTCCTTGGTGATTACACTTTATTCGTATAAATGAAAGCATGGGTCATGGTGGAAAACTCAGCGGCTGTAGTAACTGTGGCAAGCTGTTCCCAATGGGATACCTTTAGTCAGTAAAGGTGATAGAGTGGATCTGTGCAGGAAAATGTGTTAACTAATCTGAAGGATCTGGTGGCCATGGCTTTTAGCTCATGCCTGATACAGATTAATGCTGATTTAGATTTCTGTGTTCATATGAGCCCCCAGCAGACATAAATACCAACCCTGGCCTCTCGTGCCAGTTCCTTCTTAATTAAACTCTAAAACGATAGAAATGGTGAGTCCTCAACCCTATAAATATGGGCATTTTATGCTGTTGTTCCAAAATTAATTTTTAGAAACATAACTGTTTCTTCGGGGACAATGTAGTTAAGTGAAAAAATATAAAAAATAAAAAGAAATAAGGAGGAAAATTGCGGGGCTACAAAGCTGTCCTTGTATTTACAGCAAAAATGTCCCTGCTTAAAGACCTGGTTAAAGCACTGGTCTCTCTGATGCCCAATTAGATCATAAAGCTGGCCCCGTCCCTCTTTCATCAGCGTGTAGCTGTGTCTCCTTGGGGACCCGTGTTTTCTTAGTCATGCAGTGCTTTGCAGCTGGACTGAAAACGCTGCCACATTATTTTTGAACGCAACAAACTTGTGCTTTCCAGCTCTCCCAGGATTTTCACTCTCCTGCCTGAACAGATTGACACAACAACAGATGGCCCACGTCGGATCACTGCAGCTACCTTGGATATTAAGGATTAAACTCCTTGGAAGAACAACTCATACATTCGGTTTTGTTGAGGGATGTTTGGAAGACGATGACTCTGGGCTCTCTCGCAAATCTCGAAGCTTCTTCAGGGAACATGATGCTTGGCACACAGTGGTGTTCAGATGGTGCCCAAGGGATAAGATGAACTCATTCGAGGCAACCACGTGGGTACTTCCCTAGGTCTTGGTTGGCAGGCAATTCTGTTTCTCCTGGGCACACAGGACTTTGATTAAGAGGGGCTGTTGAAATCAGTGCTTGTAGGGAGGACAGAAAAAAAATTGAACTGAAGACGTGGTAGGCCTGTGATACAGTCCTGTAGGTCACCAGGTATCTATTCTCAGAGCCCCAAGAGGTTGAACTGTCCCCCAGCACACAGCAGGGATGAGTGTGTAGTCTTCTAGCTGTAACTAGGTCTATCCTAGGACCACTTATTGTACATTTCAGCATACCCTGCCAAGCCAGGCTGTTTCTATTTGCGGTGAGAAAACTGGACTATTCTACTTCTGCTTTTATTAATAAATGAATGTAGACAGGCCTGCATGTCTGCATGGGCAATTTTACAGTAGGGTCAACAGATGAGGACTTTGCAATTTTGCTATGGGAGAAGGTATGGGTAACACCTATGTGCTATTCTGGCTCTAAGCAACTCCCTGGTCTGGTACAGATTTCAGTGTTTCATGGAATGTTCACATAACCCTAAAATGTTTATGTTGAAATGCTGATCCTCAAGGTGATGATGCTGTTAGGAAGTGGGGGTCTCTTGGCATCATTAGGTAATCTTGTTGGAGCCCTTTCGAATTGACTCCGTGCCTCCTCAGCAGAGTGGCACTACAGAACCAATCCTCTTAGAATAGGTGTAGGTGAGCCAGCCCTGAAGTTGTGAGAATGAGAGAGCAGCCCCAGTTTCTCATCTGTCTGGTGGCATACTGGGCAGGGCTAATATGCCCTCCCAACCCCACCCATCAATGTCTGGAGCAGGTGGGAGAGATGACCCTGTGGTCATAAGAGTGGGAAGACTATCCCCGACCCACTACCAGCTGCAATACTCGGGAGAACAATCCCAGACCTCACCAGGACAGCACCATAGAGACAACCCTGTTAGCACAGGGGTGGGTGAGCCAGCCCTAAAGTTGTGAGCATGGGAGAGCTGCCCCATTTCTCTTCTGTCTTGTGGTGGCATGGGTGGCGGGGGGCGAGCCCTTTCTCCTATCCACCAGTGCCTAAAATAGGTGGGAGAGCTGGTCCTGGGATCATAAGAGTGGGAGAACTATCTCTGAGCCCCACCAGCTGCAATACTCAGAGAGCAGCCCCTGTATCCACCAGGGCAGCACAAGAGACCCAACCCTGTGCAGAGGTGTGGGTGAAACCACCTCGGAAATCATGAGCATGGGCCAATGTTCCCATTTCCCATCTGGCAGGCCAACCCTGCAGCTGCCCAGGCCCAGACCCAGGGTTATGGGTTGGCCTGCCCCAACATCCACCCCATCTGTGATCTGCTGGAGCACATGAAGGGAACTGACCCATAGACCCAAATGTGCAGGATCTCCACAACACAGGGCAGGGCAGGATATTTTTGAAGAGTCCTAGTGGGGGGCACAGCATTGTAAATGTAGTATAGACCAGGGGACTGAAACCACACCAATGACTCTTTGCAATGAACACTTGCAAATAGAGGTGCATGGACCAAGGACTGTACGGTGTGACTTGTTAGGTACACTGCAGTTTCTATGATGACATTTTTTAACCCCTCCCTACCTTTTTAAAAATTTTCTTCATTTTTTTTTCATTTGAATTTTGTTTCATTTGGCAGGGGCGTGCAGGGGCAGAGAGTGGATGCAAAAGTATAGGGAATAAATGGGAACAAGATACATGATATGAAAAACACATAGAATAAAAAAAAGAATTGGCTCAGAGCCTTTTTAAGATGATAGGTCTCTGTGCTATAGGAAAATACACGAAGTTAGCCCGCTGCAAGCCAGTGTGCCTTCATTAGGAGGCATTCCTGCTCTGTTCTTGGTCACACCCTTTAACTTTTTATCAACATAATGCTTTTATTGATTCTTTGTGAATTTTACGTCGTGTACCCTGATCAGACTTACTTCTCAGTCCTTCCATGTCCACCCGAACCCTATGACCTTCCCCTCCCTCACACAAAATATAGAAAAATGAAGAAAAGAGTCAAATTGTGTTATCTATATACTCTGTAAAGCATGGTGAAACTCTCAGTGGTCTTCCACTTAAGTAGGGCTGAATCCTTCCCCTCCTGCATCTTTTAAAAAGCCATCAGTTGTGGAGAGATATACTTCAGCATCCTCTGGAAAGGATGACTTACATATGAGTAAGGGGTCTAGGAAGAGCGATGACGAGAACATGGGGCACAGAGGGATACAGCTTAGCAAGGGCTCATCATCATCTGGGGACGTGGAACAAATTCAAAGACATAGGATTGTGTCTCGATAAATCCGCTGGTGCATCTGAGTTCAGACACCCTTTCTTATAATAATTAGACCAAAAGTCGACTTGTTCCAGAACCTATTACATGGCATAGTTAAGGAAGGAGGGTCCCCATGGGCTGGATTTATGAACCACAGTAGTCCTAGTTCTCCTTGGTAACTTACTTATATGGATGACTTTTGCAGTAACTACTTATTGCACGTGTTTTTATTAATGTTCGGAGGAAAGTTTTGGTGGCCCCACATTCACGTGTTTACTCTGTGGTCATCCTTTACTATCTAGCCTACTAGCCCTCAACATCATCTGTAGTCTGCCTCATTTTCCTCCAAGGCCTTCTTTCACCAGTCTGTTACCCCAGCCCATTTCTTCCCCATGCTCATTTCTGTGTATTGGAAATAATCCTACACCATATCTGACTGTTTCCTCCCCATCCAGGTCCCTCCCTGGCTTGTCTTTACTTTTGGAATTCCCTTGTGACTTACGAGTGAGATATACCACGGAGTCTCTGTCACTATCTATCATGTGTCTCCCATATACATATATCACATATTCTTTGATACTATTTTTTATTCTCTATGTACTGCTCCATAGATGACAAGGGCAGGTTTTACTTCATTTGTAACCTCCCCAGTACTTGGAACAAGGTATGGGATATTCTAAATCAATACCACCAGGCAGGAAAGAAGGAAGGAAAAAGGAACTGTGATGGTTAGGAATGAATGTTAATTTGACAGGATCTGGAATCACTAGGAAATGAGCCTCTAGGAACAGGAGAGCTTGCTTAAATTAGTCTCTAGGAATACCTATGAGGGATTCTCTTTCTTTAAAAATATTTTGAGATTCACTTTTGATTTTTATTTATGTGTATGTATATGTTGAAGGTGTGCACTTATCTGTCAGTACCCACAGAGGTGAGAAGAGGCTGTCAGATCTCCTGGATCTGAAGTGATAGGTAGTTGTGAGCCACCAAATATAGGTGCTAGGAACTGAACTCTGGTCCTCTGGAAGAAGAGTAAGTGCTCTTAGCAACTGTGCCATCTCTCCAGCATCTATAGAGAGATATCTTTATTGGGGTCATTAAAGTGGCAAAACCCAAAAGGAAAAGAGCACCACTCACTCCCTTGGTTTGAGTCCTGAACAGTGTAGAAAGGAGAAAGCTGGATGAGTTGTGTCATTTGCTGTTTTCCTGAATACAGATCCAATATGACCAGCTGCCTGCAGCTCCTGCAGCCGTAACTCCCTCTGAATTTTAAACTACATCCTATCAATGTGAGTCAGAATAAACCATTTCTCCTTTAAGTTGCCTTTTTCAGCTATGTTCTGGAATTTCCCTCTGTAAGCTATGAATATGTTTTATTACCACTAGTTAATAAAGAAGATGCTTTGTACTGTGGCAAGGCATAATAGAATTAGGCAGGCTGACCTCGAACTCGTGATCCTCCTGCCTCTGCCTCCTTCAGCAAATCCTACTGCCATGCGCCACCACAACTGGCCTTGAGCCTATAATTCGTGATCCTAGAGAAGCTAAATAAGAAGGTGAACCCAAAGAAAAACATATAGTCATCCTCCTGGATATTAACCTTCATCAGGCGATGAAAGGAGACAGAGACAGAATCCCACATTGGAGCACCGGACTGAAATCCCAAGGTCCAAACCAGGAGCAGAAGGAGAGAGAGCACGAGCAAGGAACTCAGGACCGCGAGGGGTGCACCCACACACTGAGACAATGGGGATGTTCTATCGGGAACTCACCAAGGCCAGCTGGCCTGGGTCTGAAAAAGCATGGGATAAAACCGGACTCACTGAACATAGCGGACAATGAGGACTGCTGAGAAGTCAAGAACAATGGCACTGGTTTTTGATCCTACTGCACGTACTGGCTTTGTGGGAGCCTAGGCTGTTTGGATGCTCACCTTACTAGACCTGGATGGAGGTGGGTAGTCCTTGGACTTCGCACAGGGCAGGGAACCCTGACTGCTCTTCAGGCTGATAAGGGAGGGGGAGTTGATTGGGGGAGGGGGAGGGAAATGGGAGGCGGTGGCAGGGAGGAGGCAGAAATCTTTAATAAATAAATAAATAAATAAAAGAATTAGGCAGAAAACTAAACTAAATGCAGGGAGAAAGAAGATAGAATTAGAGAGATGCCATGTAGCTGCCAAAGGAGATTGATGCCAGAACCTTACTGGTAGGCCACAACCTCATGGCGATATATAGATGAATAAAAATAGGTTAATTTAAGATGTAAGAGTTAGTTAATAAGAAGCCTGAACTAATAGGCCAAGCAGTATTGTAATTCATATAGTTTCTATGTGATTATTTGGGTCTAGGTGGCTAGGAATGAATGAAACAGCAATCTCCGTATATACAGGTATTTTGTTAAAGTACCATGCAGGTACATGAACTATAGAATTTGGAGTTCCCAAGAACAACTTTCCTTGTGGGTCATCTTCCTTTCATTCTTCATCCCCAAAATGTTGACTTGGCTTTGAGTCTTTTCCCTCTTCTCCCTCTTGCTTTTTTGTTCTCATGCCACCTTCTTCAAGGCACCTCTCAAAGTGTGTGATGTCTTTGGCTTTGTGTTTCAAATATTGCATTTTCATGTCCATACAGCCAAACTGCTGTGCTTTCTCAGTTTTCCCGGGGTGAACTTTGTACCTAATAGCTGTTCATTTGTCATCAACATTTGAATGAGTGAGTGAGTGAATGAATGAATGAATAAAATTAAAGTAAAAGGCAAATGGTTTAGAGCATTGGTAAATTCATCAACAGCTAGAAAGTGGAACGGGAATCAGTTGGTAATGTGCAGTAGTGTGTATCTCTAATCCCAGCATCCCTATAGTGAAATATGATGTATACATAAACAGGAGAGTCTATGACTAGCCACAGGCCAGCTAGCCTGGTGTACACAGTAGTAGACAAAAAAAAAATAGTCTGTCTTAAACAAATGGAAAGTAAAACTGATGCCTGAGGTTATCCTCTGACCTCTTCCACTTGCTCAGTGTAGCATGTGCACCCCCCCACACACACACACTTAAAAATATCTGATAAGTTCCCATTTGGTTTTTCCTGTTAATGAACTCAGCATAGGTCCATTTTGATACTGAGAACACTCTTTCCCAATCCAAAAGACTTTTTTACACTGTTGGGCCACTAGGGTTTAGTATTCCCAGTGGCCAGACCTGCACACTGCCCCTTGCTGCCCTTCCTGTCGCCATATCTCTTTACCCCTCCCCAGGTTACAGTTTGGTTCCCAGTGTGTCTGCTCTGCCATTTCACGTGCAATTAATGTTACCCATGATAAGAATTTCTTTGACAGGCTTTCTAGTCAGTGGATTTTCTAGTCAATGGGGAGAGCTAATTACCACACGCCTGCACTCTGGGCTTCCCTGGGAGGCGTCAGTTATGATACTGCGGAGGAATGACTGGGTTGGAGCAGCTTTCTGGGATTGAGGCATTTTTGAAATTCTAATAGTTCCTAGCTCCAATGTGTTTCAATTGCAGCAATTGAAGCCGTGCTCTTGGAATAGAGGGAATGTGGCTGAGGCTTGCTGTCTCTTTTCTGCCTTGGACAGAACGTCCCCAGGGTAGACAAATAGCTCATCTAGGAATCATTCTTAGACAGGCTTCAGCCCATTTCCCCTTTATTCTTATTAGTAAGAGAAAGGAAATTGGATGATAAACAATTCTGAGATGCTACTGCACCTGTTTAAACACCTAATTTCTCTGTGTTTCAGTAACTCAGGCTCTCAAGTTCAAATTGGGGATATGCGCCGGGAAGAGCGGCCCTGTGATAAAACACTTGTTCCTGGGTTTGCATCGGAAGCTTGACCCAGGGTTTCTCACAGATCCAAGTCCACTCCCTTCTATACAATAGCATAGCATCTGTATATAGTGTGTGTACTTCCACTCATGTAACCATGGGTTACCCCTAGATGACCCTGAATGTCTAGGCTAACATTGATTATGTAAAAATTGTTGCTATGCTGCACAGTCTAGACAATAAGAGGGGGAAAACAATCCTGTATACAACTTCATACAGACATATTTCTAAGGTTATATGTCCATAGGTCTGAGAGACTGACAGAACCTACAGATGTGCCACACATGGGTACTATGTTCAGTTTTGTGTTATATGAAAAACTATATTAAGTTTTTCTGTTGTTGTGATTTTTAAAAGATTACCAGAAGTAGCTTAGAGAGAAAGAGGTTTTTCTTGTTAGGTTGATGACTCTGTAGAGAGAAGAGTCCATTCTGGTAAAAAAGCATGAAAGCAAGCATCAGTCATGGCTTTGGAGACAGAGAACTCAGAGCTCATATATTCAAATGCGAGAACCAAGCTGAGTCAACCGGAAGTGGGCAAGACTGTAAGTGCCCATTTTGTCCACCATGTCATGCTTCCTCCGCCGAGGCTACATATACCTCCTAAGCCTCCCCAAATAGTGCCATCAACTTGTGATCAAGTGTTAAAATATGCAAGGCCATGGGGGGGCATTTCTCATTCAAACCACCACATTACAGAGGGGTAAGAGAATTTTCCAATGAGTTCTATGTATTGGGAGTGGCATGAAGCACAGCTGTGTGTTAGATTATCTTGTTCTTGTGGTACTCAAGGAAAACAGAGTATCAGCAAGTCACTAAGTTTCCAACTAGTTTTGAGAGTTGGATAGAAGCACAGGTCTCTTAGGCTCCAAGGCTTGCACATGAGTAATTTGGAATCTGTTCTGTGGTGTGAGTCTCTCTAGTAGGCCTTCTTGGCTTGAATTGAAATATCAGAGAGTCTTCAGAAAAAACAGAATTTTCTCAGCTTTTTAAGAAAACATCCTGTGAAAAATATGAAACGTAAATACTTTCTTTAAATGTTAAATTTGAATACAATTTTGGGGAGATTTTAATTCAACTATTTCCCCAAGTACTGCATTAATGCTTCTTAGAACAGTGATTCACGTCTTGTTGGAGCAAATTCACACGGAAACCTGGGGTTCAGAATGTAATATTTAGCATAGTTTGTAGTCATTGTGCTGGCGTCCTATTAACCCATCCATAGCAGGTAGCTGCTGTTCTTATTGCAAGTGCACCCATGGATAAAAATTCCAAGACTTCCATCACTAACCTATTCTGGCCCATTGCCAGGACTAATTGCTATCACCATGGAAATCAACAGTCTCCCCTTACATGAAGATATCGTTGGCTTCAGTGCAGCAGATATCTGTATTTGTGGAAATTTTTTTCTCTTTACCAAGTGCATTCATAGTTATTCATAGTTATTTGATCTTCCTAGTCAAGAAAGGCAGTTATTTATTTTCTTATTTATCTAGCAGATGCTATTGGTCTTTCTATTTGCATTGATTTATAGTTTCCATGAGCTGGGGTTTTAGTTCAGTTGGTAGAGTGCTTGCCTAACATGCAAGAAACCTGGGTTTGTTCCCCATTATGTCGTGAAGTGGTTGTGATGATACATACCTGTAATCACAGCACTCAGGAGGTAGAGGCTGGGTGTCAAAAGTTCAAAGTCTTCTTCAACTACGCAGTCAGTTGGAGGTCAGTATGCGATACTTGAGATCCTGTTTCAAACACACACACACACATGCAAATGCAGGCACATACACACACACACACACACACTACAAAATCAAACAATAACAAGAAAACAAAACACTATTGAACCATCAAACAAAAACAAGAAAACAAAATACTATTCCCCCTTTGTTAATTAATAGTTTTAAATCATAGAATGCCAAAATGCTAAATTTGGCCTTTTTTAAAAAAAATCTGTGAGTGACCTGGCATTTGAAGGGCTAACTTTATTCTCAGTTCCTTTAGCCATAGACAGGAATAAGATAAATGATACATAGGAACATCTTGGCTATAAATTGCATGTCCATGACAGTTTGCATGGTTTTTAATCTACAAATAATGCCTCTCCATTTGGAACATGATGTATGTTTCATTTTCTTTATAGAAACTCGTTAGAACAACACACAGAACCTCACGACATGACCATTGCTGTGCTTCTCAGCACGGCGTGTTCTCACACTCCCATGATCCCTGTCGTTCCAGATTTTGCTTTTCTCTGTCACCAGGCTCTACACCTTCATGTTCCTCTTTTAATAGCACTACGGCCCTCAGCTTGAATGCTGGTGTATCTTCATTTTCCTTGGCATACTTCTTCACTAGCACCTCTGCTGAAGGCTGGCTTAGTGCCAAGTGCACTTCCTCGCCATTTTAATAATCATAGCCTTCCACTGAATATGTATATATGAATGTTTAATATTTACATCTCCAACTGGGCTGGCCACAGGAGCAGAAGCATTTTTGTTCTTTAATGTGGGCTTCGTTCTTGTAAATGTTACCACCATATGTCTACGTCAAGTCGGTGAGGTGCTTCAACTGTGCATATTGGGAGGATGAATTAGAATAAGCCTCACCAATGTTGGAGCTTTGGTGTTTGTGAGTGAATAAAAAAAAATCTGCAAAAATTTCTACTGGTATAGTAACAAATTGTTATATGTTTTGTTGTTTAAAACAGCATCCATTTATTATCTCTCTGTTATTTGGATCACTGACATATCTTTTTTTCTTTTAGTTATTCATTCATTAATTCATTTATCTGTTTACTTTTATGGAGCTGGGAATCTAATCTAGGGCTATATGCTTGCTAGGGAAGAGATCTAGCACTGATACACACCTTATGCCTAGCAGATTTGACCAGAGTCTACTTTTAGTATTTTGAACTCAAATGCTTGGCTCACACCTTAGATTCTTCTTCTACAAGTGTGTTGCATTTAGCCTCTGCCTCAGTTTCTTTGCCTTTTTTCCATCTTTCCTGTCATCATGGATATATCCTAGGGTTTAGAATTACACCATACCATTTCAAATAGCTGTCAGTTTGTACATCCTTAGCTTGCTGAAGAGGGGTAAAATGACCTTTCCATTGAGCCCTTCTTTCATTTCTGCAGGTGTTGTGGATTGTGGTAGATGGGTTCCTTGATAGGAAGCTAATGAAACTGGGGACCGTGTGGTTTCAACCTATTTAAAATAATGGTCCTCTTACTCCAGTACTTCAGAGCGGTGGCTGTTTGCATTAGTATGCCAGTCCCCTGAAGAGCAGGCATACTGATTGAATGGGGCCCTCAGAATGGACAGAGTGAAGAGGATCTCCTAGCGTGCCGCTGCCAGCCTCCACGGATGCTGGCAAGTGCTTCAGCTTGTCTCACACTGCCTGGCAGTGGTTGTGCACTGTTGCAGGAATGCCAGATTTTGTGTATTTGCACAAGGCCGACAGATTTCCCCGTTAGGAAATCTTTACTCTGGAGTACAAATTCTCCTGCCACTGTCAGACAATTGGTGTTCTTCCTATCCTCTTAGTTCAGACACTGACAGAGGATCAAACATTCAAGTAAGTATTCTTCGGAAAAAATACACAGATTATTCTTCCCTCTCTCCTATTTCTTTTGCTAATACCTCTTATACACTACTTAAATAAATCACTCCCTTGGTCAGTGCTTGTATCTTACAATCAAAAATGAAAATTAATAATTGTATCTAGATCACATTCCTGCTATGTTGGTCTATCCTGAAAAATATACATTTTTGGGTCAGTATTGTAAATATTTTGGAGATTCTTGTCTTAAACACTCTCAGCAGGTGTTATATTATAAACATCAAATTGTGTTTTGTTAGTTGTTATTGTTTTGAGTAAAGTCTCACTGTAGGGCATGAGCTACCTTTAAACTCAGTATCCTCCCACCTCATGCTTCTAACACACACACACACTATGAAGCATTTACTACACTGTTTTCAACAAAACCCCACTTCCACAGCCTTTGTGGTAAGAGATCCCCATGTATGAAACTGTGGCTCAGGGAAGCACATAGAAGGGGAGAGCATAGGAAACGTGAGTTAAAGAATACAAAGAAGTAAATAAGAGACCCCTAGATGCCTGAGATGACCATCATCATATCCAGTCCTGCGGGATTAAAGCATGGTGCCAGGGCCTGGGAGGAAATAAGCAAAGACAGGAGGGATATCAGTGGTGAAAAGCATGGAAAGCTGCAGCCAGAGATCAAACATTGATCCTTAGTTCAGAGGCTGATGGGGAAGCAGCTTCAGGCTACCAAATATCATATGATATCTCCAAAATATAGATGGATTGCTCAGTGCCCGAATTCATGGAAATGTCTTCATGCCCTTTCCCTTTGAGATATCATTCCTTCGTCATCTCTTCAGGGCTTGGACAATGATCATTGATAACTTTAAAAGTGACCTTTGAT
>JABTXL010003145.1:836157-1018075 GCA_025134845.1 Neodon shergylaensis | reverse complement strand
GAATCTCAGTACTAGTCAATAGGATTTAAAAGGTATTCCTCTGTGTGACACCCTGTAGTAGGTACAGTGGTGTGTGTGTGTGTGTGTGTTTGTGTGTGCATGTGTTTGTCTAGTTTTTATATCAACTTAACATACACAAGAGTCACTTGGGAAAATGGCACCTTCATTGAGAAAATGTCCTACCAGACTGACCTGCAGGCAAGTCTGTGATGCACTTCCTTAATTAGTGATTGACTTGGGAGAGCCTAACTCACTGTGGACAGCACCACCTCTGGGTGCTATAGGGAAGCAGGCTGGGCAAGCCAGGAGAGCAAAGCCAGTAAGTAGTACTCCTTCCTGGCTTCTGCACCAGCTCCAGTCTCCAGGGTTCTGTCCCGTTCAGCTCCTGCCATCACATGTCACTTCCATTGGTGATGGAGTGTCGTGAGAAACTTTAACCAAAATGAGTTCTTTCCTTTCCACCCTGCGTTTGATCATGGTATTCTATTACAGCACTAGAAACCCTAACTAAGACATGTGTATAGATAAGTTATGTTCCTATGTGGGAACTTTTCGATGGGAGGTTAGAACCCCATTTCTCATTGGGCTATATAAATAACCATGCTAAGGCATGGATGTTAAGAACACTGTGCAGCTAATCCTGAATTCCTTACATTACTGTAGGAGAAAATCAGCCTCAGTGACATTCCACGATGATAAGATGAGTCCTTGAGAGGACGACACAAATAGCTAACCTCAGATAATTTAAACTTTCATTTGTTAATATACTTCCTGAATGTTCCTGTCTCAGGTAATGGTATTTAGCAGACCTTTAACCCAGCAGGCAGAACAATTCACAGTCAATTTAAAGTCTTCAATTTTCTCAAACTTCCAAGTTCCAAAGGTATGTGCGCTTTTTCTTTCTGTCTCCAAATCCCTCTACCATCCACCTTCCTTCCCGTGTTCTGATGTCACAGTCTCAGCTGGGTTCCTCATTATCCTTTACCTGCTTTATAGGAATAGGAATAACCTTATAACGGCTCTTCTCACAGCTTCTACCAACCACAGTCCATCTCTCATCCTGCTGCCAACTTCCCGCTTAAATGAGAGACACAGTTACATCACTTCCTGGCTTACCATCTTCCAGAAGCTTCTCTGTATTTGGGGGAGAAAGCCATAAGCTCAGTTAAGGATAATCTGGCCCCATCTAATGTGTGGATTCCACTGTCTTCCTGTCCTCAGAGCTAGAGATCTGTGCCTCACCTGCAGCCTCTGCCACGTCTCCCCCTCAGCCCTTGCTCCTAAGGTTCTGTTCTCCTTTTATTTTTAGCAAACAGACACCCACTCCTGCTTCCAGACTCCTTTTTCTGGTTCACATCTGCATTCTCCCACCCCAGGCTCTGCTCTTTCCTCCGCAACATTCAAATGTGAATTTGATTCCAAATACGCTGATAACAATACCGGTGACAACTTCTATTAATTGTGCAGGTGCCTGGTTCTGTGGGCACAATGATTATTCTGATTGTGTGGGCTCTCATACCTGTCCATACACATCAGCAGATAGATGCCAAGCATTACCCCATTACAAGTCCAGGAGGTAGGTAGGCATTTTCCATTAAGTTCTTTGGTTACCAAAGACTGGAGAACACGTTCAAACTGAATTTTTTTAAACTCAGGAGACTTTATTTATTGTTGCTTTCTGTGGCTTTCCAGTGTTTGATAATCTGAAAAATTACTGATGAATTCCAACTTCTTTTTTTATTAATTAATTTTTTATTTACTTTACAGATGCACCCTGTCCTCTTCATTTATTCCCTCCCCAAATCCCCAACCTCCCACCTACCCCCTCATTCCCTTCTCTGTCTCTGTTTCCTGGCATGCCTGTCTCTTTCCTCTTGGGAGTGGGAATGGAGCACCAAAAGATGGAAATAGTAGACTCACTTCCTCCTTCCCACGACTGAGGATGTCAAATTACCAAATGGGTACACACCAAAACCCCTGCCAAAAATGTTTGTTTCCTTCCTTCTGGGTGCCTTGCAACCTTTTTTACTTTTGTTGATTCATTCATGCGAAATGCAACTCCATCTAGAGCCGTGATTCTCAGCCTTCCTAAGGCTGTTGTGACCCTTTAATACTGTTCTTCATGTTGTGACCACAACCATATAATTATTTTCGCTGCTATTTCATAACTCCAATTTTGCTACTGTTATGAATCGTAATATAAAATCTGAGATGCAGGATATCTGATATGTGATCCCTGTGAAATGGTTGGTTGATCCCAAAGGGGTTGTGACCAACAGGTTGAGAACTATTGATCTCATTCCTTGTCAGATGTTTTGTAATCTAAGTTAGTGAGTACTCCTGCAACTCAGTGTTGACAAAGTCTTCCTGTAATTACATAGTAATCACTGGAGTGAGAGCTCTGTCAGGACAGTGCTTGCTCTGTCAGCATGGGGACTGAATTTAGTCCCCCAATCCATGTGCACAAAATCTGCGTGGACCATGCATACTTGTAACCCCAGTGTCAGGGAGGCAAGGAAACAGACTCAAGGGCTCAGTAGACAGCCTGCCTAGCCCAGTCTACATGGCAAATTCCAGACTAGTGAGAGAGATGTCTCAATAAATGAATAATAAAGGAAGGAATAAATGAAGGAAGGAGGGAAGGTAGATAGGTAGGTAAGTAGGAAGAAAGGAAGACTAGACAGAGCTTGAGGAGCAATAGTTGAGGTCATTTTCTGGTCACTACATGTAGTAACACACACATACACACAGAAAGAATTAAAAAACAGTTTAAGCTATATGGGTTATATGTTCTCTGTCATTAAAGCGTATCAGAATAAACCACAACTCTGGAAAGCAGTGTGGAGGTTTCTCAGGAAATTCGGGATCAACCTACCACTGGACCCAGCAATACCACTCTTGGGAATATATCCAAGAGAGGCCTTATCTTACAACAAAAGTATATGCTCTACTATGTTCATAGCAGCATTGTTTGTAATAGCCAGAACCTGGAAACAACCTAGATGCCCTTCAATTGAAGAATGGATGAAGAAAGTATGGAATATATACATATTAGAGTACTACTCAGCAGTAAAAAACAAGGACTTCTTGAAGTTTGCAGGCAAATGGATGGAAATAGAAAGCACTATCCTGAGTGAGGTAAGCCAGACCCAAAAAGAGGAACATGGGATGTACTCACTCATATTTGGTTTCTAGCCATAAATAAAGGACATTGAGCCTATAATTCGGGTTCTTAGAGAAGCTAAATAAGAAGGAGAACCCAAAGAAAAACATATAGGCATCCTCCTGAACATTAACCTTCATCAGGCGATGAAAAGAGACAGAGACAGAGACCCACATTGGAGCACCGGACTGAAACCTCAAGGTCCAAAGCAGAAGGAGAGAGAGCACGAGCAAGGAACTCAGGACCACGAGGGGTGCACCCACACACTGAGACAATGGGGATGTTCTATCGGGATCTCACCAAGGCCAGCTGGCCTGGGTCTGAAAAAGCCTGGGTTAAAACTGGTCTCGCTGAACATAGTGGACAATGAGGACTACTGAGACCTCAAGAACAATGGCAATGGGTTTTGATCCTACTGCACGTATTGGCTTTGTGGGAGCCTAGGCAGTTTGGATGCTCACCTTACTAGACCTGGATGGAGGTGGGTGGTCCTTTGACTTCCCACAGGACAGGGAACCCTGTTTGCTCTTTGTGCTGACGAGGGAGGGGAACTTGATTGGGGGAGGGGGAGGGAAAGGGGAGGCGGCGGTGGGGAAGAGACAGAAGTCTTTAATAAAAAAAATAAATAAAAGAATAAACCACAAATAATATGTATTACTAACATATACAAAATTAGAATTTCATGTACTTTAAAACGAAAACTAGGCACAGTGATACACTCCTGAAGTTCTAGCTACTTGAGAGTCAATTGTTTTAGTTTAGGTGTTTGAGGCCAGTCTGGGCAATATAGCAAGACCCTGTCTTTCAACAACATAAATAAAGAAGCTAACAAATATACTGTATAAAATAGGCAATAAGCTGCATGTGCCCTCTGGGCCTTCTTTTGTCAACCTCGTTTAACGACACTGTGGTTGTTCCCATCACACATGGTTAAACTTGTCATTTATCTCATGACTTCTAAAATCTGCCCTCCAATCAAAGGCTATGCACTTGAGTGTTGCCAAGTGGAATTTTAATGTGCAAATTACTAACTCTTATTATGGTGATAATAGCACAGGATTTGGAGCCAGCAGAATGTATTTTTTATTCTGAATTAGATAATGAAGCTCTGAATAAATACATGTCAGTATAACTAGAATGTTCTCTGTTTCTGAAGAAGCAAGCAATGCTCCACCTTCAGCAGGCATGAGCAAGACTCACACAAACCAGTCACCTCTTGTTAATTCTATCACCATTGGGCTGCACACATAATACAGGAATAAATACCCTTGCGTATTTTCCAACATGGAGACAGTGATTTGCCTCACAGAATTCCATCAGGAGTGCATCCATGCCAAGCGGATAGCTAGAGAATAAAAAAGAAGGGGTGTACATTTTTGTTCCTTCCTGTTGTTCAATTTCTCCATTCTTCCAAACTAATTATTCAGGCCCCACTGCCACTTCTGGGCAGCAGCCTTGAAACCCTTAAAATGCATTATGTCAGGTTGAAAATGAGAGACAACAGCTGTCAGAAGCAGCATTTGATGGCTCCGAGCTGTTTCCATGCAGTGAAAAAGGCATGCTGCAAGATGTACAATTGAGAGAATTTGCTGTTTTTTTTTTTTTTAAATATGGGCTCTGAGAAGCTCTGAGACTGTGGTATTCTCCCCTAAGCTATTTTATACTAAAAAATAAAAACACTTTTTTTTCTTTCTTGAAGCTGTAGTAGGGTACTTAATGTCAATAACAAAAGCTTCTGAAACAATACAGCTATAGAATTTCTAAAGATGGTACATATAAAAATATCAAGGCTTTTACATAGGTGTGGGATATTGATCTTTACTTGTTCCTCTTTAATTAGTGCTGGGTAAGAGGAGTTACATGTGAGACCTCATGCGATGTTACAGTTTGCCGTTTGTCAGGACCAGTGTAAGAGTTACACACGGAATAAGGTTAAAAAGTGCATTGTCCTGTGCTCAGACAGGAAGAATACTGAGGCAGTAGGATTGCTGTGAGTTTGAGACCAGTCTGGGTTCTATAGCAAGGTCCAGGTGTCATGTCAGACTTTTCCTGGACAGATATGAGAAAACATCCACTCACCACCCCAGACAGGACACCAGTGAAAATCCAAAAGAAATGATTCTACCAAAGTCCAATTAGATGAATCAATGATTTTATCATGGTTTCTTTTCCGGGGGTATGAGTGAAGTATTACATACAGGAGCACAGATGACTCAAAGGCAGATACAACAGAAACTCCACCCTAGCCTGATGGATCACTAACAAAAAAAAACTGTCTCCCTGGAGATCCGTGTGTGACCCCATAGGTTAGAGAATACTCTGTCCCCAGAAGTTATCACTCCCTGTGGAAACTTGGGGAAGGAGGACCTTGTGAATCTTGATAATTCCAGGAACTTCCTGAGTTATTTTGTTCATAGTGAGAAATTCCTGAATCTTAAGAAGCCTTGATCCAGGATAGAAATGTTATAATCCCAGGCCAGCCACAACTACATAGGATGAATCTGCCTCAAAATAAACAAGCAGACAATATAGCCATAAATGCATTCATTGTCATTTAATGTGCCCATTGAATTCTGTCATTTCTTAGTCATATATGGTATTGTACTTTCCTATTCGTAGCCCCAAGGCCATTCTTTATTTCTAGTATGATGGTGTGAATGAGACTGTCTCTTCTATGTTCAGATGTTTGAACACTTGGTCCCCACCTGGTGGCACTTTGGGGTAGGTTTAGGAAATATGTCCTTGCTGGGGGAAGTATGCCAGTCACTGGGAGGATCCTTTAAGGTTGTAAGGCTTCATGCCATTCCCAGTGTGCTCTATTTCTTGCTCGTGACTCAAGATGTGAGTTTCTTGGTTTCCTGTTTCTGCTGTCATGACTCCACTTCATTATCCTGGGCTCACCCTCTGGAACCATAAGCCCAAATAAACTCTTGCTTCTATAAGTTGCCTTAGTCTTGGTGTTTTCTGACAGCAATAGAAAAGTAACTAATAATGAACAGTCTCTGGGTGGAATAGACCTGACCCATTCCTGTTCTTTACTGAATCCTGACTATGCCCAGCACTCCATGCATCCATGAACCACATCATGTAAGTCTTACAGCAGCCTTCTGTGATGTCACTAATTAAATACTGGTGACTAGTTTGATGATGTCCTCAACAGAGGCATGTCTCAACCCTGGTTCTGGTGATCATTTTTTACACTCTGGACCACTCTCACATGAAACCTATCTGATTTCTCTTTTTTGAGCCATTGGTTTTTAAACCTAAGTCTATCTCAGATTTACCTGGAATATTATAAAACCCATATGTTGGTTTTACTTAAAAGAGTTCAAAGAAGGGCCCAAGGACTTAACTTTCTAACAAGTTCCTGCTGATGGTTCCAGGACCATGTTATTTCTTTATTTAAGGATATTATTATTGTTTTGCTATCTATTCAAGTGCTTTAAACATATAAATTCCTACCTAGACATAAATAGTACTATCTGAACAATAGATATACCTTTTCTTGCGTACACATGCACACACACACACACATTAATAAATGGCACACCACTTCTGAGTTCCCCTTAAGAAGCTTTCCCTGCTTTCTGCAGCGCGTTTACCTCAGGGGAATATGGAGTACCTTTCTATGTTTGGCAAGTTAAATTACCTGACATTATGAGGCACATGGTCCTGAGTGTGAATTTAGGCACATAGAGATCCCACTGAGTGGTGTTCATAGCCAGCTCACAGCAGATATCTTCCAAAGCAAACTTCTGCCTCACAGAAGAGAAAGCAGTGAGTGTGACAGAGATGTTTGCGGAATATTACACGGTATGCAGAGAGTGAAAAGAAGCCATGGCTAGGTCAGAACTCGGTGGAATAGGGATCATTTTTCACAGGTGATTTTAGAAGATAAGGCGTCTTCAGAACTCCCTATTCATTTATAACTATCGTCTACCTTTCTTCAAAAACATTTTTTCACTTTCAGTTATGGAATGCTCAAAATACCTCAGATATTTTTTAAAAGATGATTATAGGCTTCATTGCTAGTCTTTGTCTTTATTCTTGCTGCAAGCATTGGAAGTGTTATCAGTTACAGCAAACAAATATTTTGATTTTATGCACTCTACATGATTATGCTAAAAAATATTTTAAAAAACCATCAATGCTTTCTTACTTGTTTCAAGCAAGAGATGCTAACTGCTCAGCTCTAGTCTAATACAAAGAAAGAGACCGCTTAGTAAAGGGCCAGCATGTGTGGCTCTTCTCTTCATTCTGGTGCCCCAGGCTTGAAGACTTGAGGTGTCATGGCGAGCATTGTTAAAAAAAAGCTTCCCTGGTCTGGGGAGATGGCTCAGTGGGTAAAGTGCTTACTTTGAAGGTATGAGGACTTGAGTTTAATCCCCAACATCTAAAAAATGTTGATCATGGTTGTCTATGCACTAGTAATTCCAGAGAGGGAACACAGCAGCGTGAGACTCTGGGGCTTCTGAACCAGGTTGCCCTAATTGGTGAACTTCAAATTGCTAAGCTACTCTGTCTCAAAGGAGGTATGTGGTCTTGCTGAGATGAGTCCAGAGATCATCCTCTGGCCACCACACCCATGCCCTGTATACACACACACACACACACACACACACACACACACACACTTACTCGTACATGAACGTGTATAGACACATGCTTGTGCATTTAATGAAAGGGAAGAAAGGTTTTCTAAAGAAGACAGGATTTGAACAGACTTTTCTGTAAAATAAGCAGAAGCCATTCTATAGCAAGAATAAGGATGTTTGTGTTAGTTATCCATCCACTCAATTGTGATGTCTGCTGCAGCTCATGAGATGTTAGTCATTTTCTTGGGTTCTGGGTGAGTGACGGACACTTTGGTGTCTGCCACTTAGATACCAGAGTCTGTTGAAGTAAAAGAATAATACACAAAGAATCCCTCAAGCAATTACTTTATTCCCATCCTGCTGGAGGTGGATGAAAAGAAAGTACAAAAGTCCCTATGGCAACATGGCACATGAAAAAAAATGGCAATATCTTCTGAGTCCAAAAAGCGTCCACTCAAGCTGCATTTCCGAAAAGGGGGATAATTGGGCCATAGAGAAGGAAAGTGTTTCCAGGATACATAATCTCAGGTCTTGAATGAGCTAGTGAATCAGGGGAAGTCAAAACCAGGCACATATTGCAAAGACATTAAGTGTGTTAACAGCTAAGACAAATAAATATTTTTGTCGCTGCCCACAGTTGTGTTGAAAAGCTTCCTCCCTGTCTTCAGACCAACAGCGACAGCCACACAAATGCCATGCCGCTGATCTACAACCGTCAATCACTGGGATTCTTTACTTTGAAGCTATCTTTAACTCTGATTTTTTTTTGGTTCTATATACTATAACCAAAAATATTGCATTAAACACTCTTGGAAAAAAGCCAACAAAAGGTGCCTTATTACCCAGCAGCCACCACTTTCTAACTAAAACCTTGGTAACCTGTGGTTTTTATTTCATAAAGTCCACAAGGACATTTTGCAGGCACGTAAAATTGTTCCCTCAAAATGGGATTGTGTTCCAAACTCTCCAGAGACAGCGATTTTTTGATAATGTTCAAGGATAAGAATCCAGCTTTCTTTCCTAATTATTTTTCTGCCTTTCCTCATTTCTCTCTCTCTATCAGCCTAGAAATTGGAGTGTCACTTTTCTTCCTCCCTTGTGGCTGAATCTTCAAAGTTCTTTGAGTTTCTCTTTAAACCAGTATATGCCTTTGAATTTTAATGTTCATCATCCGCCCACAAAATACATACTTTTCTCTGTCTAGTCAGGGTATGACTTTCCAATTAAGACCAGAATTTTCTCATCATGAAAAGAAAACGGGATCTGATAGAAACAGACACTTAAAACCAGCATGCCTTCTTCCTTGGTTTCTTTATGTTCCCTCTGGAGAGCCCATCTCTCTGGTTTGGTGCAAGTGATAACAATGACCACCATGATTATTTCTGCTGAGGAAGGTCAAGATATGTGTTTTGGGCTAGGTCAGCTTTGAGAAGCAATGCTTTAGGAACTGTGTTAGATGCTAATACCTAGATAGAACCCTCTCATCTTAACGAGGGGAAACTTTGTGAGAACATTAAAAACTTAACATCACTAAACTCTGAGAGTGCTTCCTTCAGGTTGGGGACAAATAAACACATTTTGTATCACTCATAAGCACTCATTATCAAACATGCGATGCCAAAGGAAACATGTATATTCAGGAATCCCCCCTTTGTGAGGTCAAATGAATCAGAGATGATTGGAATTACCATCACTCGTAAGTCAAAGCTCTGTTTCAGTTACTTATTGATGCATAGCAAATAGCTCCTAAAGTTTCTGTGATTAAGTACTTGATAACTGTGCCTTGGGTCGTGGGGGTCAAGAGCAAAGATGGATTATCTCTGCTGCACTATACCTGGGCCTCAGCTGGAAAGATTAGAATCTGGAATATACTCCATGGCTAGGGTAGGAATCTGTGCACTTACTAATCATTCTTGCATATGTAATATGCTTCTGGGAATTGTTCTGTGTCATGGTTGATGCTCTAGAAACTGTATCTCTTGGGGTGAGTTAACTCATCAAACATCAGCATCCATTCACACGAAAAGGAAACAACTCTTGTACTTCATCCATCTTCTTTTTCCAACTCCAATGCCTGAGGCTACTGGTATCTAGCCCAAATCACTCCTTGGCCAGGTGCCAAGCACCTAGATGTAGCTTCTAGGGACCAGACCACAGTGAGTTATTCAAACTACCACATTCTTGCTCCTTCTGGATGTTGCCCCATGCTGCTGCTTTTCTATGTTGAGTGCCTCCTGCCTCTAGGAATCTTGTATGTAAACTGTTTCTATGGGTTTCATACTGGATCAAAGTGAATCCTGGGTACATTCTGAACATAAACAGAGGGTGTGTTGTGTCTCCATTCACACATCTATATGTCAATGTTGCCTATAGGTCCAACTTTTTGGCCATGGATTCTCTATATGGTTCTAGATAGGAGACAGTTTGAACTTCCCAATGGCTTAGTGGTTGAATTCTCCAGAGAAAGAGAGAGAAAGAGAGAGTGCTTCCTTGAATAACAAGACATGCATGCACACAATTTTAATGATCTGATTATGTTGTAAACAGCATGACATATACAAACAGCCACAAAGGAACATCTATGTTCAAAAGGGGAAAGAGATGATACCACCAGGTTGGGAAAATACCAAACTCAAGTTGAAAATATAGCATAGGAGGACAGATGTTGTAGATACTCTGCTTGGAAAATTCCATTTGCCCCAAGGTTTCCATTGTGTCTCTTGAGAATATAATAGAGATCTTTCCAGGGGAAGGGAAACTGAAAAGGTCACCACATGCTGGCGCAGTATCAGATCTAATGCTTTTTTTGGTTAAGGACTAAACTTGGGGAGATCTTGTTCTGGCTATGCAACAGGCAGAATACATAAGCTTCCCTCAGCTTGTTTCTCCTTTAGAAACAGATCCACAGTATTCTGCCTCCTAGGAATCTTGTGAAGATTAAACAGGACCATCCATGTGAAGCACTCAGCTTGACACCTGTGAGAGGTGGACATGCTCCGTCTCACTGTGACGGTCAGTGTGGGCTCCGCTTTCACCACTTCCAGTACTTGACCTTTAAGAGCTGATAAGACCCAACTCTAACTACTAAAGACAAGAGGCAAAGCTACTGTAGATAAAGCTGTGATAACTTAAGTGAATGTTATTCTGCAAAGTTTTGGTCACAATGTTTGGAATCAAATTCTAACCTTACTGCTTATTATTTATATCTCACCTAGTCATATTATGACTTGCTAGGCCATGTTTGGTTGATATAAGAGGCCTGTTCTTTTCAGAAGGGAAATGGAGGAGAGTGTATGGGGAGAAGCAAGGGGAGGAGAACTGTCATTTGGAGTGTATTAGACGAGAGAAGAAACTAATCTTAATAAAACTTGTATCTCTGCAAACTCATTGTGTGTGACATTCTCATGGAGCTATTGTAAACAGAAAGGTGGAGGCAGAGATAGCAATGGATTGGGAAAACTTGGATTTGGACTCAACTCTGTGAGCTCCAGAGGTCAGCATTTCTCCTCTACACCACAACTTCTGGCCTAAAAATGTTATCACATTGCTCTTGGTCCAAGACTGTATATATAGATACACACTTGACCAGAGTTGGGCTGTGTCATCTTTGACTATTCTGTTAACTAAAAGCAAACAGAAGAGGGAGAATTTTTTCCTTCTAAAGAAAGAATCTTTAAATATTTCCTCCCCTTTGCTGGGAGAAACAAACAACCCAGGCCTTTCCTGAAGGTCTACAAAGGAATGTGCCTGATGATTTACTACCTGAATTTATTTGTGTAACATTCTGTTTCACCAACCAGTGATCAAGGAGTTTCAAACTGGCTCAGAGTCAGCAACATATTCTCTCTCCTGAGTGTATCTATATTCTAGGTTGTTTGGTTTCATTTTAATTGTTTTTAATTTGAAAGTCAAAGCTCAATTGTAAATGGTAAAATCATCTCCCCTCCCCCATTCTCTCTCTAAGATATATACATATATATATATATACACATGTGTGGGTATGTGTGTATATATATACACACACATACCCACACATGTATGGTTCATCTTATCTGAACTGTGTGTAGAAACAAGAGTCTTTTAGATTTTATTTTTCAGTTTTGGGACTTTGAGATATATTTATATGAGATCTCTTAGGGATAGAGCCAAATTATAAACTTAAAATTTATTTATATTTCATGTGTACTTTGCACACATAGCCTGGTGTTAGTTTAATATAATATTCCTAATATGCTTATACTTTAACTGTGACTTATCACATGAAGAAATTTCTAGTTGTGACTTCCAAAGGTTCCTTACTGTTTGGTACTTTAGATTTTATATTTAGAATGTTGCATTAAAATTTCATTCATTTATTATTGTTTGTGTGCCACAGTGTGCCTGTAGAAGTCAGAAGACAGCTGTGCAAGTCAGTCCTCCCCTTCCACCATGCCAGCTCCCGATACTGTTCTCAGGTTATCAGGTTTAGCAGCAAGGGCCCCTACTCACTGAGCAATCTTGCCAGACACTGGAAAACCATTAATAACATCTTGTCAAAGTTGCATTAATGCTGTGAGATGTTGAGTTAAACATTTGTGGGATAATGTGTTATCTAAACCATGTGTTGACGTAGTTAGAGTTGTAGCTTGCTTCACTTTCTTCCTGACCATGTGAGGGTCTTGGGAAAGTTGTTCTACTAAAGATAATGATGGTCGCTCATTATTCCATCCTGACTCTGTGCTCGATACAGTGATAAACATATCTTAGGCAGCGACTGTTTCTCATAAGCCAAGATGGTAAACCCATGTCACTTATAAGTGTGAAACACACCCAGGGTCCTTGTTCATCTCAACCTTGCTATTATTTTTTTAATTGATTTATTTATTTAATAAAGATTTCTGTCTCTTCCCCGCCACCGCCTCCCATTTCCCTCCCCCTCCCCCAATCAAGTCCCCCTCCCTCCTCAGCCCAAAGAGCAATCAGGGTTCCCTGCCCTGTGGAAAGTCCAAGGACCACTCACTTCCATCCATGTCTAGTAAGGTGAGCATCCAAACTGCCTAGGCTCCCACAAAGCCAGTACATGCAGTAGGATCAAAAACCCATTGCCATTGTTCTTGAGTTCTCAGTAGGCGGATGCGGGATAGTCCAAACAACCTTGCTATTATTAATTTAGTGAAAAGTTCAGGAAACTAATCTTTCAAACTCTTGGGAGTTGAGAATATTCTGCATCTAGGTCTTCAGCCTGGAAGACTTGTATAAATCACTGTAGTACCTGAAGGTTTCTTGTCTAAGGTGATTTGGGGTCAGAGGCTCAGAATAATGGCTCTGGAAGTGCATTTTTCAGCATGGAGCCCAGCCTTAAGCTTAGAGTGCAGTTAATCAACAGCCATGATGAGTGGGTTGTACAACGGCTTTCACTCCCCTCTTTCTAAGGGAGCCCCAGGCTCTCTCCTGAGAATTTATTCTTTGGTCTTGGCAGGCAAGTGTCTGCACATAAGACTGAATATCACTTGAACTTGTCTTCATTGATAAATACATTGTGTTCAAAAGAAGGAAGTCGCTTGTCTGCATTTCAGAATACAAGTTTCCCATAGGAGATATACTTAAAATTAGAGATATCAAGGAAGTCTCTGTGTTCCCAGATCCTCATGTGGGATCCACAGGAAAGAGTTTTTCAAAGCTATCAATCCAGCTAGGTGCAATGACACAAACCAATAACTCCAATACATAGGAGGTAGAAGCAGGGGAATGGGGTTTTCAAAGCCAACTTGAGCTACACATGAAACCTCATCTCAAAACGAAAAAAGTAAAATCAGAAACCTGTCATACTGTTTCTGATTCTTTAAGACTCTGCAGAGTGGGACTTTCACAGGCCAATTGTTCCTCAGCATCTTACCTCAGGTGCGAACTTCCCTATTATTCCTTCACAGCGTGGATTATGTCAGACAACAAATGTTTAGGATATGTAATTGGAAAGAAATTTGTAAGCAGTTGTGTCAGGGACTGCCTCTGGGTAGGACATAATTGCCTATGTATTCCAATAACAGGTGTTGCCTTGGGCACCGGAGATGCTAGAATGTTTTAATAAACTTGAAGAACCACATGACATAGTAATACTACAAAGCCATGAAGACTGCACTTTCAGTCAAAAACTGAGGTTTGTGGAAAGAAAATAAGAGAACTTAGCCAAATGTAGAATGCTCAAGTTGGTCAGCCAGCTGTGTGCTCTGTCTGCTCTCACGCACCTGGCAGAGTAACCTACATAGCATGTTTACAAAACTGATGGCTGAAATACCTTTTTGTTTTCATCAGGAGAGCTGACTTAGGAGAGGGTAATTTTTAGTGCAGATCAAAGCTGATTTAAAATTTTTACATGGGTATTTCCTGAGAAAAGAGGTGTTAATATTTTTCTCTTGTTGGGTCTTATTATTAGCTTACATTGTAATCAGAAAAAAGTGTGAAGTGTCTTTACTGATGGCATTGCCATGCCATATGGTCCAGCTGTATGGTTATCCAGTGGTGGCACATCTGTGTGTAGGTCTGTTTGCCTGGTCAGCTTCAAATTGCAACCTTAAAACACTTCACCTTTCAGAGCCCCACCCAGGAAAACACCTGTGTGGTATCAACCAGAGTATATAAAATATCTTTCTCCTCTAGATGACCTAGTAAGCCCTGAAATTTTATAGAAAGCTTAGTTATTATACTGTTCACCATGTTTACGACTATTTATGAGCCAACAGGATCCTTTAAAAACAAGGCATACAGAAAATAGCTATAAAATGGACAAAGTGCTGGAAGTTGTTGATAGTATACATGTGATATAATTTTTTTAAAAAATTACTGATTTTATTGAGCTATACGTTTTTCATCGCTGTCCTCCCTCCCCCCCCCCTTCTCTTCTACCTTCTCCCATGGTGCCTATGCCCTCAATTTACTCAGGAGATCTTGCCTTTTTCTACTTCCCATGTAGATTAGATCCATGTATGTCTCTCTTAGGGTCCTCACTGTTGTCTGCGTTCTCTGGGATTGTGATTTGTAGGCTGATTTTTCTTTGCTTTATGTTTAAAAGCCACTTATAAGTGAGTACATATGATAATTCTCTTTCTGGGCCTGGGTCTGGGTCTGAGTTCTCTATTTAGGTCTCTACCCCATTTTTTATTGGATTATTTGTTCTTTAGATGACGAATTTCTTGAGTTCTTTGTATATTTTGGAAATCAGCCCTCTGTCTGATGTGGGGTTGGTGAAGAACTTTTCCCATTCTGTAGGCTGCCATTTTGTCTTGTTGACCATGTCTTTTGCTTTACAGAAGCTTCTCAGTTTCAGGAGGTCCTATTTATTCATTATTTTTGTCAGTGTCTGTGCTACTGGGGTTATATTTAGGAAGTGGTCTCCTGTGCTGATGTGTTCAAGTGTACTTCCCAGTTTCTCTTCTATGAGGTTCAGTGTGGTTGGATTTTTATTGAGGTCTTTGATCCATTTGGACTTGAATTTTGTGCAAGACAATAGATATAGATCTATTTTCAGTCTTCTACATGTTGATATCCTGTTATGCCAGTACCACTTATTGAATATGCTTTCTTTTTTCCATTTTATATATTTTGCTTCTTTGTCAAATTATTTTAACTGTGTGTCCAAGCCGTGACCATGTCTCATTTATAGCCGTGAGCTACCACTTCGAAAACTACCTGCTAGCTCTACAGAAGGTGTAGGAGGTCCTTCTGTCTTGGTGTTGCTTTCATTTGTTAATAAAGAAACTGCTTTGGGCCACTGATAGGGCAGAACTTAGATAGGCAGAGAAGATAGAACTGATTGCTGGGAGAAAGAAAACATAGTGAGGGAGATACCATGGAGCCACCAGAGTCAGACATGCTGAATCTCTCCCAGTAAGCCACTGCCACTTGGAGATATACAGATTAATAGAAATGGGTTAAATCAAGATATGAGAGTTAGGCAATAAAAGGTTAGAGATAATGGGCCAAGCGGTGATTTAATTAATACAATTTCTGTGTGGTTATTTTGGGTGTAAGCTAGCAGCGCAGTCCTGATGAATAAGCAGGCCCTCACCAACAATTGTGGGATAATTCATACACACATATTCCTATCCTTATTTCCAACTTTTTTAATACTAGAATGTTCGAGTATCAATATCCCAGTCAACATTTCCTGGGTCTAATACCTACCCATACCTCTGACGCTAGGTTACGCTTTGAATCAAGAAGTCCACATAGATACCACATGGTGTCCTTGAGAAAATGTCACTAGGCAAGAATGCTGTGGCAGAGGTTGGCATACAAGCTTGAGTTTATGTGATTCAGCTATCCTGTGAATACAGACAGAATATTTTAGAATGACGGAGGGTTTAAGAGGGTTCGTTCCCATGGATCCACAGGAGATGGTGACGTCAGAGGATGATGGAGGGTGAGGTCAGAGGATGATGGGGCAAAGGACTTAAGCACTAAGCATCCCCCTTTCCTCTTCTAAAGAGGGTATTGTTTATGATTGTAGTTTTAGAGAGCTTAACAAAATTGTCAGGAAGAGAACTCTCACAACTAAAGCGAAGATGGTTCATGTCAATTGAAATCTTGATTGGTGTCACAAACAAGGAAAGTTTCTCTTACAATTTGGGAGACTGGAAGGACAGTAGGAAGATGTAGGGAGGACTGGTTTCTCCTGGTATCTCTTAGTACCTCATCTCTCAGCTATCGTTTAGATGCCAGGCATAAAGAATGTAATAGCAAAGGGCTTTGTCCAGTCAAACATGACATCTCCAGACTAGACTGGTGTCGGAGCTCTGGTGAATTCCTGCATCTGGCAGCTAGGGGAGGCTATTATGTTCTCCTACTTTCTGTGTCTAGATCGGAAACAGCTTCTTCCACTGATTGTTTTAAAGTAAAAACATCGCCATCAAAACAAAGTGTAGCTGAGTGGGTGGGAACAGTTCCTGTCACTATATGTTAGCTTAAAAATGGAGACTAATTTGTTTCGTGCAGAACTGGCTGAATTTCAAAATTCTGTCAGTGACTCATTAGAATTTTATCTTGTTTGTAGTTAGGAAAAAGTGGTTTATGTTCCAACAACCCATTCAACATGACATCATCACGTTGTGTTCTCATGTTGTAAAGAACAGCTTTGGGACAGAATGGCATGTTTCCACTCTGTCTTCTCAATGTTGAACTGTTAATTTTTTCCCATTTAAACAATTTCCTTGTTAATTAGCAATCCAATTTCCAAATTCTTATCTTCTGTGAGAGTATAACAGGGAATCCAGTTTGCTTGAATTGAGTATTAATTTTCTCTTACTTAAATGTGTCATCCGGGCCAGTCATTACATTGAAAAGTCAAATATGCTAAGATGAGGAATGTCTGATCAAGACTGCAGAAGCTAGCAGGAGAGTCTCGGTTGTTTGAATCAGGACAGTAATAAAATCTCGGATGATAGGACAGAGGTGAGCCTGAACCTTCATGACTGACCCAGAAAGTACCCTAGGGATGAGTATCCTGCAGAGGGATAGCCACATCACCTGCTGGGTCCTTTAACCCATGCGCTTCTGAAAGAGCCTGGAGTCACAAAAAAAGACTAGCTAACCTCATGTGGAGAGCTACAATCAAAGCAGGTAGATCCTCCTCTGGGATCTAAACCTCTCATACTGGGAAATGAAAGGAAGCAATCATAAGATGGGTGGTGGGTAGCCTTCTGCCTCTTCCTGCTTCAAATCTCTCTGTTGAATTTCCGGGCTTCATTGGCTGGGAACATGGCTTAGTTTGATGACGGGGCCTCCATAGAGGTGTTAGTTTAAGTAAGGTGATTTAGGTTAGCACCGAACTGATTAATGTATGGTGTTTCTGAAAGACATAGTGATTAGGCTACAGGCACACAGAGAGAAGAGCAGCCAAGAGAAGGATACTCCAGAGAAACCAGCCCTCCTCACACATTCCTACTGTCCTTCAAGTCTCCTGAATTATAAGAGAAACTTCTTTTGTTTGAGAAACCCAACATCATGAAACATTGTTGTGGGAACTCTAGGAAAATAAAGCCCATGATGATTGAGAAGCTGATCTGTGAGATTTCTAGGTTTTGTGGACCTGTGTTCTTTGTTCCCTCTTCCTCAGGCCCTGCCTCACCTTCTGTGTGCTCATGCCTTGCTAATTTCTTTCTGCCCAGGATGAGGTTACCCTAAATTTGCCATTTCCCTATGCCTTTCTCTGTCCATACTTCCTTATACTTGCTGGGCACATACTATTGGACTGTACCAAATTACTAAGTGCTACTTAGCAAACTTTTTTCTCATTCTTCAGACAGAAAGATTCTGAGTCAACAGGTCAGTGGTGTCTACTGTTTCTTTTTTGAAACAGATTCTTCTGATATATCCAGGGATGGCTCCAAAGTCATAATTCTGCTGCCTTTGCCTTTAGGGTCATGAGACTGTAAAAGTGTGTTATCATCCATCCTTGAGCAATTCTGTTAGAGATCAATGGAAATAACCTTTGACAAGAGTGATAATAGGGGTTGACCAGATGGTTCAGTGGTTAGGAGCCCTGACTGCTCTTCCAGGGCACTCAGGTGCAGTTCCCAGCAACCACATGAATGCTCACAACCTTCTCTCACTCCTGCTCCAAGGGATTTGACTCCCTCTTCTGGCCGTCTATAGCACTGCATGCATATGATGCGCAGACATACACACAAGGAAGACACTCTTGTAAATAAATCTTCAAAAATTAATAAAATGTCAAATTAAACACAATAAAATATCTCTTAGAGAAGTGAGCAACAAGAATATGTATATTCTAGAGATTTCCCAGTGAGTGGAGATCAGACACTTCCATATCTTTCTGTTCAGTTTCTATTTTCTGCTTATCTGCTCACATATTCTCTGTGTTTACTAATCATTCTTATTACTTGTTATTATTTAGTTGTTCTAACATTTGTTTATTCTGTGTGTAGATGTGGGTGTGAATGTCACAGTATATATGTTTGGAGATCAGAGGACAACTTGGAGTTGATTCTCTCCTGCCTTGTTCCAAGGATCAAACTCCTCTCTTCAGGCATAGAAGGAGGGGCCTTTGCCCACCAAGTCATCTCACTGGCCTACTCATTGTGCTTGAAATTTCATATTCTGTGCCATGACGGGAATCTGTGCCAAAGAATGTCTACCAAAGAGTCTCATCATGGTGGGTTCCTCTCCCTGAAAGGTAACCTTTTTGACTTCTCCAGTTTCTTACTATGCAGGTTTCCTCTACTCAAAATTCCTTCTCACTTGGCCACATTCTACTTATCCCATCATTTGTCTTTCTAATGTCACTTCCTTTGCGAAGTTTATTTCCTCCCATCAAGTTTTGTTTTACTCCGCTAAAGGTTCTGTATTATTTTGCTTTCTGTTTGTTGGGATGAGGTTTGACCTTTTTCCCTCTTCAGAAATGTAGTCCCAGCTGTCCTTGAACTAGCAATGCTCCTGCCTTAGCCTCCCGAGTGTTGGGATTCTAATTATGTGCCACCAGAACCAGTGAGTGACAGAAGTTATCATTGTTGTCTGCCTACCCTAAAATATGTTTTAAGCTAAATAAGACTCTCCTCCAAACTGGTTCCTCGTTGTAATTCCTAGCACCCAAAAGTGGCCTTAGCATGTGGTCTAAGCAAAGGGTTTATTTGTTCAATGAACAAAAAAAAAAAAAGAAAGAAATTTTTGTTCACTCAACCTGGCAGTGTGAACAAGGATTCAGTCCGGAGTTCTTCCGATCGCTTGGAGAAAGAATAATTCGTCCTCTCATTTGTGTGTCTCAACTTTCATCATTTTTCTTATTAATTCTCATTGCATTTATTTGGAAATGACCTTTCCAGCTCCTTGAGACTGACTGACCTGTGATGGGGCTGGTAGAAGGCATTATGAGTAGTCCCTTAGCCCGTAGAAACGAAAATTAAATGTACCTTCCTGTGGTGGTTAACCCATCTGGGCACATTGCCAAGATATTTGTCAAGATAAATGACTTCTACTCAAACTAGGATATTGACAGAGATGAGGTCTAAACAGGCTTTGAACTGAAATTGATCCTATTTACTTTTAGTTTGAAATATAAGGATAACTTGGTGGATTTTTGTTGTTGTTATTTGTCTATGGGTGAATTATTTGTAAAATAGTGATACTTGAGTACCCCAGAGATTTTCTAAAAAAGCATTGCTATTAGACAAACAAACCTTCCCCAGGTAACCTCCTGTGCTCCTTCCTTTATTTGCATATTATAGATGTTTTGATATTTTCTGAATATAAAATCAGAGCATTAGGGCTCCATTAGAAACTATATTAGGAATAAAGGTAGACACATAGATTCAAATTAAATTTGAAAACAAGTTGTTCTACATTATATAGCTCCTGTTAGTAAAATCTCTGAGCGGTCCATCCATATTTTACATTCTTAAATAGGTTAAGATAAAGGGGGAAAATATAAGCAGTTCTCTAGAATTAGTGTCTTCAAGGAATAAATACATGGAAAACATCTTAATTAGTTTTGTGAGTTCTTACTTCAGGGTAATATACTATTTGATATTCATAGCTAAAAGCTAAGCACATTAAAACTATACAAATATGTATACTTTGTAAGCATAATATTTATATTTTGGGGTTAACTAGTCTTTAAAATATGCCTAACTTTTGTAACTTGTACTTTTCTTTTCTTTTTTCTTTCTTTTTTTTTTATTTGGTTTTCCTGGAACTAGCTCTTGTAGACCAGGCTGGCTTCAAAATCATAGGGATTCATCTGACTCTGCCTCCCAAGTGCTGGGATTAAAGGTGTGCATCACCAACACCCGTCAACTTGTTGCTTTCTGTAACAGTACCATTGCTGGTGATGTGATCAGCACCACTAATATTACATTTTTCCCGCTGCTGTTACTTGTTCTAATGGTGGTATTGACCCCTCTACTTGAAACCACACTGTTCCTTGTATCTTCTGAAGCACTTCTCACACAGCTTTACTGGATACTTGAAAAAGTCCATAAACTAAGTCCAGTGATTGTCCCTATCACAGATTGTCAAACCTGCAGAATGAGGTCAGGGCCTGGCCGCAGTATGCCCAGCCTTTGAGAGGCAACCCACAGCCATGTTGACACAGCTTCATTCTGAAATCCAGGTAGCCCTCTACCCTTCTGCATCTTACAAACCAAGAACAATAGTTTGACAGAAATCAGAATGATTTTCCTGTTATACTATCTTTTAAAAGTTTTGAACAATTTGTATATGTGATGGTAATGTCCTGTCTGTGAGGTGAATGGATGTAACTCATAGCATATACATGTGCTTTCATAGCTCTGGCCAGGTGGAAATCATCTCTGGTTCCTCGATTGTACCTGTTTCCATTGTGGTTCTGGAAGCACACATGGCTGACAGAGTGGATGTGACTCAGACCTAAATATAGATGAAAGAATCAAAAGAATTTCCAGGCTGAGGAAATGGCTCTGTTGGTTGAGTGCTCACCTTGTAAGCATAGGGACCAGAGTTTAACCTTTAGAGCACCCCCCAATGCAAAAACATCTGGACACAGTATCACTTGTTTATAATCCTAGCCCCGGGGAAGTGGAAGAGGCAGGAAGGCCTTTGGAGCATGTTGGACAGCCAGCTTAGCCTCTTTGGTTAGTTCCAGACCAGAGATAAAGTGTCTCAGAAACAAAGGCAGGTGGACAGTGGTAGGGGTCTTCCTCCAGCCTCTATATGCATATACATGCACATGTGTACCTGCTCAAACCAATGTGTGCCCAAGGGTGCATGCACATACTTATGAAATGACCTTTCCTGTGTGTTTTTAGGGGGAGGCTCAGCAGTTAGGGGAACTACAGTTTAGATATTTGTTATTTCATCCCATGGCAACTGTTGCAAGGAGGCCGCTGGTTCATTCCTGGCTGCTTAGCCCCAGAATAATTACACAGAAACTATATTATTTAAACCACTGCTTGGCTCATTAGCTCTACTTTCTTATTTGCTAACTCTTACATCTTAATTTAACCCATCTTATTAATCTGTGCATCACCACGAGGTCGTGGCCTACTAGCAAAGTTTCAGCACATCTGTCTCTGGCAGCTGCTCCTTGGCTTCTCCTTAACTCTGCCTTCCTTTCCCAGCCTTCAGTTCAGTTTTCCCCAACCTAGTTTTGTTCTACCCTATCAGGCCAAGCCAGTTTTCTTTATGCATTAATAGTAATTACAGCATACAGAGGGGAATCCCATATCAGACAAGCACCAACCAGCAAGACAAAACCCCAAGTACAGAGCAGGCAAGAGAGACTAGGGCTACTAGGGGCATTAATCTTTTAAAAAGCTTCAAGATGAATTCTCAGAGTAAGAAATTCTTGGACGATAAAGGGAAAATGACAGCAGACTAACTTCTCTGAAAGTAACTCACATGGAAGACACCTGACACAGCAGAAAATGTCCCCTCTACTTGCTTGACTAAGGCACAGAGCTGAGCCACTTCCTCTCCATACTGATCCCCATGGGCTTCTGATTGATCTAGTCTACAGCCTGCATTAGGACAGCTTTGGCCATGTCTGTTTCACTGAGAACATTCTAACAAAATTAAGATCTCAAGGCAGGAAACCAATGGCATTGGAATGAAACTTAGGGTGCGTTCAAGACCCAAATTAAGAGGACTCTAGTTTTTAAGGTCAGAAGTTGTTCTAAATGTGGTTAGACTCTCTAGTTCATGGGTGCTTTCCACCCTGCAGCTGCTTATGCATCATTTGGTAGTGTGCAGAGAAAGAGTGGTACAGTCATTCCTGAAACCAGGGACTTTGTGGCCAGATCAGCCTCTACTTGAATTCCCATTTACTCATTGCATAGCTGCCATCACCATACTCTGTCTGTCTTCATCACCTAAGAAGGAATGGTCTGAACTTCAGATGGCTAATGTGAAGGACAAATTAGAAAATGCAGGCTATCTCAGCTCTGTCTTGTAGGGAGGAACCTGACAGAGTGAGTGGCTGTGGCTTTCTCTTTGTCAGCTAGTGGTGATGCTGGTACAGAAGAGCCCTGTTGATCATGTAGGAGAACCAAATACCAAATCCATTCAGTGACTGATAAGATGTCACCTCGTCTTCAAAAGAAGATCACTGACAATGTTTGTATGTATTAGAGTATTTTCTTTCTTGGCATTGATTTCTTTTTCAATTCAATACCACAGTCGAAAATAACACTTCCTTTCAATTCTTGTCCTTGCTTTTAGTGACCAGAAGTCTGTTTTCAAGCAGGATGCATAATTACAGCATTTTCCCAAGCACAAATGCCTTATTTGGTGAATTTGAACCTCTTGTCCTCTCAGGAAATGAAACTGCATGACTCTTACCAAGCCACAGCATACATCTAATCATTTGCCATAGCTGAGAGTCAGGAAAATCTGGTGCTGTTCACTTCACACCAGACAGGAGAAATCCTTCTCTCTGGCAGGCACTTCCCATGAAATAATATACAGATTCTCTGATGTTTATTTTTCAGTTTGTTCTGCATTGACTAGCTTGGAAGTGGGGGGATAAGTAGACTGATTCTGCTCTGCCCTCAGCTTTAAAGTAGAAATCTCCTTGCTGCCCTGAGGGCTCATTGAATGTTATCCCAGTTGCAGGCACCCAAACTTGTTTAGACCAGTTATCAGAAACTCATGTGGTCATGGGGAACTTTTACATACTTTTTGCAGAGTTAGAGATTCCATGCTTGTTTTTGTTGTTTTGTTTTACATCTCTTGGTGCTTGGGATTAAAGCTAAAGCAGCACACACACTGAACAAATGCTCTTCCCATGAACTGAAGCCCACCTCTGACCCCTTGAAGTTCACTTTGACAAGGCAGACACTTCACAGGTGCATGTTTATTGGACACTTTATTTATGAAGTATTGATGCTTTGTCAGCCAGTTATTTCTATTCCAGGAGTCTTTTTTCAAGTCCACCTTGCTCAAGTACCCCTTGCATTTCTTGCTTTCTTCTGTACCGTGCTCTAGCTCCCTTTAGTCCTTCAGCTACATCGCAGCCTGTAGGAAACCTCCATACTCCATACGGTACCCACTTCTATTCTTGGCAGATGTTCTTGCCACATAGGGTGATACCTATGCTGACCATCTACCCAAAATATTTCTCAAATCGGAATTTAAACTTTTAGCAGGGAAGGATCTGTTTTTGTGGTTGGAAGGCAGGATGAATTTAATCTTTACACCCTCAAAGCAGACGAGGGAACATATTTCATTCCATCTTTCTGCGTTTCCAAGGGAAACAAAGCAGCTAAGTTTTCACATTACAGTCTGCATTTCCTCCGCAATTCTGTCACAGGGTCCTGTTGTTTGTTTGTTTTTCCATGAAATGTGCTGCATCTTGCTAAGCTTGCAGTCTGGCTGAGGAGAAGAACAGAACTGTGGAAGAGCTGCTCACAGTAAAATTCAGGGAGCTCAGTCATTCTCAGGACCAGGCACAGCCCTGATCATGCTGGCCCAGCTGACAAGATTCATATGTGAAGAGTGGGCAGGTAGGCAGAACAGGAGTTAACTTTAGGCTAGACAGCCGTCTATTAAATTCTGAGATCAAGGCAAGTAAGCATAAGAGACTTGTCTGAAATAATTCGAGAGGGAGCTGAAGAGATGGCTCAGTAGTAAGAGTTTTTCTACATAAGCATGAGGACTTGAATGTGAATTCCTAGGATCCACATGAAGAAAGCCGAGCATGGTTATGTACGCCTGTGACCTCCTTGCTATGGAAAACAGATGTAGGACAGTCACCTTGCTTGATCATTTCCAGTCTAGCTCCAGCTTCAGTAAGAATCCATGTCAAAAATAAGGCAGAATGATAGAACAGGACACACAACATGGGCATACATGGGCGTATACCACACAGACAGACAGGCACACGCACGTACACACTATACAAAGATGCTGAAAATAAGTCAAATTAACTGGGGACAATAATGAGTGACTGTCACCATGACCAACTGTGGATTATTTACACATTCTATTGGAATGTACTTCAGTGTGATTATTTTGTGTATGTGTTTCTGTGTGTGAGTCTCTCTCTCTCTCTCTCTCTCTCTCTGTGTGTGTGTGTGTGTGTGTGTGTGTGTGTGTGTCCTGTTAATTTAAAGCTAAGGCTTTGTGAGGTCATGTATTAACTTTGTCCAGAACCAAAAATTTTTCTCCTTAAAGATAATGGTTTTTCTGCCAGTAGATCACAAACCAGTCTTGTATGTCTCATACATGTTAATCCAAGATTATTTTATTTGCTTTCCAATATGATGTAAATATCCAGGTCTCCCATGCTCTGTGAGCCAGGCACTCCCACAGCATGGAGGCATGGCTGCTCTGATATGTTACCATTAAACTGCATGGCTTAAGACAATGCAGATGTATCTTTTCAACCACTGTTTTCTCAAACCTCAGTATATTGGATGATTGTTCTTCTGAAACAGTCTAGTCTTTTCTAAGTTTCTGGTTGTTTCCAGACATTTCCTAGTGTCCTCTGACTGAAATCAGCAGTTATATGCTCTCTGCCTTCATAGGTTTATCTTCTCCTTTTCGTTCCTCCCTCCTCCTTTCACCTGACCTGCCTTAACTCTCTTTGGTGTTTGCAGATAAAGATGGTCAATTAGCTGCTCCCCCCTGACCTCAAACTCATGATCTTCTTGCTTTAGCATCCCAAGTGATATGATGACAGACCTGAGCCACCATGTTTGATTCACCCTGTCTTCCTTAAAGGACACCAGAAACATTGGGTTAACAGCCCACCAATTCTGCTATGATTTACTTTAACTAATAAGATCAACAGTAAATCTATTTAATAAGATAACATTATGAACCCAGGCAGTGTTGGTGCATGCCTGTAATTCTAGCATTTGGGAGACAGGGGCAGGAGTATCTCTGTGAATTTGATGCCAGCCTGATCTATAGAGTGAGTTTTAGGACAGAGAAACCCCGTCTTGAAAAACAAAAACAGCAATAACAAAAAGATTACATTTTGAGTCACTGGGAATTGACTTAACATATCTTTGAGGAGATGATATAGATTGTAAATATCTTTTTTGTGGCTTTTTGAGACATGGTTTCTTTGTAGCTTTTGAGCCTGTCCTGGCACTAGCTCTTGTAGACCAGGCTGGCCTCAAACTCACAGAGATCTGCCTGCCTCTGCCTCCCAAGTATTGCGATTAAGTAAATATCTTTTTGACACAACTAATGAGTTAAATAAAATTTTCAGTTTGTGTTGACTTTATATTTACATGAGAATGAAGTTTTAAACATTTTGGAAATGATTATTTGAATACCCTTTGGAGTATCTGAGGTTAAGAAAAAGTTTAGAAAGTAGGGAAGTATGAGCTCAGACTAATCTTCCTGTAGATATTGGATCTTTAGTCAAGGACTAGGGAAAAGGAAGTAAGACTCCATGCCATTGTTCAATCATATTAGCAGTTGAAGATCTGTCCCCTGGCCTCACAAATGCTTGCTTTCATAAAACACTCACAGAGGAATAGAGCATTCATTAGCCACATTGCTTCACATTGTTGATACTTAATCATGGAATATGTACTTGTGGACTTCAGGAAGGTTCAATGGCCCTTTGGGTTGTCAGTTGCCAAACTCCAAGTTTATATACTGTCATATCTTATCCACTGTTTGCCTCTCAACTTCCCAGTCTCTATAGTGGGAGAAGCTAATCTGGCTTGTTTTTGGCGTCTCCTGCACTTCCACTTATGGAAGACCTGGGCCAGATAACTCCTGCTATCCTACTTACAACTGGGTCTTTAGTCCTTGGACTCCTCTATTGGGTTTTAATAATTGTGATCTTTGAATCTCCCCCCATAGTTCAAGCCACATATTCTTTTCTGTGGGACTTCCTAGGTATTAATTGCTAATGTACTTTAGAAACAAAAGAAAAATATCTGAGTAAGGACGCACACAACTGGATGCGTGATTTAAATCTTAGTAATATTCCTTTTACAAATGCGGGTACCCATGTATTTGTGGAATAGATGTTCAGAATTGAGACTTCACCTTGATAGATTATTCCTTTGATGAATATGAAATGTCCATCTCCATCCCTTTTGATTAATTTTACTTTGAAGTCTATTTTGTTAGATATTAGGATAGATAAACTGACTTGCTTCATAGGTCCATTTGATTGGAAAATTTTTTCCCAGCCCTTTACTCTAAGGTAATGTCTGTCTTTGAAGTTGAGATCCAACTTCCTAAATGTAACACCAGTAGCACAGACACTGAGATCTACAATTAATAAATGAGACTTTCTGTGAAACAAAGGATACTGTCAATAAGATAAAATGGCAGCCTAGAAAAAAAATTTTCACTAACCCTACATATGACAGAGGGCTGATCCACAAAATACATAAAGAATTCAAGAAACTAGACTTCAAAATAGCAAATAACCAATTAATAAATGGGGTACAAATTTAAACAGAGAATCCTCAACAGAAGTATCTAAAATGACTGAGATACACTTAAGGAGATATTAAACATACTTAGCAATCAGGAAAATGCAAATCAAAACAACTGATAATCCCTCTTATACATGTGAGAATGACTAAGATCAAAAACTCTAGTGACAGCCTATGTTGGAGATGATGTGGAGTTAGGAGAACACTCCTTCACTGCTGATGGGAGTAAAACCTTGTACAGCCACTTTGGAAATTGGTAAGGTGGTTTATTAGAAATCTGAGAATTCATCTACCTCAATACCCAGCTATTCTAATCTTGAGCATATATCCAAAGGATGCTCAATCATACCCCAAGGATACTTGCTCAACTATGTTCGTAGCAGTGTTATTCACAATAGACAGTACTTGGAAACAACCTAGATGTCCCTCAATCAAAGAATGGATAAAGAAAATATGGTATATATATTCAATAGAATTACTCGGCAGTAGAAAACACTGACATCATGAAATTTCCAGGCATATGGACAGAACTAGAAAAAATCATCCTGAGTGAGGTAACCCAGACCAAGAAAGACAAACATGGTAAGTACTTCCTCATAAGTGGATATTAGCAGTAAAGAGTAGCCAGGCTACAATCCTTAGCCCCCCAAAACCTAGATAACAATAAGGGCCTGAAGAGAGATGCATGGAAAGAGAAAATATAAGAGATCTCCTGGGAAAGCTGGGGGTGGGAGTGGGGGAATGGAGGTATGAGAACATGGGGGATTAGGATGGGCAGGTTGGAAGCAAGGCATACAGGGAGAATAATAAAAGAGACACCTTGATAGAGGAATATCTTGGCATTAGCGAGAAACCTGGTTATAGAGAAACTCCCAGGTTTCCATAAGGATGATACCAGCTAAGACTCCTATCAGTAGTGGACAGGGTGCTTGTACTGGTCTTCCCCTGTAATCAGATTGGTGACTGTCTCAGTTCTCATCATAGAGCCTTCATTCTAACCAGTAATTGATGGAAGTGGATAAAGACATCCACAGTCAAGTACTGGGCTAAGCTCAGGAGTCCTATTGAAGAGAGAGAGAGGAAGGATTGTATGAGACAGAGGGGTAGGAGAGTCAATGACATGATAGGGGAACCCACAAAGACTGCTGACCTGCGCCTCTAGGAATTCATTGCTCCTGAACCAACAGCTAGGGAGCCTGCATGGGACCAGCCTAGGCCCTCTGGATGTGTCTAATAGGTATGTAGTTTGTTCTGTTTGTAGGGCTCCTAGCAGTGTGATCAGGACCTGTCCCTAGTGCTTGAGTTGGCTTTTGGGAACCCAATCCAACTCGATTGCCTGGTCCAATCTTGATGCAGGGGGAGGAGCTTGGTCCTGCCTCAACTTGATGTGCTATGTTTTGTTGTTTCCCATGGGAGGCCTGCCCCTTTCTGAATGGACACAAAGGAGGAGTGGACGGGGCGAGGGGGGGGGGTTGTGAAAGGAGACTCCACATTGGTTTCCTTGCCACCCAGGCCCAAATAATCACACAGAAGCTGTATTAATTATAACAGTGTTTGGCCTATTTGCTCAGGTTTCTTGTTAACTAACTCTTACATCTTAAACTAACCTATTTCTATTAATCTATTTATCACCATGAGGCTATGGTTTACCAGTAAGGTTCCAAAATCTTTTTCCTTTGGTAACTAAATGGTATCTGCCTGACTCTGTCTTCCTTCTCTAGCTCTGCTTGCCTTGCTATATTCTGCCCTGCCATGGACAAAAGCAGCTTCTTTACTAACCAATGGTAATAAAAAATATTCACAACATGCAGAGGGGAGTCCCACATAATCTCCCCTTTTCTGTCAAATAAAAATGAAGGTTTTAATTTTGACATAGTAAAATTACATGTATCAAAACAGGTATCAAGCAAGAATTACAGTTACAATATTTTTTGTGAGTCTAAAGTTTCATATCTAATTTATCTTTTATCATAACTAGGAAAAACTATAAGTATATGTCTTCAGCTCCATGAAAGACCCCAGAAGGATATAATATTACCTAAGTAAACAGGAAGTGCATTGTAAGCAACTTCCAAATTTCTAGAAGTGACAGAGACAACTTGCTGCCTATACAGTCACCCAAAGTTGATCTGTAATTGGTGCTGCCAGAAACAGACATGTCTCACTGTTGAGAAAAGTCTAGGTTCTTAAAAGAGTTTAAATTCTGTATGTCCCTGAAGTGTTGAGATTATCTGTCCAACTGAAATATATCTCTATATATCTAGAAAACCTAATGTGACTAAAAGTTTGATTGTTACATATGACTATCTATTAATCTGTATTTCTTAACTATACATTACATTTTTAAATGAGCTGCACAAACACAATACCTTAAACAAGAGCAGAAATACATATACACATTGTAACAAATTTGACTCTAAATTTGTATCAATAGACCAAGATCCATACCCATGTATAGTATTCATCTCTATATCATATCCCCCCTTTTTAAGAAATTGACTGTGACCATTAATTATTTAAAACCAATGAAATAAATGAAGTAAAATGAAAATAAACATTTATAAACACTCATTTTGGGAATTTGGACATAGTTATCTCCAAACAACTTTCTGCTGTTTGTTAGATGAAGTATTTTTATGGTTTGCAGAGACCTTTTGGGGGGGATCTTGTTCCATCAAATCACATTAGCTTGGAATGAACCCATAGGTTCCTATCCTCTGTGAAAGCAAAATAAGAACTTCTTTTCCAAGATAACATATCTCTGGAGTCAAAATTTGAAGTCAAGATACCTTTAAAAGCCGGGCGATGGTGGCACATGCCTTTAATCCCAGCCCTCAGGAGGCAGAGGCAGGCGGATCTCTGTGAGTTTGAGACCAGCCTGGTCTACAGAGCTAGTTCCAGGACAGGCTCCAAAGCCACAGAGAAACCCTGTCTCGAAAAACCAAAAAAAAAAAAAAAAAAAAGAAAAAAGAAAAAAAAAACCAAAAAAAAAAAAAAACCTTTAAAATATATGTCTTGGTGAAGCTTAGCAGCCCCCAGAATCAAATATTTCTCTGCAGTCAAAAAATTCGAAGAAAGCCCAATAATATGCATACTTCAGTCTCTCTGTGTAATTTCCATTTTTACGTGGCTTATTTTATGTTACTTTTATTGTCTCTTTAAAGACTTTGTTTTATTTTAAAAACTATTTCTTTCTATAACTGCCCATATCCATTTTCTTTTTTTGTTAAGCCTACATTTTTAAACACATTATGGCCCATCTAGAGGTTTATTTTTCTCTGAATCTGTCTTTATTGTGTATCTGTAGTTCTTTTCTGACCAGTGGCACTCTTAAAATTGCAAGCAGCTTGGTAACAGCATGTAGAGGTGTGTTCACTACCAGTTCTAGAACCACTGGGTGGGAGCTGCTCTCATCTTCTTCACTCTTGGATGCACCATGCAACATATAAATCTTATTATTTTTTTTTTGTCTGAGTAAATGCTAAGTCTACTATACCATGCAACATGTTGTGTGGCCTGGAAATACCTCTGTATATTCCAGCAGGAATCCGCCATGCTCTCCTTCCTGTGCATGCCTAACAGACCTGATCCCACTGATTGCCCAGGCAGAGAGTACTAAGCTGTGGGCATGCTCTCAGCTATGTTCGTCCTGATCCTGAGTCGGTGTACAAGCACCCATACCAAAGTGGGTGGCTGATTACATGGGTTAGCCCCAAATGGTTGGGTGCCATTATGTTAAAGAGGAGTGAGAGTTCATTTCCTGGCCACCCAGACCCAAATAATCAACAGAAACTATATTAAGTACATCACTGTTTGGTCTATTAGCTCAGGTTTCTTATTAAGTAACTCTTACATGTAAAACTAAACCATTTGTATTAATCAATATATTGCCACAAGGCTGTGGCTTACACCAGTAAGGTTCAGGCATCTTTCTCCTTCTGCAGCTACATGGTGTCTGACTGACTCTGCCTTCCTTTTTCCTCTATCTTTGCTTGGATTTCCTGCCTTGCTAAATTCTGCCCTGCCAAAGGCAAAAGAGATTCTTTATTAACCATTGGTAATAAAACATATTCACAGCACACAGAGGGGAATCCTACATCAGGAGGGTAAATGGGAGGTGTGGGAAGAAAACAGGAGTAGAGGAGGGAGGGACAACTGTAGTCGGTATGTTAAATAAATGAAAACAATAAATAATTTATAAAAGGAGAAGAAGCATACAGCTTGCAGCTGGTCAAGCAACTATAAGCAATACACCTTGATGTGGGAGTGTCATATATCAATCTGTTGATTTCATTGGTTAAGTAATAAAGAAACTGCTTGGCCCTCATAGGTTAAAACATAGGTGGGAGGAGTAAACAGAATAGCATGCCGGGAGGAAGAGGAAGTGAGCTCAGACTCGACAGCTCTGCTCTCTGGAGCAGAGACGCCATGCTCAGCTCTTCTGGAGCAGAGACGCCAGGCTCCTCTCTCCCAGGAAGCTCCGACCCAGGATGGACGTAGGCTAGAAACTTCGCGGTAAGCGCACCTTGGGGTGCTTACACACACTATTAGAAATGGGCTAGTCCAGGTGCGAGAGTTAGCCGAGAAGAGGCTGGATATAATGGGCAAGCAGTGTTTAAATGAATACAATTTGTGTGTTGTTATTTCAGGGCATAAGCTAAGCAGGTGGCCGGGGTGCTGGGGACGCAGCCCCGCCGCTCTTATTACAACAACACCTGTTCTGTCTTTGATACAAACCTTTAAAATTTTCTAGCTGTTTCAAAGCAGAATTGGATTGATGTCTTCAACTGGTCCAGTTTGTCTGAGTTATGGCTCACTCTATCACCAGTAGAATATCTGCATCCTATCCTATCAATGTATAGGCATAGTCTATGTTGTTCATCTACTTTGTTTGAAATGCCAGCATCTCTAAATAGGATGGTTGTTTCCAGAAAGCCAAGAATCTGCCTAGATAAAAGAAATCTATTTCCTATCTAAAGTCAAACCAATGTTGGTAAATGTTCCTCCTTAGTGATCTTGCTTTGCTTAGGTTCAAATATTTTACTCTGTGGTCCACTTACAAGCTTGATGAGTCAGTTAATTAGATCCATGGATATTATTATAGACTCTGAAGGATTTAATTAAAATGTGCTAAAGTGTAAAATCACATGTGAGTCATTGGTTCCTTTATTTTTCCCAAGTTTAGACAGAGTGAATGGATGCTATATACCATATCTGGATTTGGGCGATGTTACACAAAGTAGCAATTGGATTCTCTGTTTATAAAACAGTATCTTAATCCTCAGGTTAAGATTTTACAGTTGGAAGTTCATTGCAGTAATTATTGTATGGCTTTTGACAAATTAGATACTGACAAAATTATAATGTGGTGTGAGAATATATCCACTAGCTGTTAAGGTGTCAAAACATGTTAGGCAGTACTTACATCCTGTTTGTTAGTGTTAAAATCCAATTAATGTATCAATTAACTTAATAAATATATTGTTACTGCATGTATAATCAAATGTGGGAGAGAAATAATGTTTTGAGCATTTTAAGTCACTGAATTGCAGAACACAGTGATTATAGAATCTAGACAACTGTAACCTAAGTCTGTGATAACGGGTTCATTTATTAAATTATTACTATTACCACATGCTAATTTGACAAGCATTGTGCTAAGTACTCTGTATGCATCATCTCATTTGATCTTTGGCATAAACTTGTAATGGAGCTTTTAATGTCTGTTTTTTAGATTATAAAGCTTAGTCAAGAGAGCTGGCTCAGTGGTTAAGAACACTTATTGATCTTCTTCAGGACTCAACCATCTGTAACTCCAGTTCCAGAGAATCCAGAGCCCTCTTCTGTCCTCTGCTGGTATGCGTGTGCTGCTCATACACACGTGCAAACTAAACACTCATGCACATAATATAAATCTCAAGAAGAAAGAGAGTTAAAGTGTAGTCCAGTTCAAGTGCTTGTCCAAGTAATAAATGAGCTGCCCCAGATGATCATAAGCAGATACGGGATTTGAATGTAGATCTTCCTGATGTCACTGCGTATGTTCTTCCAGGCTCATCATTACTGCTCTTTCCAGAAAATGCTATTACTTACATACATTATTCTGTCTGGTGTCATGTCTATAGCTCATGCATATAACATCATGGGACTCTGTTTAACTTCTTTTCCAGACAGTCATAGTTACCCTGAATATCTGAGGAAAAGGCATAAAAGCTTCAGAAAATTAAAAAAAAATACATCTGTGTTTGTCTTTACCATAGTAGCATTTAAAAACATTTAAAAGGACTGGAGAGATGGCTTTGAGGTAAATACATATGGCTCTTGTACAGGACCTGACTTTGTTTCTCAGCACCCATAGCACATGGCTCACAGCTGCCTGTCACTCTGATTTCAGAAAATCTAGTACCCTCTTTTGGCCTCCTTGAGTAACTCTACCCATATGCACATATCCCAACATAGACATACAGACTTCCACATGCACATGATTAAAAATAAACTCCTAAAAACATGTAAAGAGATTTAAGGAAAAAAAGATGACTAAAGAAATTGATAAATTTGGACAGTTGTTCTAGACCTTGAACTAGATACTTTACATATTAAATCCCTATTAAGTAATAACTCTACAATATTAAATGGGATAAGTTTGCAATCTCCAGCTTTTTCCTACAATTCTTTGATTCAGATATGTTCCTGAATGCAGGGTTTTTTTTTTTCAAGGCAATGCAATATACCCAAGCTATTAGTGTCTTAGACAACATAACCACCATGTTACCATGCCAACACAGCATGTGAAACATGTAAGTAATCATACTAAATCCTCTCCACAGTGCCAAACAGGATCAGATTACACTGCTCCACCATGTAAATTCATTTTGCATTAGGACTGCCACCAAGTGAACTCTGAAAACCTGTTGTTTTGAGAGGTTTCCCTCTCAGTGCTGTGGACTTGGGTTTGTGTTATTTACTCACCAGAGATGAGCATTCTATGCTTACATGGTTAAAGTGACTTATCCTTGGGTCATATGGCTCATAAGTAGTGGAGTGAGAATCTGACCTTCAGTGTTGTCCAACGGAAAGAAAAAGTCATTTGATTTCTGTTAGTCTCTGTTTGCAATTGTCCTTCAGGTTGCAGAGCATGGACTTATTAATTTATTCTTATGCCTGCCCTCTTGGTCCTGAGACAGACTGTGGAGCATTACTCCTGCTCTAGTGAGAGTCGGGTATTAATATTGGAGGAGCTCTTGCACTGTTCCTTCCCATTCTCTTCTGAATCTATACAGCTGGTAATGAACCTGGTGTGCCTCAGCTGATGATGCTCTAATCGTGGGGAGCACGCAGGATCATAGCATCCAAAGGCTTTAAATATGGACGTGGCCTCCTATCACTGAAAAGAGCTCTTTTATCTTTCCCAATTGAAATAATTAGGTATTTCAACTGCTTTCTTTCCCTTCTCTTCCTGAGATAGTATCTAGATGTAAAAGCTTAAGTTTGGAGCTTCTGATATTGTTTCTTAAAATTTAGGTGGTTTCCTGGTCCCCTGCAATGTTAAGATGACTGAATAGGTCAGAAGGTATGACTCAGGACTGATAGGTTATGATTTTCTCAAACTTCCAAGTAAGATTGCTCTCACAAGCTGATCCATCACTCCAGCCCCATACAAGTCTTAAAAACCAGGGCTTGAAAAGATTATATGGCCATGGGTTTCAAATAGAAAAATAGTGACTTGCTGAAAGTTAGGACAAGCTTGGGACCTCTACCCTTCTGTATCCAGAGCAAAAGTTATAACCTGTGGCCAAGAGTTCAAATTGCCTACCTGGTTCCTGGTGTCTGACTATCTGAGAGTCTTGCTGTCTCTGGTTTTGTAAGTCATTGAATATTCATTGCTTCTTACACTGAGAGTTTAAGGAAGATAGGAAGTATCACTATCCATTGTATGCTGATGTGGGATTCTCCTTTGTATGCTTTAAATATGTTTTATTATCATTGGTTAATAAAGAAGCTGTTTTGGCCAAAGATGGAAAATCAGACCAGAGATAGAGAGAGTAGTCAGAGTCAGGGAGACACCATGTAGCTACTGAAAGAGACAGATGCCGCCAGAACTTTTATCGGTAAGCCACAGCCTCGTGGCGATACATAGATTAATTGAAATGGGTTGGTTTAAGATGTAAGAGTTAGCTAGGAATATGCCTGAGTCATTGGCCAGTGTTGTAATTAATATAGTTTCTGTATGATTGTTCGGGTCTGAGCAGTCAGGAAATGAATGAGTAGTCTCCATTTACAACACATCTGTTCAACACTTTCGCTCACACCCTTGCTTCCATGTTGTATTTATTCCTGCTACAATCCATCTATAGACTCTCTTAGTAGACAGTCAATTTTTGACACTTATATAAGAAAATAGCAAAATGGAATCATGAAAAAATCTTTTAGCCCTATTGTATATTTGTATCTGTGTCCATACTGTATGCTTATGCACCACTGCAGGGTGACATCACTTTTGCACATGGCAATTTATTTATTTATTTATTTATTTATTTATTTGTGTGCGTGTGTGTGTGTGTGTGTGTGTGAAACAGATACGTGTGGTGCCAGCAAAGGTCAGAAAAGGGTATCAGATGCTCTGATACTGGGTGTAAAGACATTTGTAAGTCACCTGATATGGGTGCTGGGATCCAAACCCAGCTCTTCTGCAAAAGCAGCAAGTCCTATATTCACCAGAGAATGATCTCCCCAGCCTCACACGTGCCTTTTTAAAGGCTATACTTGTAAATCAGTCATAATTTTTCTAACATTTTATTCTAATTGATATTTCGGTGTGGTTAATTTAAAAGACCTAAAATCGTCCATAGAAGTAATTGAGTCATAATCCTGCCATCCAGTAAATTGAAAATGGCATTTCAGTTATTGTCCTAATGTAGCCTTCGGGCCACGTATGTGCCTATGTCTGTCTGTAGAGTTATAGTTCATTAAGATGATTTTGTGTACGTGTGTGTGTGTGTGAGAGAGAGAGAGAGAGAGAAAATCAGATACAGTTTAGTTGGCAGTATATTGTGAGCATTTTTATATCACTCCACAGACCGTAAAGCTTTATTTTACTGTCTTTATAACATTCCTTCTGTCTTACCATGTGTTCCCATTACCATTTAGCCAAACATTTTGGTGTTTTCCAAATGATAAGTTTTGTTTCCTTTATTCTTCGTGTTTGATGAAAATTTAACTAAAAAAAATCAAAATGACAGAAAATTCTCAAGTGCCTGTTATTATTATTCTTTCAAACTCCACTAGGCACTGCATGCTCAAGGTACACAGGCATAAATGTGGCCAAATTAATACACATTGAATAAACGAATGATTTTGAATCATATTAAAATTGTCTCCTGCTGCACACCAATTTGAAGACAGCCTTGATTACAAAAGAATCCTCCTTTAGAAAATTCACCCTATTGTCTATAATTATTGGGAAACATATACATTACATTAGTTATATTTCTAATTTTTATTTATGACTTCCATGTATTTTTGTGATTGATTATTACATTAGCAACACTGTAATGACATTTGTTATATTGTTGAAAGCAGAATAATGATACCTAAGAATAATCTTCCTTCTTGACATTTAGATTAATTCTAAGATCCCAGGAGTGACGGTAGAAAATTCTCCTGTCATTCATGATGTCGATGTCCTGAGAGTCCTTCATGATTACAGACACCAATATCCACAGCTAATGTCTGCTAAAATGAAACATGCAATTCATTCCATACCATCCCACAGTATGTTGTCTTCCAATTAGCATTTATGTAATTGCTCTTTAGAGACCCAGTCTTACTATATAGCCCTGGCTTCCAAGAACTCACTGAGATCCACCTGCCTCTGACTCATGAGCGCTGGAGATAAAGGCATGCACCACGACGTCTGGCTAACATACCTTTCTGATAGACTTTTATCTCCGAGTAACTGGGCTGTGTGTCATCTCTCATTTATGACACACTTCCTCTTCTGCCATCCACCTCCCACTTCAGCATTCCAACAGACATTCTCTTTCTGTCTTTCATCACACCATCAATGGCAATTTCTCGGGTAGTAACAAATAAATAAGAAGCTTAAATCACCAGAGAATGATACATACATTTTCGAGTCAAGTTCCATTGACTTTGAGCCGTGTCGTTTTATTTACCTGAAATGCCAAAAGCGTCATTGTCGTTTTTATGGGAAAACGATCTGTCAGGCAGGGAAATGCATATTGTCCACAGAGAGATATTAAATGCATCACTATAAAGGCAAATTGCTGCATGTTAAATCATCATTTGTTTCCATAGGTCTTTCTCATTTGATACATTTAATGAAAATCCCTGCTGGCTTCTAGTACAAAAGATTGATCTTTAAAACAAAATAGAGGCTTTCTAATGCATTCGCGTTTCGCATTGAACGAGTGGGGGGAGCAACTTGAGACTCTTTTCATACAATATATTCTGATCTTGTTTTCTTCTCCCTCAACTCTTCCCTGATCCTCCCCATCTTCAGCTGGGCATGGAACCTACCCTTAAGTGTGTTTATTTTGTAATTTCAAAAGCTATTTAGTTAAAAATTACAGCTAGGAAGTTTTAAGTCTACACAGGTCATGTTATGAGCTGGGTCACAGACCTACAGTGTTGACAGAAATCACAAAGTTATTTGAGCTTTCTCTTCGTATTTCTGTATAATATTGTGAATTTATATCCTTCAACCCCTGCCCAACCCAGTCCTCCACAAGTTAAAGAAAAACTTTTTTCTTTTTATTTCGAAATTAGTTACTTGGAAACTATTACTGGTCTAATTTTCTTTCACTTAATAGGCCAAATAACATTTCTTTGTAAAAGTGTGTTTATTGGATGAAGATCAGTTGTCTGGGATGGCTAGAACGTCCACCACCCACACGCCACTCATGTGGCTGAGCTCCCAGGAATAAGAATTTCCTTCTGTCAGGAGGGAGATTGAGCTGCATCTGGTGGACAGCTGCCAAGTGCAGAGAGAGCCGCTGGCCTTTTGGCAGCCCCACGCCTTCCACACTGCTGTCTGCTCCCTTTCACCCCGTGGCATATCCCTCTGACACACTCCTCTACCCTACCACCCCAGCCTGTACTGGCAACGATTCCGTCCTTTCTTCTCATCTCCCCCAACTCTGTAGGCTCTATAAAAATGTGAGATTGGGCTTTTAAAGTCTCACAAGTTGCTGGGTGGTGGTGGCGCACACCTTTAATCCCAGCACTCGGGAGGCAGAGGCAGGTGGATCTCTGTGAGTTCGAGACCAGCCTAGTCTACAAGAGCTAGTTCCAGGACAGGCTCCAAAACCACAGAGAAACTCTGTCTCGAAAAACCAAAAAAAAAAAAAAAGTCTCACAAGTGTTCACTTGTTTGTTTAAAAATCTTTTGAAACAGTATTGTTTCTGATAGTAGACACTCTTCAATGGACACACTGGAGAACTTTTGCAAAAGCCATCATTAGTAGGACAGTGCGCCCCCTTATATTTTTTGAACATGGATAAAACCAAACACATATCAGGTCATGCAAGAGTTGCAGTGTGATGCACAGGGACAGAACTTAGTCAAGACCTAAGAGAGTGGCGGGGGGGGGGGGGAGAGGGACCAACAGGAATAGTAGGGACCAGATGTGGGTGATATTTCCTTTCTCAGGACTAAGAGGAAGGAATTCTTCCTCCTCAAGGAGAAACTCTATTGGTAATGACATTTTAATATGATATTTTTATTGAGATGTAAGTCACATTCCTTACACTACATTTCAAGTGTACAATTCATTGCTCTGTGCTCTATCCAGAGTTGTACAGCCATCATCTCAGTTACTTGCAGAATATTTCTCTCACCCACAAAGCAAAGCTAGTCACCATTGTCCCAGTTCAATCCATCTAGGCCTTTATACTATGGATCTTCCTGTCTCCATTGACCTGTCTATTTTGGGAATGACCACATGACATATGTTCATAAAAATGGAACCAGGCCATATGCTACCATTATATCTGTCTTGTTTCACCTAGTATAATATTGCCCAGGTCAATCCCTATGATAGTGTGTATCTGTACTATGCTCTATTTTATTGCTATGTAGCTATTAATATTTATAACTGAGTGATATAGATTGTCTTGTATGCTTTTAGTGCAGAATTTTAGCAGCTTCTAAAAAGTAGTTCATGGACTTTTTAAAGTCTCTAAATAAGCTCATAGGTGCTAAAGTAGAAACATGAACCTTTAACTTGATTGTTAATTGTTATTACTTTGACATTTATGTAACATGCAGTATGAGTATTTAAAATGTATAAATCAGACAGCACACATTTTGTTCTTAAAATATAATAACTCTTAATTTATTTTAGTGTTTCGTATTTGGAACATTGTCAGAAGCATGCAAACCAAATACATTTATAATTTCAATTACAAAAAAAACAAATTGACATATTTATTATACTTTGCCAATAATGGATCGAAATTCATTTTATTGATGACACTTAGGGAGTTCTTTTCCTGGCTAGCACTTGCACTTGTTTCTATAGACAAGAACATGTAAGCCAGACTTACCTGCCATTAAATATTTGTAATTGCTTGAAGAATGATGTTCAGGAGCTAAGAGATGTCTCGGTGGTTAAGAGCATGTCCTGCTCTCACAGGGTCCTCAAGTTCAGTTCCCAGCATCCATATCAGGCTACTCTCCACTGCCTGTGACTCCAGCTTCTTAAGGAACTGACTCCCTCTTCTGGATTCCATGGACACCTACAAGTACATGCATATTACCACACTAAGAAAAACACATGTACACATAATAAAAAAATAAACATTCAAAAATACTGTTAATGTTTAAAGTATCTTGTCTTTTCTTTTGTGTCCTTTCTTTGTTTCTATTCACTGATTGGTTTTTTGATGAGCCAGGGAAGCAGGGAGAAAGCCTGTGAATAGGAGTCGACTCTGACAGCAACTACTTTTCTTTCCTTGCTATATCTTCCAAATCTCACTCTGGAAAACAATCTCTGGCTGTCAGGTGACTATGCATTTCACAGGCTGAAGTTGCACTACAACAGTACTTTTCCACCCTGGTTGTCACTTCTCTTTCCATTGCTAAGTGCTCATCTTTCCTACCTAAGTGTATATTAGGGAGGGTACAAACTGAATTACAAAGAGGCAACACAAATAGAATTTGAATTATGACTTGGGGATTCACAATGTCAGTCTTCAGAAAAATGCTTAAATTCTCTAAACTCTCATTTCTTCACCTCAAAAATAGGAATGATGAAATCGTTGTCTTGGAAGGATTAAACTAATTGAATGTGTACAAGCATTCCATAATATGCCTTGTACCCGGTAGGAACTCAGTAAATAGCAGTTATTAAAGGGGGAACCCTTTGAGCATGAATAGTATAAATGGCTCTTTAGATACTGCATGTTTTGTTTTCTGAGTTAAAATTGAATCTTCATATGGCTGAGAACCATGCTTAATGTTCTCATACAACTCTACCTAATAACCATGGCTAATAAGAATGAAAATATTATCCCCCCAAACCCAGGGTCTTGTCTGCATTGTTTGACGATGAAGTTGAGATTTACCAAGTGTCTCAGTACTTATTTCATAAATCAATGAGTTGTGTATTTGTTGTGTTCAAGATTCTATAGTTAGTATTGTCAGGATGTGGGGAAATAGCATCAAACCGTGGAGACCTGTGGGATTATACAACACGGACGATAACTTTCTTGACTTCAGGCATCTCTGGTGATCTAACAATGAGGTATTTTCAGGAGACTTTGTTATACTTTCGTCTATAGCCTTGATCTAGCTTCCACTCAATAACCTATCAGTATGAACAATCTTGGGAAAAGGTGCATCATAGCATATAGCACCCTTAGAATGTCTCCAGGTAAGTGCCACTATGCTTATTGTTTGAGTGAAATAAATTCCCATTCTACATGACTGAGAACACAAGCTGAGGAGGCTGCTTTTTAGATTTCTAGTCCAATTGTTTGGTTTTTGTCCTTTGATCTCTTCTATCATATTGGTTCTCTGAACTATTCCCTATATCCTACAGATTGAACAATATTTCCTTGTTTAAGGAGTTGCTGTAACTGGGAATTTAAATTCCTGCCACTTAGGCTCCTGTAAAATCTGTTCTAGGTGGCATAGTCATTCAAAAGTGTTTCAATGTGTTTTCTGTGTGATATGATTTTTATAAGAATAAAATGATGCAGAGTCTTGATAGATTCATCTCCTTAGCTAACCAAGTAGAAGTTTCATTTCTTGCTCATGCAAAGGCCCTTGGCAGTAGGAGGGAGAGCTTCCACTTGGACTTAGGAGGCCTCCCTGCTTGTATGAGGTGGCCATGAGTACAGCATAGTGCTCGGTTCATCTTCCATCCACAGGAAATGTAAGAGTTACACGTCCCCACATGGGTATGCCTCCATTTGGAAGCACCACATGCCATATCAATTCATGTTTCTCCATTGTTGGAGATGGCAAAAGGCCCAGCCTAATAACAAGAATAGGAGAACCTTCTATTTCTTCCCAGGAAGTCAGAAATCCCAGCTCAGTGAGTAGAACCTTCTCCTCTCTGAGGGCCCCTGCATTCTATCTTTATAACCGCATCACTCTCTTGACACACCTTGTCTGCAAGAGGGACCATGCTTTATAATGTCTTACAAGCTCACTTTCTCACAGAATTCTTCCTTCACTGAGCATCTTGTAGCCGAGTGTGCCCTGGTTCATATTTTGATAAAGCCCAAGATAGATGATTCTGCATTGCCTTGCTCACTGCTTCCCTATGCCTCAATTCTCCTATTGCCCCTTTAGGTGGTTTGATTTTTGCAAACCTTTGTTATAAAAATCAAAGTAAGAGCCGGGCGATGGTGGCGCACGCCTTTAATCCCAGCACTCGGGAGGCAGAGGCAGGCGGATCTCTGTGAGTTCGAGACCAGCCTGGTCTACAGAGCTAGTTCCAGGACAGGCTCCAAAGCCACAGAGAAACCCTGTCTTGAAAAAACCAAAAAAAATAAATCAAAGTAAGTGTGCAGTTTATTTCTACACTAATGCCAGTGTCTGCGCTGTGGGAATAGAGCAGAAGTGACTGCCTGGTGCCATGCAAAGACTCACACCCGGTCTACTGGGAGTTTGGTCTGTGCTATTTTAACAGTCCCCATGCCCTTTGTTTTGACTGAAACATTTATTGAAGAGCAGTCAGTCACTGAATTCCTGATAAGTGCAAAGTCCATGGCTAGGCTCTGAGATCATCATTGAGCCTGGTGAGCTGTAAGAAAGATGTAGTGATAACCTTGATAACAAATATAGCCAGCAAATATTTATTAAAGAAGGAGAAACTGGATGCGGTGATAATTATTATAGGTTTTAGAGAACATTGAGAATAAATTGTATTAAGTGACTACATATAAGAGAATGTGCCAATGGTCTGACAAATTGTTCTATTTTGTGTGAAACCTCATAGTGATGAGTCTCCCGGGCACTAAAAATGTGAGTCTACTGAACCTGAAATGCTGCAGGTGAGCTCCCCCACAGGGAGACAAGAGGGAATCTAAACTGCTTTGTGAGTTTGGGGAAAAGAAATGCTGGGTACTGTAATTCGCTTTGTATCTCATGTTGGCCTGAAAACCACAAGCCATCTGCCTGTGATGCCTAAGTGACTAGAGTATGTGTGCCCAGACACTTGGTGCATCTTCAGTTTCCTTAACCTATATTTGTATACTAAAGAGTCTTAGGAGCACAAATTATTCAAGGATAGAACAAGCTATGTGAAGAGAGTCAAGTTTTAACTTTTCGGTGACATCAAGGAAGGACGATCTCAGAAACAGATTGCATGAGGTCATATGTAGTGGAACATGGCTCCCTGGAGAGAACATACCTGATGGCTCACAACAGGAGATGGTAAACTTTTCACTGTTTTTAAAACCAGATGATATTTTAGAGATTTGCCACTCTTCAGCTCTGCCACGGTAGTCCCACACAGCCAAAGGCAGAGAATAAAGCAGTGTTGTGGCTGTGTTTCAGTACAACTGTATTTACAAAATCAAGTGCCAAGCAGAGCTCAGCCAATGAAGAGAGTTGGCTTAATCCTCAATCCGTAGTGATTTCTTTACCCGCTGTGAAGCAGTGGGGTTTAATTCTTCCTCTTTTCTCAATGGGTGCCATTTCTCTGGATTTTAAGCTATTTCACGAAAAGCAGTGCAGTTTTAGGAACACCAGAAAAGCCTTTTGAAAAGTCTTCCTAAAAATAATCCTTTTTCATACCAAATTATGCTTTAAACTCTATTTTTGGTGCCTCGTTTATTTTAGGTATTTAAATCCAAGTTGGATAGCAGACTTGTAGAAATCCTTGAAGATATTTCAGTTTTACAAGCTTAAACTAAGAAAAAGCTTTAGGGATGAGGTCTGTAAGCCTGAAAGGTCCCCGGAGGACCTGCCCACCTGGGTAAATAAAAGGCACTGTGACCAACACACATGTCTTCTTTTCCACAACTCTTATGGGGCCTGATGCTGATTCTAGCTGCCTTAGACTATGATATTTGAACATCAAATATATTGATGACCTTATTTCAGCTTCTCTTTCTTTGATGAATGTTCTACAATTTAAAATGCTATATATTCTTTCTATAATCTCACAATAATAAGCTGAATATAGGTTTAAACCTAAAAGGAAAGAAGAATTGGAGAAAGAAATGAATGAAGAAATGATGACTGAGAGTCCTGTTATGCCTTCTGTTTAATAGAAATTCAGATAAAAAGAAACTCAGCATTTGCTAATATTTAGCTATTTATTTAGCAGTTAACAAATTTAGCTGACTGTCTTAGTCTGTTCCTACTGCTATGACAAGCTGTTATAAAATAGATGGCTTACAAATGACAGAAATTAGTTTCTGAAATTTTTGGAGACTGAGAAATCTGAGGTCAAGGAACCAGAAATTTTTTTGTTTGGTGAGGGCTTGATATCTGCTTTCAAGATTGTTAGGGGAAGGCTGTTAGTTTGTTCCTGGCTACCTAGCCCCAAAAGTAATCACAGAGAAACTATATTATTTGCAATGCTGTTTAGCCAATAGCTTGAGCATAGTTCTGGCTAACTCTTATATCCTAAACTAACCCATTGCTATTAGTCTGTGTATCACCACCTGGCTGTGGTTTACCATTTGAAGTTCTGTCCAGCATCTGTCTCTGACAGAGCTACATGGCTTTTCCCTGACTCTGCCTTCTTTCTCCCTGAATTCAGTTTAATTTTCCCTGCCTAGTTCTGTTCTGCACTGCTATTGGACCAAAGCACCTTCTTTATTAATCAATGGTAAACACAGCATACAGAGGGGAATCCCACATCACCTCCCCTTCCCTATTTAAATAAAAGGAAGATTTTTAACTTTAACTTAGTGTGACTACATATAACAAGACAGGTATCAAGCAAGAATTACAGTTACAATATGTATATCTACTGTATCTTTTATCATAACTAAGGAAAACTATAATTATAGCAATCTATTCTTCAACTCCATCAAAGACTCCAAAAGGAAATAATATTATCTAAGTAAGCAGGAAGTGGATTGTAGGCAACTTCCAAAACTCTAGAATTGACAGAGACTTCTTGCTGCCTGGACAGGCACCCAAAGTTCTTCTGTAACATTGGAGCATGCATCTTCAGCCTATAGGCCTATAGTGTTTGGCAGATTTTTTTTTATGAAGCACGGAATTTTAAAGACAGTTAAACCTATATTGGCAGTTCGTCAGTCACTGGTTCCTGTGTCCTGCAGAATGTCTTATAGACTCTTTCATGAAGCAGGAACCCTGAAGGACCATCTCACCTTCTTTAGGCAACTTCAGCAGTCACTGTGGGTCCTGCATATTCAATTCACACAGCATACCATCAGGCAGTCCAGGCAAGGGCAATTTCTTGCCCAAATGGCTAACAAACTCCATAAGGAGCCTCTTCGAAGCCCATCACCAACTTGAAGTAGATTGGTGCTTCTAGGAGCAGATGTGTCTCATGTTATAAAAAGTCCTAAGTTCTTAAAACATTTTAAATGCAGTGTTCCATAGGTTTTTGAAAAGTTTGAAGATTATCTAACTAAATATATATCTATATATCTAGGAAACTTATCTAGCATGACTACAAGCTTGACTATTGTAGATGACTATCTATTAACCTATATTTCTTAAGTATACATTATATTTTAAAATGTGCTACACAAACACAATACCTTAATCAAGAGCACAAATTATATATATATATATATATATATATATAATATAAATGTTATTTTTATATAACATATATAAATGTTAAGCAGCCTTAGTCTTACTAAGACTAAGACTGCTTTGTTTTTTGGCTCTACCCAATCGAACATCGTGGAGGCATCTTCACTGCCTCTGCAAGTCACGTACTCTGCCCTAGTTCCAAGTATGTGGTGGGTCTATATAGAGCCATTAAACAGTTTGTAACATGCTGCTTACAAACCCCATTTAAATACTCCTTGTCCAGACCTCCTGAAAGAGTCAGAGCCATTTGTTCTGGTGTACCAGGATGCTACCGTTTTGAAAGTGCATGGGTTTTTGTTTCTGATTTTGATGTTTTGTTTTGTTTTGCTACTGCTGAATCAGGAAGACCTCTGTTAAAGGAGCTGCAGCATGCTGCCAGCAAGCAGAGCCCATCTGAAAAAAAAATGCCACCAAACTTTGTTTTTACTGTGCAGAATTCCTTTCCAAGCCCTATCAGGTTTTATGTGGGATTTATCTAGCACACATTGGAGTGCCAGTTTGTAGGCAAAAGACTATTGGTTCATTCCCAAATGCTCAGCCTAAAAATAATCACTTAGAAACTATATTATTTACAACAAAGTTTAGCCTATTAGATTATGCATATTTCTAGCTCTTAAATTAACTCTTTTCTATTATTTTATATTTTACCATGAGGCTTGTGGCCTGCTAGCAAGGTTCCAGCTAGCCATTCGCATCTTTCTCCTCTGGCAGCTGCATGGTGTCTCCTTGACTCTCCTTTCTCCCAGCACTCAGTTTAGTTTTCCCTGCCTAGCTATACTCTGCCCTGTTTATAGGCCCAATGCAGGTTCATTATTCATTAACCAATAAAAGCAACACATAGACAGAAGGACTTCCCACATCTCAAGAAGGCAGCTTGTACACTGTGTCCTTCCATAACAGAAAGCAGAGAGAGAAGTAAGGAGCACACTCCATGTACAGCTCCTTGTAGAAGGTGGAGACCTCATGATGGACTCATTCCCAAAATGTACCATCATGCATACCAGGAGTTCAACAACTTACATGTTTTGGAGGAGACATGTGACAGATAATACTGTTAATAAAGACAATGCTTTTTCATTTCAACGTTGCTTGCACCTTATGTGGTTTCTAGTTTTGATTATTATTGCTAACCATGATGGAAGTATTAAAACAGGAAAGAATGTGTACCCAGCCAGAAGTATTCCTTGAACATTGTTCCATTATATTTATTTAAATCTATTGGCTTTCTTGTGGCTAGCCTTGTAAGTTAAATAAAATGAGTACAGAATAATTTAGCAGATGGTACATATGTTTTAGACTGAATAAGAGCTGAATTAAAACCCAATCCCTGTCTGGTGTTAGGTGTGTGATCTGTCCTCTACTAGCTCAACTATTTTCCTGAGGAAAATGACAGTAAGTGAAACCTTTAGTTCAATGTTTGCTATGGTGATTAAATTTGAGAAGTAAGTGTTTTTCCTTAATAAGAACTGAGAACTCAGCCCTGTGTAGAGGGATCATACAGTAAATATTTGCCATGACCATAATGAAAGTAATCGGATTATCACACTTGAAGTTTCTGTATATAATGAAACTTCTGTATATATTAGCCATTAGCATGCATGCACTAGGTATTATGAAATACAAGAAAGCTATGAAGAATTTTTTTCTTGAAAAATGACTTAATATTTCTCCTAAATTGTGATAAGGACTTTAATAGCCTTCCTTTACCAGAAATAGAAAAATTTAGGATGCCATCCTAAACCTACTGTTGCTTGTCAAAAAATATTATCAATGATGTTACTAGGAAGAAGTCCGCAACAGTTGTCATGAACTCACAGCCTGTATATAGTTTGTAGTGTACTGTGAGTGTGTACATGAAAAGGAAATCTGAGGGTGAGTGTGGAGAAAGATCATGGGATTCCTGTTTAGTTTTTAGATAATTTTCATCATTTAAAATACAATTTAAGAAGTTGCTATCAAAATGATTCTTATTCTTAACATGTGCATTGAATGCGGATAGGAACAGATTTTGGCTTAGTATCATCCTGTATATTTAGCGTCAATTAAGACTAGAATATATTCAGTTGACTACAAAGCATGTCTAATGAATGAATAACATACACAAGGATGAGGGCTAGAAAGCAATCAACTTGTCCACACACTTAAGCTTGGTTTGGAATATGTGTTGAGATCGATTTATGACATTTTTTTAGTGGTCAGCAATTTATAGTAAGTGGGATCAAAAGACAATTGATACACACAGGTACATCCACTTCTGCCCCCACCCCGACACTGGGCTTCTCATCAAGCATCCATCTATACCTTCTTTCAGGACATGTCTATCGAGTCTGTACTATGTGGCAAGTAGGGCTAGCCCATCACCAAGACAGACATGCTCTTTATTTTCACTCTGTGCCAGACCCTCCAGCACAAGGAAGATGATTGGTGTTTGGACAGCCAAGTCCACGGTTCTACAGGCACATTTGGCTGCCAACTCAATTATCTTCTCTCAGAAACAGAATTTAGAAGCCAGCCAGGGAGTAATAAACTAACAGGAAAAACAGAGAGGAGGACCAAACAATGATCATTGAACTAACAAGAACAAGCAATGGATCTTTTCCCATTTCTGCCCAAATCCACTTTCTTCTCCAGATATGGTCTCCAGGGCTTTGGCTCTGTGAGCAGAGATTTTAAAAATAATTTTTCGTTTTCCACAATAGTTTTCTTGGAGTGTTCCATTACTTTACAGTTACACTCGGTTTTCTCTGTAACCACATATTCTGTTTCTTCACTGAAAGAGGTGTCCTTCGTGCAGTCTTCTCTAAGCACCCCAGTCCACATCAGCGTCAATAGGCCTGACCTCTCAACATCACACAGGTGAATGGATATGGCATAGTCCTGACACAGCATCCTACTTTCTGAAAATGGTGCTTAGTCACATTCTTCCTTCAGTCCTGGGAACCCTACTGATTCAGTAATGATACATTCACAGTCCTATTCAAAATTAGGGCTTATGAAAGGGTGGATTTGTTGGGGCATTAATAGGAAATGAAAACCATGAAGGAATCACAAAAATTGCCTTCAAGAAGCTCATCATTGCTTGTGTGTGTGTGCACATGTGCATGGGTATGTGTATTATCACACTATAACAGTTACGTTGTTTTATAACTATTTTTAAATTTTACATTATTTTATTCTCAGTGCCTGAGTATTTTGCCTGTTTATATGTCTGTGCACAGTGTGCATGCCTGGTGCCCATGTGATCCCTGAGACATGAAGATACAGTTGGTTGTGAGCTTCTAAGTGGGTACCGGGAATTGCACCTGCTTCTTCCAGAAGAGCAGCCATCTTAACTGCTGAGCCATATCTCCAGCCCAAAGGTTCATTTGTAACTGTGTGTGTGTGTGTGTGTCTGTGTGTGGTGGTGGTGGTGGAGGGGGGGATATTGTGTATGTGTGAGCAGTACCTTCATAGTCCAGAAGAGGGTGTTGAATTCCCTCCAGGTACAATTCCAGACAGTAGTGACCCACCTGGCATAGATGCCAGGGACCGTGTTCGGGTCCTCTGTAAGAGCAGTAAAGAATGTTAACCTCTAACCCATCTCTCCATACCCTTTTGGAATTTCATCAATAATCATCCATCAATAAGTACATTTTCTCCCTACCTTGCCTCAGAGCCAAAGACATGGGGTGAACCAGCCTTGGAGTAACCTCTACAACTGTACGCAGAGTGTACTCCTCTTTTAAAGTTGCCTTTGGCAGGTATTTTAAAAAGGACTTACCCAAAAAAGTCAAAGCCTAGAGAAATAGGGTGAGCTTGGCCATGTTCTTAGGTTAGAAACTAAAACTGTTCCCTGCTTATCATCCTATTCAGCCAATACCAGAAAGTGCTTCCCATACAGAACTGTGGGGTTTTGATCTGTGTACAGGCAACAAGACCAAGAAGAATACACTGCAGACACTGGGGCTGACACATGATGGGGTGTATGGGGTGCCCCCAACAGCGATTGTCAAGAGACCCTGGTTTCTTGTTTCAAAGTCAAGATGCCAGTCCTATGACAGTGTTAAATGATCCTTTCCTCACTTAGTTCCAACCAGAGAAAAATATATCTTCTTAATCAAAAGGAGCCGGTGCCTTCCGAAGAGAAGCGCTCCAGAGGCATTTCCTGTTCGCTGTTTAGAAGAACTTAGATATGCCCTGCCCGTTTTCACAATCCCTCTCTCCTAGTCCATTCCTCACACTTGAAGAAACACTGTTTTACACAAAAGGCTACAGTCATCCTGGCAGAAATGCTTCCCATTGCTTGTAAACGGGGATGGCATAGGATGTACAGGAGTATGAGCAGGAATGGGTTGCACTCAGGATGCAAGCCCCAGGGATTGGCTCTCAAGCTTTCTTTCTTTCTTTCTTTCTTTCTTTCTTTCTTTCTTTCTTTCTTCTTTCTTTCTTTCTTTCTTTCTTTCTTTCTTTCTTTCTTTTCCTCAATTTTTCCAGCAGGCATCCGAATGTGTTTGCTCTGGTTGGTGCAGTCAGTGCTTGGTCCAGATTTGGGTTGGAAAGAATAGAGTATCAGAAGACATTTGAAGTCCTATGTAGTGCTGGGTCATGGGAGGAAGGAGAACAGGCTGCAGAGCCTTGCTTGAGTACATGTAGATTTCAGGACAAATGTTCGATTTTCTAAAGCTCAGTGTCTTCATCTATGAAAGAGGACTTATCTTACACACAGTTTGTGTAACTTGTGGCTCTTTGTAATACCATACAAGGTAATTATCCCTGGTGTGATTTCTCCAGTGATTCCCCCATTGTCTGAGATTGTGGGTTTATTTCCACAATGTAAAATCTGCAGTGCCATACAGCAGGAAAGTCCCACGGAAATCAGAAGGGCCCTCCACTCTTAGTTATGCAATAGACATAAGTGTCTCCTTGCTAGCATGCATGCTTTAGGCAAGCAGGGGATGTGGACCTTGCTCTGTGCACAGTAGTGATGCATAGTAACTACCTGGTTCAGTACTTAGTGAAAGTACCCCCAGGTCTAATGGAGATTAAATGAGGTTAAATGTCTAGTTCACAGGATGGCATGTTTCAAATGCTTTGTAAATATGAGCAAATTTTGTTATGTTCTTCCTTGAGTATACTCTCATCGCCCACACTTTGTTGTCAGGCTTCAAACTAGAAACCTGCGTTTGTTTCCATTGTGAGGTGTACAGAGTAATTAATGACACCTAATGACTGTGATTAGATGATCCCCGCTGTTCTGTGGGGGTTGGGAATTGAGACACTTCAAAGGAACTTCATCTTAAATTGTTCTGGAAAGTTTTCCTTGATGGCACTTCCTGTTTGTCTCCCTACTTTGAAATGCTAATGGAATTTTCCCTTTCGTCCTGTTCAATATTTTAATTTGGAACTGGATATTGCCAGCCACCTAGCTTTGACTGTAACTCACACTTTCCCCGAACGAGGACAATTTGTGAGCCTGAAAAGTGGAACAGGGCAGCAACTGCACAGCACTGCGGTAGCTGAGCAGAAATTAAATCTGTCTCTTAGACATCCAAGAGAATGGGTCCTGAAATGATACATTTCTTATCTTTCACTGGACGTGGGTTCCCGTGAAGACAAATAAGCCCATCTTCGTTCTTGAAATGCTGGCATCAAAAGAGCCCAAAGTAACTGTCTTGCAACATAGCATTTTGGTGGCTAAAATGTAAAGACAGCGTCTAAAATCCTGACATTGCATTTGGGGAAATGCACGACTCTTCGAACCCGAAGAAACAGTCTAAGAAGAATAAGGAAGCGCCTGGAGGGAGAGTTCAGCAGTTAAGAGCCCTTGCTGCTCTTACAGAAGACACAATTCCAGTTCCTAGACTCACCCCAGGCAGCTCATAACCTCCTATAACTCCACATCCAGGGCATCTAATCATCTGATGTTCTTTTATGGGCTCCATGGGCATGTGTGTGTGTGCATCCACACACACACACACACACACACACACACACTAAAAAAATAATGACTTGAGAAGAAGAATAGATAAGAGGACAGAGGACTATGAAAGAGGGCTCCTCTTACACACACAGTTTATATAACTTGTGGTTCTTTGTAAAACCATGCAAGGTAATTTGAAAGTGTGGATGAGTTCTATCCTGCATAACATGCCACTTAATTATCTTCACATCTTATATTTATTTATTTATTTTGGGGTGGTTTTTATGTTTTGTTTGGTTTTGGTTTTGGTTTTTGATGTGGGGGTCTCATATAGCCTAGGCTGGTCCTGAATTTTCTACATAGAAGTGGTTCTCAACCTTCTTGATGCTGCCACCCTTTAACCCTTTAATACAGCTCCTCGTGTTGTGATGTCTGCCCCCAGCCATTAAATTACTTCATAACTCTAATTTTGGTGCTGTTGCGAATCGGAATATAAATCTGATGTGCAGGATATCTGACATAAGACCCCTGTGAAAGAGTCATTTGACCTGCAAAGGGGTCGTGACCCACAGGTTGAGAACCACTAGTATTAGATGGCCTTCAAATTTTATCCCCCTGTCTCCACTCTGCTTCGTATTGCCCCCTTTATTTTTGTGAGGACGTGTCATTATCTTCCACAAATTGGGATAGGCTAAGACCTAGGAAGCCAAATTAACTTCCGCAGCTTACAGAGTTCCCAGTCACAAGATTGAGATGTGGGGCCGGATGGGCTTGCCTCTGGAGAGCATGTTTTTCGTCTGTTAACAAACCATGTGCCAAGTGCCTTTTCCCTGCCAAAGTCCTTGCCTGAGAGGAGTGAGCACAGTGGAGTGAGGCACCCAGAGAACTCATGCTCGTGGCGATGGCCATTTACTAGAGGGCCAGATTGTGTGTCAAGATCCCAAGGTTTTCCTCTGAAGACGTAAAGAGCTATATGGTCCTTGACACATGCAGCGCTCATGGCTGGCTAGTGTGTTTTATTGTCACCAAGTCTCAGCACAGATGCACGATTATACATTAGTTTATGCTGTAAAGGAAATCCACATAAAACTGGGGCAGGTCAGGGAAAAGGGAGTAGACTGGAAATAAGTAACACTTCAGTAAAGAAAGAGAAGTGGAGCGAGGAGCCATCCAGGCAGAAGCGGCTCATGCAAAGACCCTGAAGCAGGAGCCAACCCTGTATGTAAGGCAGTGAGAGGGAGCTTCTTACATAGTGTATGTATTTCCCTCAACATTTATGATGTTTACAGTGACCTAAGATGTTTGTTTAGGTCCTCGCCTTCCCCTTATAGCTGCAAAGATTTATGATCTCAGAATTCTCCTTCATTCTCAGACCCGAATTCTTTAATTTTTTCCAGGGAGCTCTCTCCATCCAGTTTGCGTATATAAATATGACTCAAGACTTACCTTTTATTGCACAAGAAGCATTTATTGTGTTCCATCTTTATTGCTTCCAACCATAGATTAGGTCCTTTGATGGTAGGTACACTTTAGATTCAGAAAGACTGTCCTGTCTTCCAGAAACATGATAACTGGGAATGAGTCATTATCTTTTAAAGGAGCAAACACTGAGGTTAGAGAACAAGCAAATGCAGGTCCCCAGGTCCAGTACATGTGAGCTTCCTGCTGCTGTATGTAGAGGAGACTATGGAGGAAGACTGGGCCAACAAAGACAAAAATAATCCTGGTAAATGAAATGTCTTCCATAAAAGGTACTACTCCCTATGTTATAGTAGACACAGACATATGTAGTGGCTTCGGGGTGCAGGGAGAAACGGGCAAATGAAGCTCTGAATAGGAGAAGAGGGACTTGAGCTGAGTCAAAGGCCAATGAGCATCTTTACAGAGAACTAGAGAGATGGGATTTCTTGGAGCTCTCATTCCAGAAGCTCCCTTGAGTTAGTTTGCAGGTTATTTTAGCCCTAGGGGAATGGAGAGTCAAGGTAGAGACAGGAGAAATGGATTCCCTTAGGATGTTTCATGTAGTGGAGTAACTGAGCTTGCACACTTGGTGAGAAGGGACGCTCAGGAATGAAGGCTACTTAATGTAATCTTGAGAAAGCACCGGGCAAAGGGGAGACAGACATTCTGCAAACCGCCCACCACTGCACATGTCAGCGTCATCGAAGAAGAAAACCTTAAGGGATTGTTATGAATGAACCAAGACTAAAGCAATGGCAGTTAATGCCAAAGACTCTCCTAAACTGAATTCAGGACTGGAAAAGGGATGTCAATGGTGTGACAAAAAATACAAAAATCCCGAACAGAAAACTCTAAATATATAAGATGTTGGGATTAGAATGAGGTGTATATATATATATATATATATGTGTGTGTGTGTGTGTGTGTGTGTATAATCATCTCAAAACTTATGAAAAGTAAATAAAAAAATTGGACCACACACATTAAAGTTGTCCCACACTCTCTCATCACAGCTTACAATGGACCGCTCTCTAAAGCCTCCCTTGGCTGTTTACTAATCTAGGAATAAAGAACATTTCCCATTGCTTGGAGATCCTGCAGAAGGCTTGAGAGATATTTCCAAACTCTGTCCACCATTCAACACATGGAGACTACCCTTCTCACTCTCCCATCTAATATGGTTTTCACAAAAATACACAGATAAAAAGTCAAACCCTTAGCATCACCTTAAAAAAGGGCATGGTTTAGCCTCTTCCTGTCCCCCTCTCCACTTCTCCTTCCTTTCCTGACTTTCACCTTCCCTTTTCTTACCCATCTCTCTGTTCGGTTCTCTTCTCCCTTCAGTCAAGCATTCTTCTGCTTTGGGGCCCTTTCCTCATCAAAATGCTAAAACTCCATGTAGGCTCACATTTCACTTCTGTCTTCAAGCCTTGAATTGCCTATTGGGTTTATCCTTCCTCCCTTTGGTGGTGGTGGTGCACGTCTTTAATCCCAGCACTCGGGAGGCAGAGGCAGGCAGATCTCTGTGAGTTTGACTCCAGCCTGGTCTACAAAACCTAGTTCCAGTAAGGTTCCAAAGTTACAGAAAAACACTGTCAGAAAAGAAAGAAAGAAAGAAAGAAAGAAAGAAAGAAAGAAAGAAAGAAAGAAAGAAAAAAAGAAATTAAACCATTTGTGTTTGCTCTCACAATACCCAGTACCTCTCTACTGAAACAGCAGTATGCTTACTCCTATGTCAATCAAATGCCTCACCCAGCACACTGCTAACACATACAGTTACAATGGACATGTCTGTTTCAGGGGGGAGGTCGCTTGTTCTTCCCTGCTGCCTGGCTAGCTTAGCCCCAAAATAAACGCACAGAAACGGTATTCATTAAATCAGCGCTGGGCCCATTAGCCCTAGCTACTTATTGGCTAACTTCTACATCTTAATTTAACCCATTTCTATTAATCTGTGTATTGCCATGAGGTCATAACCTACCAGAAAAGTTTCAGCATGTCTATCTCTGGTGGCAGATCCATGGTGTCTCTCTGACTCTTCCTCCTTTCTCCCAGCATGCCATTTAGTTTTCCCCATCTAGCTCTCTTCCCCCACAGCTCTGCTATCAGCCCAAAGCAGTTCCTTTATTAACCAATGAAAGCAACATATAGACAGAAGGACCTCCTACACCATATGTCGATCACCAACTTAAGAGAAAATCTGAGATACTCTTTGCTATTTTCAGTATTGATGTCCTCCCACCCATAACCCTAAGCATCTGCAACCTGGATACATGAATGGGGTAGGTGGTTGTTTCTGGAGCAACCTTCCTCTCTGTCAGATGGTTTGAGACATGTGTCATTGCTCACAAATGTGCCCCTAGATTCCAAAGGGTTAAGTGAATTCAGGCATGAGGGAATCATTTGAGCTATCTGTTAAATAAAGACAGTGTTTGTTGACAGCTAGACCATGGGAAGGTTTACCTGGAAATCAGCAAAGTGATAAAGGAAGGGAACACAAACCTTGTTGAACCACATTGTTATATTCTATGCATTCACATGTCAGCATTTACCTCTTGCAAGATCTCTATTGCTCCTTTCACTAGAGTGGTTACAGCCTCCTTTGTCTGTTTTGGATCAAGACAGAGAAAATAGTGGAGCCTGTGGCAGGCAATGCATTTGCAAAAAAGGCTCCCTTTGGCTCCTGTCATGGATTCTATACAAAAGGGGGAGATTTTCCAAATAGCTCTAAAAATGAGAGGTTCAAGTGTCATCCCTTCAAATTCTACTAAATGGTTCACTATGAAGATAAGTGTCAGCTCTTGTCAGGCCATTTGAGAAAGCAAGGTGTTCCAAAGGGAGTTATCTGTGTGAGGCAGTAATGCAGTGTGGAGCTCCTAGACCGGAGAGTCGGGACAGGGCTGTCATCTTGCTTCCGAGATGGGCTTATATCTGCCAGTGGCAAGACTGCACTATGTGATGTCGTATCAAGTTCATTGTCTATGTGCCATCACTTGCTGTTTCCTTGTGTAAACACCCATGACACCATCTCCTAGAAAATGATTGTGCTGAAGTTTCTAGAGCTCTGCTGTGCTGTCCTCAGAGGAGGAGTATGTGACTCCAGCCCCTTGCCATGTGAGAGCCCCTTCTGAGGACGTCTGCTTGTTTTCTGCTAATAGTTTGACATTCTTGTTGCTCAGGAAGATCCCCTCAAATCATGTGAGCTACAAGCTCCACAAAGTCTGGCTCTTCCCCTAATTGTACTCCTTCAGTAGAGGAAAAATCCTAACAAAAATACTGGCTTGGAGCATACAATGTGCTCGATGACTGGAACTTTCTGTCTTGGGGTACAGGGTGTGTGCCAGGAAACTCATTTGATACTTGTTGAATTAAAATCACCGGCTGTGAAAGCTGCCACCTTACATGCGACTGCATCCGCCATCAGGTGGGGCTCAGGGTTCATCTGCCCCTCCCCTGAGTTGAGGCAGATGCATGCCTTCATTTCCATTTAGATGACATTTTTTAATCTCTTATAGTGGGGCATCTACTATTAAGTCTTACATCAAATTATTTTAGGGCTTTTAACATCCTCTACTGAATCTAATGCCATGCTGATGGAGCCGGTTCCAGTGATGTGTAAGCCTCTAATTTAGGAATGTACTTGCTAGAGGCCCATTCGGGTTTTTATAGTAGCCTATTAATAAAACAGCATCAGATTTAGAATCTCAATGTAAGGAAGGTAAAGCTTTGGGGGATTTTTTTTTTCTCATTGCCCTGATGCATAGGCAGTGGTGCTCTGTGTGTCTTTTTGAATTATTGTATTCAGGCACTTTGTTCTCTTCTCCTTCCCAGCATTAACCCACGGCTAGAGCTTGTGAGACTATCATCAAATGTGTATGGAGGAAGATGCTGGTGGGTCTGACTGTTAGAAACATGCCATTTAGCAGAACGAAGCTAACAGAGATTGTCCTAAAGAAAGACTTTCTTAGGAGAGATGGTTTCAGGGCCAAGGGGGGCTGGGGCGTAATCGGCCTCTAACTGGGAGATCCTTAGAGAAGAAAAAGCCTCACACCACAAGCAGTATGATAGGGCCTGGGATAAAGGAGAAAGGGAGTGAGGAGAGAGAGAGAGAGAGAGAGAGAGAGAGAGAGAGAGAGAGAGAGAGATTCCTTCAGATGCCCTAGAGGGAAAGTCCCTTAGGAGAGTTGAATGCCACATGTAGCGTAATCGAGGTCCTGAGGCAAAGAGCCCTCAAATCCTCAGCACAGAGAAGATAGTCCTTTATTCTTAAAGGCTTTCAAAAGGTGGCATGGAGTTCCACACCATGTGAGTTACTCTATGTGCCAGAACAGGAAGCAGGTACTAGGTAGGACCTAAGTTCAAAGTTTCTTTGGTTCTGGGTGCTGAGCAGGGAGACATAGGCTTGCTTTGAACACATAGGTATGAGTTATAGCTTGTACCTATTTGTTCTTTGTCCTAAAGGACAGGCTGGGGATGAGGACTTGATGTGATTTCAGGAAGAATGGTGGCAGGAGCAAATCAGGTAGCTGAAGGCTCATGGCATCCCCAAAATTCTGACTTGTTTTATTCCCAGGGTGTCACTGGGATCCTCAAAAGGATCTCTGTCAAAAGAATCCAGAAGACATGTGCAGTGCACCATGTAGAAACCATGTGTGACAGAGTGAAATAAGACAGCCTCAACCTATATGAATAGGCCATAGCCAGGGGGTCATTGTGACAGCCTATGCTTTTTAGGCTGACTGTATGCTACTTCTTAAAATTTTGGCAAAAGACAGCTTTCTTCAGGTCTTCTTCCTGCCCAAGTGATTGACAGGCCCATTTGGATTAATTCTGAAGCTAAAGGGGAAAGTATACCTTTGTTCTTTTCCAGAAAAGTTGGAACAAGATAGGAATCTTATGGTTTATGGGACAGTTCAGAATGCTATGTTTCTACCCAGATCTAGAAACAACATTTTTTTTTAAACAAGTAATCAAATTTCTGCCATTTGAGGCCCTGGTTTTCCAAGATGTTGGCCATGAGGGGATGTCAACCCTCCATGACCTTCAATCACACTAATACCTGAGTTGCTATCTAGCAATAGGAAAGAACAATGGAATGTCTATTTTTCACATAATTTTTCAGTTAACATACAAAGGAACCAGTTTCATTGTAATGGTCTCAGACATACATTGAAGTAGTGATCTGAGGGTATTAATTGATTCTCACACTCTCTATCCAATAAGTATAAATATTTAAAAAGTTATGCTTATTCATGTGTCTGTGTGTGTGCCACCACATATTGTAGTGCTTATGGAGACCAGTAGAGGGCAGTGGGTCGCCCAAAGCTAGAATCACCTTGTAGGTGAGGCAAACCTTACTCCTCAGAAAAATCAACCAGCTCCTCACCATGGTGTTTTCATGGAAATCACTCTTGTCGAGCTTTTCATAGCTGACCAAACTGAGGATCAGAGAAACTACTCGGCTGCTCAAGGAAATCCAGAAAGGAAGGGCAAACGCGGGCAGTTAACATGAATGTGTACAAACCAGCATATTCTACACTGTGACGAGCTGTTGTGACTCAGTAGAATGGGTCAAAAGTTAAAGTACTCTAAACGGCTCATGGGAAGAACAGGAGTCAAGACACGAAGCTTCCTGCGTTTCTAATTGAATCCTCAGACCATGGCACCAAGCCATCTTGTTGCTAAGATCCATTGCCTTAAGAAAATGGAATCGGATGGCACCTGCCTGCTGCTCGGTGGCACGCATCAAAGCCCAACTGTTTGACCTTGATTTTTTTCCCCCCGTCAACCAGATGGAAAATTGGGCAATTCCTCAATTAAATATCACCAACCCTCATGCATCCCCAGCAGCAAATGCCTCATTTCTCAAAGGTTTGGCAAACTCTCACCTTCTCTGCTCTCTGATTTTCCCTGGCTCAGCACTGGAAAAGTGGGGGCAAAGATGTAACTTTTAGCCTGGCTGCTCCTTGCTTTTAAGACACTTTCTCGGCAGACACAGAGGCTTTGTTGCTGGGAACAGGCTCATTTCTTTCCACCTGGTGCGAGACTGTGAGAACCTTCCAGTTCTCATTCATAATTTCCACCCAGCTGGAGCACACTCGATTTCTCCTTTGTATTGTAAATTGACAAAGCAGCCCTTAGCCTTTCTCAAGCCTGTTAGAAAATAGCTCAAATCCCCAGGCTCTTTAGAAAAGGATCATTCCTATGTTTAGAGACTAGAAAACGAGCCTCTATTTCAACAAATGTTAGCATTTCTCTTGCACCTTGGTGCTGTAGTTGGTAAACAGGTATTTACCACCGTTCACCAAGATCATAGGACTCTAGAAGAGACCGAAGATAGGCAAAGGACTTTACCTCAGGGGCACTGTCAGTGCACTAGAAGGAAGATAGACTTGTTTAAGTAAATGAGGACTGAGGTTTGCAAGTGTTTAAGAAACAGGAACAATATTGTGTTTTCACAAGGAGGGGATATTTGTTGTTGAAGTCACATGGGGCCTTTTGGTGAAATTAGAAGTAGACCAGGGTCTATAAGAAAAAACGAACTATAGATTTTTCTCCCTGAGGTCGCTGGGGGAAGAGTCATTTTCTTCGGTGGCCCAACCATGCTCCAGTTAATAATCCTAATCACACTCATACAGACAATCCTCATTGGACCTATTTGGTCTCACCAATGTATACACTGACACACAAACACAGACAAACATACATACACAGGCACAGACACACAGACATACACAGACATAAAACTAGGAGAGAACTCGTTGGGAGGGGTAAGAAGAGAATGAGTGGGAATGGAAGAAAGAAGGTAATGGAGGGCGAGTATGATGAAAATGCATGTATGAAATTGTCAGAGAATCAGCGAAATACATGCTTTAAAAATGTAGACCATTGACTGAAAAAGAATAGAAACTTTTGTGTAGGGATTTTTAGGGAGAAAAGTAACCCAGTGTTACACATGGGAACAAAGCAAAAGTAACTCAGCAAATTAATTACTTTTGCAAAGGGTGTTTGCCAAGACCCAAGCTGAGCTAGCAGGCATGCTTGGCCAAGATGGTGCCCTGTATAGGTGGTGACCCTATTTCTTCCCATTGGTGGGAGCTTGATTTAATGATCAGGCGTGGTTGACTAATTGGAATGCTAGTCTTTGGTTAGACCTCACTAAATGCCGGGTGCCTGTCAAAAATTTGGGTAAAGTCGTCAAACATGAATTAGAAACGTATGTCCAGAGGTTATAGAAATTCTGGAGATTTTGAAACATGCAGGATTATAATTTGATATGACTTAATATTCTCTGAAAGATTTAAGTGTAACACACACTACCAAAAAATATTCACATTCTAGATTAATTCATTACCATGAACTCTGTGCTTGGTTATAGTAAACCTTTCTTTCTGTTTTTCAGAACCTTTGTATTTATGCCACTCAACACAGTTCTAAAACTTTTCTTCAGTGTATTTTTTAAGATTTATTTTATTTTTAAAATGTGTCCCTGTCTATGTGTGGGTCCATACATATGCATGTAGATACATTGGAGGCCAGAAGAGGAATCAGATCCTCTGGAAATGGAACTGCAGTTAGTTTTGAACCACCTGGTATGGGTTCTAGGAACCAAGCTTGGGTCTTCTGCAGGAGCACCGCATGCTCTTACCCATTGAGTCATATCTTCAGCACTTATCGTATTCTTGTCTATGTTATTTATATTCATTGTTCCATATCTCCTAGATTTTCTAATTTACAAAGAATATTCTTGTCAGTCCACTAATCCTTGAATCATTATAATTTATAGCACATATATAAAGATACAGAAAAGGGGACAGTGAACTCTTCTTAGAATAGACTCAGAATGTTGAAATGGACTGTCTTCTTGCCTGAACTTTTGTTTAAAATGGAAACTGACCAAAGTTTTAAGAGATATACTTTAAAATGAGCCTATTTAAAAACTCTCGTAACTGTTCCCTTGTTGTATGCAAGAAGAGCTAATAGTAATTTAAAACAAGAGTTCTGTAATAAAAGATGTTATGAAACGTTTGCCTTTAAGAGATAAATGAGGAAAACCTTTCTCCAATTTTTTTGCTTAAAAGCTGTATCAGTTTGCGAACGCTTTGTTCCCATAGAAAGATTAAGCAAGAATATACTTGCGTTTTTTGTACTTCCCCCCTCTCTTTCCCTCCCTCCCTCCCTCCCTCCCTCCCTCCCTCCCTCCCTCCCTCCCTCCCTCCCTCCCTCTCTCCTTCTCCTCCTCTTTTTCTCTCTGTCTTCTTTCTTTCTTTCTTTCTTTCTTTCTTTCTTTCTTTCTTTCTTTCTGTCTGTCTGTCTGTCTGTCTGTCTGTCTGTCTTTCTGTCTCTGTCTCTCTTCTCTTTCTTGTTTAGGGGAGTGCAAACATGTGACTTGTTATCTTCCACAAAACAATCCCCTTTTGCATTTCAGGAACTGTCTGTCCTTGGGCAAGGGGCTTGCATAGCAGAGGTATATTTGTTTCATGGATCTCTTAGGCACAGTAACTTAAACTGTAACTTTGGCTTTTAAACCAACTCACCTCCCTCAGGGTACCTGTTACCACACCTTTGCTTTGTAACCTCCATCCCCCAACTTACCACTTTCATGTAGAATGTGGTCCTCTTGTCCTCAACAGTCCCCTTCTCATCACCCTTTTCCCCCTTTCTTGCCCTTTTATTTTAGGTTTTACAAGCATGTATAGTCATTTACGTACATATGTGCTTAAAATAAGGAAGTTTCTGATAGACTGTATGAAGATGTAACTGTGGCCTGATGTTCAATTGTGACTGTGATTGACATCTATGTATGTCACTTCTAAGTGTAAACATCTAAACTTCTTAGTTTCTTCTAAATGCCATTGGGGAAAACCAGAGATGTGTTTATTTAAGCCCCTGGTTTATTACTGGGTCTCCTCTTCCAGTTAATACTGGGGCTAATGCACCTAGAGTAAGAATATAACTAGAAATTATGTTGACAGAGAATCGTCTCTTCCTATGTGTTTCCTGACTGTCACTGTGTTCTCCCAGTTACAGTGACCTGCATTTGCATCTCACTTGTGCCTACGTTACTGTTGCATAGCCAAGAAAAGATCTTTCAGGAGACAATTCTTAGAATATCTATTTAATGGAAAACATAGTCTTCTAAAGAACATAATTTATCTGAAAACTTAGATCTGAAGCAGCACAATGCCTTGTAAGCAGAGGAAGTCAGTAAATATTGGTGAGACTTAAATTGAACATGAATCTCATTCACACTCACAGATGTACATTCTAGTTCAACAGCTGCAGGCTGGGGGGGGCAGTCCTGAGAATTTAATTCAGTAGGTAGGTAATAAAACCAGCCACAAGGAAACTATGCTATCTCATGCTTAGTGGAATAAAAACGAAATAAACAGGTAGAATAGCATTGGCTTCTGGGAATTTAGTGTGTCCTAAGGCATATAAAGTTCACTTGAATCTTATTCTCTCTTAAAGTTGGTAGAGGGATGTCAAAACCACCTCCTATGCCCCTTTCATTCTATACGAAGGACATTATGGCCTAGTCTCAAGATTCAAAATCAGTGGTTATCTCCCTGAAGGCTTCACTCCTTCTTAGCTGTTGGGTTCTTTCTGAAGGTAGCTTTGACTCCTTCCTTTATGGTATCCATCAAATGTGACACCTGGTACCCAGTGTAAGAGACTGTGAAAGCAATTTTGTAAAGCTGGAGTGGAAATTGCGCTATTACTAAATAGGTTTGGACTAGTCTGTGCAAAAGGTATGTCTACACACGGTCATTAAAGCATTCAAAATTGTGAGCCAGGGAAAATAGCTTGGATGCTCAGCAATAAGTAAGTGATTAAATCATCTCTCCTTTAGCCATAAAAAATAAAACTATAGAATATAATGGTATAGAAAAAATGATCCTATATTGCAATACAAAGTCATGAATATATGCATTGCCTACCACTCCCTCAATAGAAAAACCATTTTTTCTAACTCTTTGCAAAGATAATTTTCCAAGTGCTTAAAGTGCTTGACGCACAGGGGTGAATACTAGAGCTACCCACAACCCACATAAATGCCAGGTATGTGTTCTAATTCCAGTGCTCTGAAGGTGGAGACGGAGGATTCATAGAATAAGCTGACTAGCCAGATTGGTTGTATCTTCCAGCTCTGGGTTCAGTTGAGAGACCATGCATTGGAAAATAAGATAATATGTGGTCTAGGAAGACTTCTTAGACGTACATGTGCCCCCACACACATGCAAACTGTACCCATACACATGCGAATTTGGCCATTCACATGCAACTACACACATGTGTGTATGTGCGCGTGCGAGAGAGATACTATGCAAACAACAGATTATCCAACATTAGTATCAAATAATTGAAAATAACCCAAAAGTCTAATCCATTGGGCCGCAGGAGCCCCTTAGAAATCTGACAGAAGGGACAATGAAAAACTCTGTTTGTTTCACTGAGATGCAGATATTTGGCATGAGAGGGAGGAAAGATTCATGTTAGATAGGCTTAAGCAAAATCATAGAGTTTGAATTTTATAATCGATTTGAAATGGTAATGACTTTATCTATTAATAAATTTCTAGGTCTGCTTCATGAAAAGACTGAAGTGCAGAGACCACCACTGAGTCATAGAAATATTATTAATGCAGGTATGAAATAGAAAATAAGGAAACTGTGTGCAGGCTATCATGAAAGGCCAGAAAACAGAATGCATACATGTCAGTGGCTGCTGAGAAGACCTCATAAAAGGATCAGGAACTAGTTTATCAAGGTTCCCACTAGACAGTGATGGAAGATGATTGGCATATTGGTTGTAATAGCCACAATATGGTAAAACATCAGATACTTTTAAATTTGCGTGTTCATGAGAATTATAAGGGGCTGGAGAGATAGGTCAGGGGTTGAGAGAAATTCTTGATCTTCCAAGGGACCTAACATTTGTTCCCAGCCTCCATGTCAGGTGACTTACAATCATCTATAACTCCAGTTTTAAGGGATGTGACTCATTCTTCTCCCCTCTTTAAGCATCTATACTAATGTTCTTTATACTCATGAAGACCACATACACTCACACACAAGCACACACACACACACACAAATAAAATGAAAGGAAGGTTTGAAGAAAATCAATGGTTACATAAAGCATGGCTAGAAACTAAGTTATTTTGAAAACTCAGAAATAAAAGTAAAAATTGAAAAGAAAAGGAATAAATGAAAAGATAGAGTCAAACATCCATCTTGTCTTCCTTGTAAATACATAACTCAAAGGAATCAAGTAGTTGAAATGGCCAAGATACCCTTGTTGGAAAGACCAAAGCAATCGAAGAGGAAAGTAATGAAACAATCTGCAATGTGAAATGAAGTCATTCATCCACAAGAATTTTTCACATTGCCAACATCAAAAATGAGTTAGTCGGCTTGTATGTGTTTCTTCACAGTAGAACACACCACGACTTCCAATTTATTCACAGCCCCTAAAATGGAAAGGGACTCTCCTAAAACTGCAGCTACATTAAATACAGATGACAGAGGAGTGTGAAAAGTCATCCTTTATTAATAATATGCACACTGTGGGATGCTCCCCAAACACACACAACCTAAATATCTAAAAATGCTTAAGATAGAAGCCGAGGCAAAAGGCATTTGGAAATTGCTTTTTGGAAGTGAATTTAAACAAGTCAGCCCTCACTCATAATTAATATGCACAGGGAATTTCCTGCGACCATGCACAATGGAAAGCCTGCTTCAGTTGTTCTTGGGAAAGGGAGAATCATACATTGCTGTTCTGATCAGCTTCCAGGAGATTCAGCTGTTCTTCAAGCACACTTGAACCTAGGAATCTAGGCTTTGCGGCATGCTTTCTGGTGGCATTACATTGAAACCTCAGTGATATAAATATTCCTCCTAAAATATTTATGAAGTGATGGAGGTAGAGATTTGATGAGTTCATCTGATTATTCTTTATTAAAAAAATCAGGGGTCAGATATGGGGTAACAATCAGAAAGGTAAGAGAAGCAGGGGTGCAGCCACCAGAGACTTTCATCCTCTTCCATTCCTTCCTCCAAAAAGGGCCACATCCTCCTAAGCCCTGGCTTACTACTACCTCAATTCTCCAAAACCTTTATGGTTAAAAACTTTATTTTCAGAATTCAATCAAAATACCACCCAACATAGATGGATGTGAAATATAGGTACTTTGTGGCATCAACTCTTACCTATGAAGGTTGGAGATGGAATAATGGCACCAGGTTATCAATGGCTCGCTCATTTTAATAAGGGGAAATGGGATGGATATCCACTATTGAAATGAGATATTGCTCTCTGAGATAGCTTCAAACACCCTAGAGAAAGGAAAAAACTACAGTACTGTGTTTGAAAGACAATTGGCCATGAATTAATTGTGCTGAGTGATGGACTCATTAAAGTTCCTTACCCTAGGCTCACTAGGGTATATTTGAAACATTTCATGAGTAAATTTGTTTTTAAATTATTGGATATGAGTAGATCAAAAAGATTAGGTGAGTGTACACTTTGCCTATTCTATATTCTAAAAACCCAAAATGCTTCTAACAAAACTTTCTGAGTGTCCACATTTTACCACAAGTGGAAAATTCTACCTGATTGGTTCATAACAAAATTGCATAATAAAAGTGCACAAAACTAAAAAAAAAATGATTCCATCCCATACCCTTCAGTTTTGCATACAAACCATTCATGTGTGCCTAATAGCTAAAAATACTGCATAAAATTACATACACACATATATATTTACATATATACACATAAATACATATGTAGCATTCTAACCTCAAGATATCACATTATATATGAACAAACTATTCCAAAATCTGAAACAATTTATCAACATAATAATTCAGATGAGAGAAAATGTGTATTATTAAATATAACAGGGATATAAGGCTTTGTTGTTTCTTTTTTTTTTTTCGAGACAAGGTTTCTCTGTGGCTTTGGAGTCTGTCCTGGAACTAGCTCTTGTAGACCAGGCTGGTCTCGAACTCACAGAGATCCGCCTGCCTCTGCCTCCCGAGTGCTGGGATTAAAGGCGTGCGCCACCACCGCCCGGCACAAATTGTATTCTTTTAAACACTGCTTGGCCCATTATATCTAGCCTCTTCTCGGCAAACTCTCACATCTTGACTAACCCAAATTTCAGCTCTGCCAGGTAACAATAGAGAAGCAAAGTGTACTATAACTTGTTAATTAGGAAGGAACAAGACAAGAGGAGGGAAAGAAATAGCTTGTTAATGGCAAGGAAAAACAAGGCACATATGTAAGAAATGTGTGATGGGTTATTTGGACCCTTCCCGAGACCATATGGCAGTTTGAAGGACATATGTTGGCGTGGTCTGTCACTTCTGTTAAAATAGGTACTTAACTAATTTTGGCATAGGAGCGTGCATGAGAAATTTCTTTCGATGATGATCTATGTATAAGTTTTTAATTTCATGTACTGAGACTGAAGAGAAGGCTCAGAGGGTAAGAGTAAGTCCTATGTGATCATAAGGACCTGAGTTCAAGTCCTTAGCTCCCAAATGAAAAGCTGAATGTAGTTGTGTGCATGTTTAGAACAGCACTGTGGGGAGAATAAATTTCAGAGAGAGAGAGAGAGAGAGAGAGAAGAAGAAGAAGGAGGAGGAGGAGGAGGGAGGGAGAGAGAGAGAGAGAGAGAGAGAGAGAGAGAGAGAGATAGAGGAAGGGAGGGAGGGAGGGAGGGAGGAGGAGGAGTGAGGGCTGGACTGAATATCCTCCTTTGGCCTCTTAATACATGAGAACAGGTATATGTGCCAGCAGTTGTACATGTGCCTAGACCACAGTTGCACATATATGTACACATGTACATACATACACAAAGTAAAGAAAGGGAAAACCACGGTTCTAGGAGGGGTTATATGCAGTTACAAAAGGCTGGATTTTCCTTTCTCATCTGCCCCGACATATAATCAAGCTACCCCAGAAGGCATTGGTTTTCTTACAAAGGGTCTGTTTTAGTCTCTGTTCTGTGGCTGTGAAGAGATACCATGACCAAGCAACTCTTAAAAAGGAAAGCGCTTCTTTTCATTTAATCTATTATTCTCATGGTGGGGAGCATGGCTGCAGGGATAGTATGCATGGTGCTGAAGAAGTAGTTGAGAGCTACTTCTTGATTCACAGGCCAAGAGAGAAAAACTGAGAAACATTGACTTTTGAAAACCTCAAATCCCACCCCTAGTGACATACTTTTTTCAATTAGGCCACACCTTCTAATCCTATCAAAGAATTCTACTCCCTGGTAACTAAAAATTCAAATGTATGAGCCTAGGGGACCATTTTTATTCCAACCACTAAAGGGTGATTAAGTGAAATGTCTCGAGATCTGGGACTTATTGCATAGTACCACTAAGAAATTAAAGAGAATGAGGTGGAATATTCCTTGTCATTGACAAGCCTACTATGTATATGTGCAAACAAGATACATTATAGCAGTGGTTCTCAACCCTCCTAATACTATGACCCTTTAATACAGTTCCTCATGTTTTGGTGACCCCCAGTCATAAAATTATTTTTGCTGGTACTTCATTACTGTAATTTTGGTACTGTTATGAATTGTAATGCAAATATCTGATATGCAGGATATCTGATATAAGGCCTCTGTGCAAGGGTTGTTCAGCCCACAATGGAGTTGCAACCCACAGACTGAGAATCACTGTCTTACAGAAATACACAGCAAAGTGTCCATTTCTTCTCTAACTTTAGTTGAGGCTGTTTACTGCACATCACTGCTCTCTAAAAGTCTGATTGTTGACAGTGTCTCAGCATTACTTGAATAATCTAATAAAGATTTATAAAGGGCAGAAATTTCCACAGACTAGAGGCAGGAAGCAGAGAGGCTTTAAAGAACATCTCATAGAAGGATGAGTGTTGAGTTAGTTGAGGCTTAAGGGATGAGTGAGATTCAATTAGTAGATGGACAGATGAAGGGACTTTGTTTTCTGGTGACCTTCAATTATATGGCTTGCATATTTGTTTCCTTATGCACTGTCCATTATAGCTTTAGTATGGAGTGTCTCCCACAAGCTTATGTATTACATGCTTATCCTCAACTGATGGAGCTCTTTGGGAGACAGTCTAAAGTTTAAGGCCTTTACCCTAGTGGGAGGAAGTAGGTCCTAAGAGAAATGCCTTTGTAGGTTACATTGGTCCCCATTTCCTTCTTTGCTCTGCTTTCTAAGTGCTGAAAATAAACAACTTCTACTTCCATCTTCTCTTATGACCATAGTGAATTCAGCAACACCAGAGGTTATAACCAAAAAAGCCATGAACATCACTTAAATATACTCAGAATAGGATATGTGGATTCATGTGACTTGTCTCTATTTTGACGTTAATGTTGAGCCTGCCTGAAGTATTTGGAATATGTCTCATTTAGCTATACCGTTTAATACTTTTTACAGGTTGTGATGGAGGAGGGTCATCTTCTTATCTGTTGCTTTCATTGGTTAACTAATAAAGAAACTGCCTTGGCCCTCATAGGACAGAAAATTAGGTAGGCGGAGTAAACAGAACAGGATTCTGGGAGAAAGAAGCTGAGTCGAGTGAGTCGCCATGATTCTCCCACTCCAGACAGCCGCAGGTTAAGATCTTCTCTGGTAAGCCACCTCATGGGCTACACAGAATATTAGAAATGGGTTAATCTAGATGTGAGAGCTAGTCAATAAGAGGCTAGAGCTAATGGGCCAAGCAGTATTTAAATGAATACAGTTTCTGTGTAATTATTTCGGGGCATAAGCTAGAGCTAGCTGGCGGCCAGAAGCTGGGGCAGCAGGGAAGCGGCCCGCAGCTCCTCACAACACAGGTTGTTGGAGTTGATTTCCTAAATTATTATAAGGATTTTTGAATCTAAGTTTATGAGAAATAGAAATTTTTAGTCTTTTCTTTTTGCACTCTTTTTAATCTGGTATTGCTAGGCTTATAACTGAGAACTATCTTGCCCTTTGTTTTGTGGATGATAGTTTAAAACACCGGATTTCATCAAATACATGTGAAAATCTTCCAGTATCTTTGGGTCTAAGTGTTTCTTTTTTGGGGGTACTTTTCAATTGCATATTTGATCTGTTTATATTGAGATCATTCAGATTGTCTGTTTCACTCTGATTAAGTGTTGATAGTTCTGAGGCTACTGTAATGAACTGCCACAGACTGAGTGGTATCAGGCTGGACTATCTCATAGCTCTGTAGGTCAATATATATATATATATATATATATATATATATATATATATATATATATATATATTTGGTTTTTCGAGACAGGGTTTCTCTGTGGTTTTGGAGCCTGTCCTGGAACTAGCTCTTGTAGACCAGGCTGGTCTCGAACTCACAGAGATCTGCCTGCCTCTGCCTCCCAAGTGCTGGGATTAAAGGCATGCGCCACACCACCGCCCGGCTTTGTAGGTTAAAATATAATGTGTGTCTCCTGGCCTACGATTAAGGTGTTGGCAAGGCTGCATTCCTTCCTAGAGAATAGGCATAGTGTGTCCTTACATTTTCAATTTCATGAGAATGCTGATTTGTGTGGTTCATTGACTATTTCATTTACCCGAAATTTCCGATGCTCTGAATCTTTCTCACATGGTTGTCTTGCTGTCCCTGTTCATTGTTCTTACTCTTCATCATCAATAGAGTTCCCTTTGGCTTATAAGGTAGCATGATCTTCCAAGAATAGGATGCTAGCATTCTGAGAACTGGCAATATTTTTGATGACTATATGTGATTTAGGTGGCATGTGCTTTCCAAGGACTTGGTCCATTTCTTCTGAGATGCCAGATTGATGAGTGTGAAGTTGTTTGTAGGACTCTCTTTTTATTGTCATAGAATATGTAATGATCTCCTTCATGTGTGCCTGATTATGATGGCTTACCTCATCCCTCGTGCTGGAAGCTTATCAGTTTTACTGATTTGTTTTTTAAGATGCAATTTTTGGTTTCATTGATTTTTCTTGATTTCATTCCAATTTCAATTCTCATTAGTTTCTGCTTTTTTAAAATTTCCTCCCCCCCGTTTGCTGTCAGCTTATTCTGCTAGAAAAACATGTTGTTTATATGATAGTTCCTCACATTTTAGTGCTAACATTCAATCCTGGATCTATCTTAGAGTTACCTTGGCTTCATCTCACATTTTGATATCCTGTGTTCACTTTCATTAATCTCTGTGTGTCTTTACACTTTCCCCTAAAGCTTAGACCTGTGTTTTGTTTAAAAGAGCATATTTAATTTTCCCCTGTTTCTCTTTCTGTTATTAGTTCCGTTATGGTCAAAGAAAATATTGAGCACATGATTGCTATTTAAAGTTAGTTGAAGTTTTTTTTTTTTTATTGCCGACTACGCCCCACATTTTGGTGTATGTTCACAAAAACGAAAGTGAATTCAGGTATGGGGTGGAATATTCTACACATGCCCATTGCATTCTGTTGGTTGTGCTTTTTCCTTAGTCTGTAGTGTTGATTTCTCTGTGAAATGAATCCTCCAGTTATTTAGAAGGATGGGGTGGGTACTAGAATGACACCCTCATTCTCCTTTCAGACAAATCAATTTGTTTTATGTACTTTGCTGCTTTCCTGTTTGCCATACATAAAGAATCATTATGTCTTTCATGAAGGAAGGAATTAATATATCCCTGTAGGCCTTTACTATCTGCAATGTCTGTATGCGGTATTAATGTAGCTTCCTGTTTTGTTTATGAATGTTTTCCTGGAACATCTTTACCATGCATTCACTGTTGACCTATCTATGATTTGAATCTAAGGTGTATTCTTATAAACATCAAACACACTCATTGTGTGTGTATTTAATCTATTCCATTAAATCCTGCTTTTAAATTGGCGTATTAAGACCATTCAAAGTGAATATCCACATATAACAATTCTGTGTAAGTTTCTTTGTGAAGAAGATGGTTAAAAAATTCACATTAATTTAAAAATTATAGTTAGATTGTGTGGTAGATTCACAAGATAGGAGGGGCTGGGCAGTGGTGGTACATGCCGTGAATCCTAGCACTTGGGAGGCAGAAGCAGGCGGGATCTCTGTGAGTTTAAGGCCAGTCTGGTATATAAGAGCTAGTTCCAGGACAGGCTCCAAAGCTGCAGACAAAAAAAAAAAAACCTTAAAAACAATCAAATAAATAAATGAATAAATAAATAAATAAATAAGATAGGAGAGAATCATGGAGGAAACTGAATTGGGAAATAAAACTTCATGATAAATTGATTCTTGATAAAATTACTAAGCAAATTTAGTGGGGGGAAAGCACAATTATATCTACAAGTTGTGCAGGAGTAAGCAGACACTCAGATGTGAAAGAACGCAAAACAGAGTGTATATCTAAAAACAAGAAAAGAACTACACAACTTTTCAGAGCTGGAATAGACACCAAACTTTGTACATGTAGAGTAAGCAGTCATCATTCTCTATCTCACTAAAAGTAGGGCAAAGAAGATAGATCATCTGTTCGTTATTTAAGTGACAACAATTATTAATAAAGGAAAACCAACCCACACAATAATGAAATATAACTTACTATGAGAAAAATGTAGACTGTTGGCATACTGGTTTTACGAATATAAAATGGTGCAGCGGATAAGCAAAATGATCCGGGAGTGCCATACATGGTTAAACATGCAGTAACCACATGATTTAACAACAGTACTTCTAGGTGGATATCAGGAGAGTGTCCAATAACCTGGGCGTAAGTATCTACAGCAGCACCTTTCATTGTAACTCAAAGTGGGGAACATCTCAGGCATTCCCCACTGATGGGTAAGTAACTGGAATGTGGTCTGTCTATGGAATGGGATGGGATTTTGTCAGGAAGAGAAATGAAATGTTAACAGATTCCACATCAGGATAAACCTTAGAAACATATGTAAATGGTTCAATAGATCATTGTGTATTGTGTAATTCAAAAAGCATGGCCAGAATAGATCTTTAGACAGATACAGAGGGTGAGAAGACGGGGACTCATTGTGAAGTTGTATATGCTTTCTCCCTGGGGTAATGAAAATATTTTAAAGTTGATTTGTATGCATGAATTTGCAACTTTTATTATGTTACTGAGAATTAAACTATAGACTTTAAAAGGGCAAAGTTAGTGGTGTAGTAATCATAACTTAAAAATCTTAGAGAAATAGATATTTTCAAAAATTTAATTAATGCTTAGTCATTTCATTACTTCTTTTAAGTTTGTGTCAATATTTCACTCTAAATTATCTTATAACTTTTATCTCGATAATTTTGTTGTGTCTTGTTGGATATCCTTTAAACTAATCGTTCTGAATACTACAGTAGTTAAAAAAATAGACATACAATAAGCAAAGTGTTTGTTCTGAGTACTACAGTAGTTAAAAGTTGAGACATACGATAAGGTGTTACTATCAACATTTCACACCTTCAAATGAAGCATAAAATCTTCTATTTTAGAACATTAGTTTCACACCCTAGAGAGCATTGTATTAGATAGCAGATGTTTAGTGTTGGTCACTGTCATCACCGAGAGGATGATCTGTCAAGCTGGATACGTCCCTTTTTCCAACATTTATTCTTTACTATTCTCTTTTCTTTGGGCAACTCCCTGTAATAGATCTTTCAGTGTGGTTTTATTAAAAACAAATCATTCTTTTGCTCTCCATATAGCAGGACTTAATGTTTGATATGTATCTGAGAGAGTTTCACTGTGCAGCCTTTAGCAGGTCTTTAACTTACAGAGATCCACCAGCCCCTGCCTTCAAGTTAGGAGATGAAAGGCACGCCCCACCACCCTGGCTAATTTTCTTTTACTGCTTGAAAAATGGTGCCAGTTTCTTTGGGATTTCATAATTCCAAGTGAAAAATCTAATACTTTGGCTCTGATTTCCCAAAGTGCAATATGTTATTTCTCTCTCTTCATAAGATTATTTTTTATTTTTATTTTCATATATTTAATTATGATGTGTTTTGTTGATGTCCCTGGGTGCATACTATTTCGAGTTCACTGATTTTCACAAACATGTAACTTTGTGTCTTGAACCAAATGCAAGAGCTTTCAGCTAATACTTTTTCAGTTCCTCTTTCTTTTTCATTTTAGGGATCCAGTGAGAGTTGAAGTTGTTTCTGAGTCATTTATGTACTCTTTAAAAATGTATCTCTATATTGTTAACACTGGATAGATTCTGCTACTGAGCATGTAATGTTACACATTCTATTCTTTGTCTTCTTTATTCAACAACTGATTCCACTAAGTTTTACTTTTTTCTGCTATAGTTACATTTTCATTTATACATTTTCCACTTGGCTGTGTTTCTGATTGGACAACAAGCTGATACTCTAAGTAGTTGTGGCTGGGTTATAAAACATGACCATTGGATTTTTTGTCCAGTTCTAAGAAGGGATGCCTATCCTAGGGATGCCCACACTAGGCTGGGAGTTGTTGGGACATATCAGGTATGACTAAGTCTTCTTTATATAGTAGGAAAAATTCTTTCTGGGCTGCAGCCCTATGCCACATAACCCCTGCCTTATCATCTTTGCTTGTCTCCTGAACAATTTCGAGGACTAATATTTGTTATGAGCCTGGAGGAGAACAGATAAATGGGTGGAAGCCATCTTGTCCTGGATGGAAGTGTGTACTGTGACTTTGGGATATTCGTTTGTTTACTTGTCAGTTTCCCTCATCAGATTTATTTTTGCATATCTCACAAGCAAATATTTGTTTACTATTATAGCTCATTGTTTGATCAAATTATTTGTTGACACTTAATGTATTCTAGGTTCCGAGTAGATTCTTAATGGAAATGTGATGAAGCATTTATTTAAAGGAACATGCTATGATATTACGTTTTATGATTTATGATGTTAGTTTTAAGTTTATAATCTGACTCTTGTATGTCTGGTGATTAGGTACATGGGACCTTCTTATTCTCTAATTTTACTAGTTGAACTACTTTGTCTATGACACTACTTTCATTCTGTGTCGCATAAGACCTAAAATTCTTGAACCATGACTAGTATTCCTTTTTTTAATATTCTATTTCATGGTTTATAACAAGATACAAGAGATTAGATGGATGTAACACAGGAATTTCTCTCTTACATCTCTGAAGCCCGGGAAGTATAAAGCTAAGATGTTGGTCATGTGGGTTTCATTGTAAGGTTTCGTGTCTTGGCTTGTGGGGAGTCCCTACCTTGCTGGGTAGTTATATGATCTCTTTTCTATTTGAGCCCAGAGAGAAGGAGAGCGTTTCACTGTAATCTGGTTTCATTGTAGATGGGCAGTTTTCCCATCATGATGGCTCTACCCTCATAACTTCATTTGGGCCTGTGACTCCATTGGTTTCATTCCCAAGGACAACTGCCCTGGTAGATAGTAATTCAACACATACATTTTGAAGGGACACAGCTCAGTACATTGAAAATTTTCCAAGAGAAGTAAGCCTATTTTCCCTTATTTTTTCTAAGATTTCATAACATTTATGCTACCCTTGTGGAATTGCCTAAGCTCAATCCTTTTGGACTTATTTGTATGAATCCTTTGGAACTCTCTAGGAGATTAAATTTGGAAGTTTACATCATTCAATACATTGGGATACATCCTATGAACCTCATGTATATACTGAGTGAGATAAAATAATATTAACCCAGTTACCTGAAGTTGTAAGTGAACATCACTTCCTTAGACTGCAGTTGAGAAGCTAATGAGGATTATGAAGTTTTGAAAAGAAATATTCCAAAGAAAATTAATTAAATATATAGAGCAAGCACTGTATGGCTACTTAAATCATTTTTTGTGTGTGCTAGACTGCTTTTGATATAAATATAAAAGTCACATTTCCCAAAGAACAGTTAAAAACCGTTCCCCATGTTTGTTTATACTTCTACGATGGCGCAAAGACCCAAAGATATCTCCTAATGCTTCCCACATTCTCAAATCCACATTGCCAGGATTATGAAATATCACTATATTGTTTAAAATAAAGGAGACCATAATCTCTGGCCTTTGCCAGCAGACTTGCTCTTGCTGGATGATGAAGTATCCTGCCATATGCAGAGGCACATACAGATTAACACCCAGTGAAGAACTTGATCCTGCCCAAATCCTCATGAACTTGGAAGTGGATCCTATCTTAATTGAGCCCCATGTATGACCCTCACTCTGGTTGATATGTCAACTATGCTTTGCAAGAGATACCTAAGAAGAAACTAAGCTAACCTTTGCCCACATTCCTATCTGACTGATGAGAAATGTGTATATACAGTCACTCAGTTTATACTAATTAGTTATTTGGAAATAGATAACAAGACCTACACCTATGTTTATATTAATGCATGTAATCAGAGCTTTAACTGTACATTTACCTATACGTAGATAGTTCCATATGAGGATCGCTTTTTTTTTCACAAATAATTACTACGTGTGTAATGAGTTATATGTATATTTTGACTTGACTTGGGCCTTATTTTCTTAGCCCTATTCCGAAGTAGAGCATTCTTCAAATGGGGCTTTGGATTACAACTACAGAGCAATGGTAAACAAATGAGAGGCAAAAATTGGAAGCAAGTGCTTTTCCAGAGTTGTTTACAGCAGCGAGCTATGTAATTGAAGAACTTAGCATACCGATCAATTTCCAGCCAAAGAAAACATTCATTGTGCCTTAATGTCTTCGGGAAGCCAACAAAGAATAAGATGAGCTGAAAACAGGAAGAACACGAAAACTAATGTGTTCTTTATGCTTTATTAGAGTACTGTCTCCTAGCAGTATCAGGACTGTAATCATTAGCAGGGAGTCGAAAGATATCGTCAGTGTAAAAGCAGGCACCTTAAGAAGACTGTGTGCATGGGAGTAAGCGTGTTTTACAGCTTGCCTTATCTACTCTGCCTCTTTCCCTTTTCTGGCTGCAAGAATGTTTTTCTTTGGGCTGGAGAGATGGCTCAGAGGTTAGGAGCACTGGTTGCTCTTCCAGAGGTCCTGAGTTCAATTCCCAGCAACCACATGGTGGCTCACAGTCATCTGTACTGAGATCTGGCGCCCTCCTCTGGTGTGCGGGCAGAATGTTGTATACATAATAAATAAAATAAAAAGAAAAAAGAAAAAAAAAGAATGTTTTTCTTTAATGATGTCTTTCCTCAAAATTTCTAGTTAAAAAAAATCAGGAAATGGAATCATATTTCAAGACATGTGATGAAACGACCTGGGGTAGTAGAAAAGTCCCTTTTTGTTATGGCAGTTGTCACACAAAAAATAACTTTGAATATATTTTTTTTAATTCAAAGGTCAATGACCATTAGTAGATAAGGCAGAGGCAAGTTTGGAAGCCTCTATTAGCATCAGTTGTCAACCTGTACTTTGTGACCCTTATGGGGGGGTCAAATGACCCTTTTCACAGGGGTCGTATAAGACCATTGAAAAATATAAGTACTTATATTGTGATTAATAACAGTAACAAAATTACAGTTATGAAGTAGCAATGGAAATAATTTTATGGTTGGGGGTCACCACAACATGAGGAACTGTCTTAAAGGGTCATAGCATTGGGAAGGCTGAGAACCTCTGCGCTATGGACTGACTACCTCTCATCCCTGAAATTCTAGCAGTACCACCTAAAGCTATAGGATGATGGCTTTCATAGATGAGAGTTTGTTTGTTTTGGTGGGGGTAATTTGGAGAATGAAGCCCGCTCCAGTGATGTTAATACTGTCCTAAAAAGAGAGATTCTTTCTCTTCACTGTCTAAGGCTGGTCTGTCTCTAAAATAGGAAGAGCCCTGCCTGGGGCCCAGCCATGCTCTCTTCCTGTTCATGGTCTTCTGACTTCCAGCTCTAGATGACAATAAGCTTCTACTGCTGAAGGTGGATAGTCTATGGTGTTCAGCTGCAGCATCGTGAAGACCTCAGCTAGTATGTTAGAAATCTGTGCTCAGGAGAATGAGAGAACGAAGCTCCAATGACAGTTTTACTTGCTGAGCATGTAGTGTGACATTTTCCCGTGACTTCACCACATGTCAGCTTCAGCTATGACGTACGGGCACACAAGACGGAAGCTCAGGTTTTTGGCCACTCGTATTCCAGGAATCCGCTGGGGAAAATGTAGGATGCCCCAGGAGAAATCTGTGCATGGGACAGAAAGAAATGATTTATTTTTAATAAGTAACACCCAAAGCATTAAAATGTATCTTTGCCTTAACATGAAAACTTACATCAGTCACCTGCAGGTTTGTGCACCTTTTGTATTTGATGAGATCTGGAGCGTTCAAAGTGGTATGGCTGTAGACTGTGGAAGGCTGCCGTGGATCTATTTCAATAAAGGCGCTCTTAGAGCTCAAATTATACACCATCATCCTCTTGTCCTTCATCATTTTGGTGTTGTTACTATTTGAAACTGAAATATTTAACTGTAGCTCAAACTGTAGAGAAGTCTTGCATTATAGATGTCTTTTGGAAAGTCAGAAAACATGATGGATTAAAAAAAAGAGATCTAAAGAAAATTCCAAAGGAGAACCATAATTCTGGGTCTTCGAAGTTGCAGAGTGTGTATTTGTTCAAGCAGATCTTTCCCCTGTATCTGTATCTGTGTCTGTGTCTGTGTCTTTCAGTCTCTGGGTAAGTTGTCACCTGTAGTAAACAGCAATGACATTTTCAGCCTGGTGGAATTTCTCTTTCATCATTATACTTTGAGCTTATCGTATGTCAAATGTCCAATGACCCTAGTGTCTAGTAGTCAACAAATATTTCTGAAGTAATTACCATTAAAGGGATTTTGCTGTCCCTTTACGGTAGACAGACGACACAGAGAAAATTAGGGTCTCCTCTTGAGGTTCTTCGTTTGCTAACAAATTATTTAAGAATTCTCTCAAAATGAAAATTTTATTAGACTTCCGAAGAAAAAGAAAACAAACGAAAACTAGGGCAGACAGTATGTACATCTCAGTGGCTGCTCAGAAAAGAATGGGGAAAAAAAGAAAAGCAACTATGCAATTTAAGCTGGCATGGAGGGCAGATACATAGGGAGCAAGCAGTGGCATGTAGGGAAGAAATCTTTAGAGAATGAATAAAAACATAAAAAATGTTGGGGAAACACAAAGTGTTAAAAATTGTCATGTTTATATAATGGATAGAATTAAGAAAATGAAAAGTTAGGTTTTTCTGTGTTATTCAGAAAAGCAGACAGAATTACAAATCTGCACAGCTGTGACCCAGTAAGCTACTGGGTTAGGCATGGGGATTCTGAGAAAGACAAGTATGATATCTTCACAAAAGGTTAATTATTGTACCCATTTTTTTTACCATGGCTTAAGGTGAGCCTAATTTCTTAGAGGTGTTCCTGTGACCAGGTGCTTCAACTGGTCAACCTGCAATGTTAACTGTCCACCTGTGCTGGCTAGTTTTGTCAACTTGACACAAGGTCAGTAGGAAAAGAGAAGAGAAAATGCCTCCGTAAGATTAGACTGCAAGCAAGCTTGTAGGGCATTTCCTTGGTGATTGTTGTTAGAGGGCCCAGGCCATTGTGGGTGGGAGAGAAAGCCGTGAAGAGCAAGCCAGTAAGCAGCACCCCTCCATGGCCTCTGCATCAGCCATCAGTTCCTGCCTCTAGCTTCCTGCCATTTGAGTTCTCATCCTGACTTCCTTTAACAAGGAAAAGTGATGTAGACATTTAAGTCAAATAAACGTTTTGCCCCACAAGTTGCGTTGCTCATCATGCTGTGTCATCATAATGGTAGTAACACTGACTAAGACGCCACTCAAGCCAGAGATTTTAATCTCTTGATGAAAATTAATTTTTATACTTTAAACAGTATTACAGAATCAGTAAAGTTTCTGGTTTTCATTTCTGTGACCAGAATTTGAATGAACCTCATTGGATGTATGTTCAGATAGTTGCTTGCTTTTCTAAATGGGAAGAAACCTAGAGTTTTGCTAATACATTTGAACCTTTAACACAACTTTCGTGTTCAACTCATTTCTGTTCAATGATGGTTATATCTTCATGCAGTGACCAGTTTGTTTGTTGGACACAAAGAAAGACATCTCCTTTGTCCTTTCACATGAGAGAGAGGGCTGTATGCTAGAATTAATATGCTTTACTTGACTGCCTGACACCAGTCAGTGTTTCTGAGGCCCTCTTTTCAGAGTTTCTGATTCTACATTTTGAGGTCATTAATACCCACTTATCTTTCTCCAGCGAAGAACTTATGGATGTAGTAAGATGCTCACTGACTCCATCCTACTAATAGATATGGAAATGGAATCAGACGTTTGCCATTTCAGAGAAATTCTTCAGGAGTGACACGGCAACTAATGTTGATGTCTGTTTGATCAGCACACATCCATGCAATGCTGGTGCTTCATTTACTAAAAAGATAAAACATCTGTCTCTTTCATAAAGCAAAGTTAGTTATGTAGAATTTTATGCAGACTTTTAAATAACATTTCCTCCAGGAAATCAACATGAGTCTGTGATTATAAATATTTCCTAATTTTCCTATTTCATTTCCCTTGTAAAAACATCATTCTGCTGGCAACACAAAACTATATAAGATTAAAAGCTGTGTTTCTCAACAATGTTTCAATATGTGTGACAAGTAAAATATGTTTTAATAATCCACACCAAAGTCAGTCTCTGAACTTTCTATAATTAGTTATGAGTTTTCTGCCATTCCTACTCTATATAGAAGACTCATTGATATACTTTTCTGGATTTGGCAAAAAATCGTACTCACATCTATAAATCTCAAGGTCTAACCACTGTTTCAGATCCTGATAATAATGATGTCAGAATGTTGATTCAAGTTGTTTAAAAGTCACATCTAAGCCCTCTTTATACCCTACATGAATTAATGGAAAGAAATACCGGATGACATGCCCAGTCTGAATGCTGAATTATATCATTATCCCATCATGCTGGCCATACATTATTCTGGTATTTTCCCCATGAGAACTTGGCATATAAAAATGCTTTTGGTTCTTAAATGCTTGAATGCAGTGATTCATGTCACTAATTATTCTCAGTTTAACACACAATAAAAAAGCAACAATTCCATTTAATAATGCTAAAGTATAGAAAAATCAACAGGCTATTTTCAGTGTACCTGCCACAGACAAGTAGCTCAATGATATTTAAGTGTTAAATATAAGCGGTCCAAAGTGTAATATGAGTCTAACTTGTCAGTTTCAGCTTTCAGCCCCAGTGATGGACATACAAAATATTTTGAGGTAATCTGAAAAGACAATTTATTATGGCACTAGGTTTAGAGTTATAAAGGAAATCTCCAAAATTATCTTCACATTTGGTAATATTTCTGGAGATCACCTAAGGCAGAATATCATCTTATTTCCCAGTAGACTTGTAAACATTCAAATTATAATTTCAATCCTAAAAATGTACAAATCTGCTTTTCATTATGCATTATTATGGTTCTAAGTGCTCCATAACCATTTACAATTTAGCTGTATTACTTAAAGTATGCATGCATAAATGCACATGCTTAAGATTTTGACTCTAGCTCTGTGTAAAAATAAACCTGCTTGAAATATTAATGAATGCAGTGACCCAAGACCTACTTTCAGAACATTTTATTGAGCATTAATTAAAGGCTTATTGCTAATTGGCTCTGTGTAGGTTCCATGTTGTATCTTTTTCCTTTGGACCATATAATGAGTAAAATTACACACACTGCAAAAAAAAAGTTGTAACCTTTGTGATTGCATGAAAATATAACCAAACTGTTGCTTCCGTAGTAAATCGGCATAAATCCCATGGGTATTGTTCAGGTACCAGAGACTAATTCCTATTGCATTATCTTACATTTAGTTAATATTTGAGAATTTTCAGAGCCCTTATTATTCCAGTTACATTTGGTCTTCAGAATAGGACCAAGAGCATAGTCTCCCGGGCATTATAATCTTTAATATCTGAACTCATTTGTTCAGTAACAAGGTAAGAAATAGCTGGCTAGCATTAAATCATTTCAGAGAAGAGTTTCATGTATTAGCTGAAATTCCCTTCTGGTGCTCTGGATGTATGTCTGGAGTCCGTGCTCATAATGAGGTACACGGACATAGGTGTACACTGGGGTACATGCTCGTCATTATTTCTGTATTTCTGACCAGCTTCTGTGGTTGTATTTTATGCCAATATCTAAGTCGGGATAAAACTTTCACTAAACATTGCAACATTGGTGTTTAAGCAAGTTTTCTTGGGGAAATCGTCTACAGAGACCCATGTACTGTGAGGAGCACATATTAAAACAGTTTGGTAGAGTAGGTAGTTTTTTCTTCTCAGGAGACCCTCCCCCCCCCCAAACGTAATTTTTTAAAGACTTGCTTTGAGGAAAAGTCTTTGGGAGGAAGTTACACATGCAGAAGCCGACTGTCTGAGTTGAACTTCAGTGATGTGAGAAATTGGAATGTCAAGTCCAGGGCTAAATTACCTTGGGTCATTTTAAATCTCTTTAATAGCAAACCATTGCCTGGCTCTGTGTTTGACCTAATAGCCATCTGATTAATAAACTAATCCTTTGGGATGTGTGAACAGGCCTTCAGTGTGGCGCACCACGCCCGTCTGTGCTCCATGTGCTACCATACAGTTTGTGAACAGGGCAAGGGGCTGGAGATTGAAACACACAGAGACTCAAAAACAGAGACATATGTCATCCTCGATGCCAGAATGCCCCAAGGATGCCCACTTTATTGTGTCCAGGGGCAGCTAATATAGGGATCCTTAACTGATAGCCACGCCCCAGCCAAACCCACCAGAAACCACTCTCCTGCCATCAAGAACTCCTGAGGGTCTCGTGCTCAGAGCAGCTGCAAGCTATCTCAGAGCAGAGGAAAACAAGTTGTTTACAAGAAATTCAGGATCTGCGGTTTCATATCTCCCAACCCTTGAGTGTCCACCGACTCGAAAGCTAAGAAAGTCGCATGTAAGATGTTCCCTGAGGCCTCCAACAGAGGTATCACTGTTTACTTTATTATTTGAATTTATTTATTTTTTGAGACACGGTCTCACTATGTAGCTTTTCCTAGCTGAAACTCGCTATATAGACCCAGCTTGCTTCAAACTCATGGAGATAAACTCCTGCCTCTGCCTCCTGAGTGCTGGGTTTTAAGGAGTCCACTATCATACCTTGTCCCTTTGCTGCTTTTCTGTAATTCATCTATCTGGTTTACCTGTCAAGGTAAGTGAGAAGTGTCTTGATTTCTGGTTTTCATTTGTTCTGTTTCTATGAAAGCTTTTTGAAGTTACCATGTTGGAGCATGGAATGAGGAATAAGTTAAATCCCTATTCCCATGCAATAGTCCCTCATTTTTGATCACTCATATTTGACTCCAGGATAATCTCTTATCCCATTGAGGGGAAAGCTGTGTCCCTTGTGTTGGCAATACTTTGTGAAGATTTTAAATCTCTCTAAACACTGATTTTATCATCGGTGAGATGAGGCTAGTCTGTATTTTGTTCACCTCCTGAATTAAATGAGATATCGCATGTAGAGCATGACATGGAAAAAGCACTAGGCTAAGTATTAGTTGTGTCTTTTCCTCTCTAAAATGGGCTTTGATCCAAGTGGGAAGGAAGAAGATATGTAGAAAATTAAACAGGTAAGGAAAGCGCTTGACCGGTGTTTTCCTGTGATCCAGTTAGGAACAAACAAACTTCTGAGACTCGGTGCCCTCCCTTTTTAAATTAGTGAGCCACTTGTCTTTAATTTTTTGGCAGACTTATGGAGCCAATTAGCTTGGTAATATATATTCAACTTTAATGGGCAAGTAAATAATTAATGTTATTGCCTTTGTAGATTTAGCTTTTCAGATATAAATTAGCATAATTAAAAGAGTAATGTTTCAGTGTGCATTCTACCAGCCAAGTTTAAATCAAGCAATTAAACTGTAGGTTTTCGGTACCGAATGAGTTCAGTTCACAATGACACAGATGAGAGATGTAAAAAAACATTTTTTAATGGTTAAGTTGATTGCAAAAACTTTTAGGAATTTGTGTGTGTGTGTGTGTGTGTGTACAGTCGGTAAGTTACAAGCACCACTTACATGTTTTAAATCATTCTTTTCATCCTGCAGTCTTCAACTAAAGGACCTACATATGGTCTTGTTTGCATCCATTCTGAGAAATGAATTCTACTTGCAAAAAGGGAGATGCTATTTGTAACTGTGTACATTTATCCCAAACTTAGCAAATTATTTGTTTATGTGCAGAGACCAGATTTGAGGTCATTTATGTGGAACATTTAGCTGTATTAGATGTCTTGAATTTGCAAGACGAGCTACATGAAGACTGGCATCGTTTTGTTGAAGTATGAGTGGAGAGAAGAGGCTGAGCGGGGTCTGCTGGACTGTGTTATTCCCTGAGATGTAAAAGGGCCTAAAACGGGAGCTTGTACTCTTCCTCAGATAGGAAATGAGTGAGCAGGTGTATTTCTTTTCTTTCCTTTGAATTCAGCTCCCCAGGATACTGTCAAACAGATTTTAAACTAGAACAATCTATTTTATGAATACATTGTTCCTAGCTGAACGGGCAGAAAATGGGGCTTTCTATGAGGGGATAACTGAACAACAGACATGTTTTAATCTTCAAGCAATACTGATATGTAATTAAAAATGCATTGACTAATGATCTATATTTAACTGCTCACCACTCTGAGGCTCACTAATAAAAGTAGGATTTTGGAGCAGAGCAGAGTAGATGTGTGAATCTCTTTAGGAAATGGAAACAACTGCTTCTCTTTCTTGTCCACTGAACTGTCCATAACATTGATCCCTCTTTTAGCCATGTTCAGTATATAAAAATGCAAGATTGGCGTGTATCTTTAATTTTCTGACTCAGTAGTGAGTTGGCATTGTGTATATCTAATATCTTAAGGGAGCAAGACTTATCTTCTTTACCATGAAGAATTCTTTAGAAACGTGTATTCTATTGCTCACACTCTCTGATGACGGAACATAGTTCTTCCCTTTGGTGTTAGCCCTCCATGTTAAGGAACCCTTGTCAACAGTCCAGAGCCTAATTAAACATTTGCTCAAATGTGATAAATCCTTTCCCTACATTTCTTTTGGCCCAGCTTCATTTTTCCACCATCTCGGTTACATGGCTTTTTCCTCTGGTCCTAACATGATCATCCCATCATTATCTTGAAGTAGAAATGACCTCTGACTGATACTCATTGAAATGAAATAATCAGTGTGCTATAGTTATAGCTATGTCTATAGTAATAGTAAAAGGACCTCTTGTGCTACCTAAGTAGAAGGCTGGAGGTTGGGAGGAGAATCAGAGAATCTTCATCTATGATTCAAGAAAATTTTCTGTTCTGCCTCCTGGCCCTACCAACTCCAAGTGATTTGGGGAAGGTCTAGCGTGTAAATAATACTTCAAAAAGTGGGACTCCATAATGCAGCTCCCATGCATCATGGGTCACCATCCATGATGGGTGGAAATTTTGTGTGCAAGTAGTTTGGAGTCAACAAGTTCTGTAAGCAACTCCTCACCCATGTGCCTATAAAATCAACTCACTGAAATCATTGGGCTTGGGTGAAATCATTAATTTGATGTGTGGCTTGTACCCTATTTTAGTTAAATTCATATTTATTCACAGCATCCCAAGACGCTTACTCACAGGCTTTTATTGACTCTCATAATGTTTATAGTAAATATCATGAAAACATGTCCTTTAATAAATAAGAACAATTGTGCTAACTAATTTTGCTAACAATTATGATTGTCTCCTGATATATGTGGAACTCATGGGATAGAAGTAGTTGAAAATAACAAAACAGTGGCTTCAGCTGTTTATCACGACATGACATGGGCATTGGTCCAGATATTTAATAGAAACGATAGAAAGCATTGTACATTGTAGTGAGTTGATATATCACAGACCATTCAGAAGAGTTTCTATTGCAATTAAAAAACAAGTTCTTTCACATTGGTGGTGTTAAGAGTGATTTTGGCAGAACATGAGTAAATCAGGAAGTCTTCTAGGAAGGCTTATTGGTAGTTAATTTTAACAATGTCAGGTTTTAGATGCTCAGCTAACTGACCATTCATAGTCCATATCATAGTCTAGTGACATTTAAGTACTTTAGCAGGCAACTATGTACAGGATTTAACAATAATTATTTCTGTACTGTTTAGTTATTGGGATCTCTTGACTCTATACACCGATGGAATTTTGATAATCTATTTGATTTATAGCCATAGACTTCTATGAAGTGTTGGTGCCATAACCAAGTTTAAATTTTTATAAAATGATGTCTGATATAGATCATGGTCATCAAATAAGTGTGGTCTGTTTCATATATTAAAGAAATTTATTGATTATTAATTTTTCAAGTATTATGTGGAATAGGTATCATTATTTTTCTCATTTCTTGAGAGTTAATTGTGGCAAATATTCTACCATGGAATGACATCCACAGCCATCATATGTATTTAATTTTATTTGAAACATCCACATAGGAGATTATATTTAATTTCATTTTAGAATGCTCTGAGCACTGATACCATATAAGACATAGTAAAGGTCTACAGATGAAATTTCTAACAAAATTGTATTGCCTTTCCTAAGCAAGCATATTACTCTTGTTTCATAAACTTTGTTGAGGTATAGATCCAGAAAAATGGATACAAACTCAAGAAGGTTGGTCAAGTTTACAATGTAGCTACATAGTGCATTAAGCCAAGACAGAGGTGTAGCCAATGAGCAACAGTGTGTTCCTCCAGGTTCCTGTTATAGCTTATAATGCATAAAGAGTCTGTACAATAATGAAATACCAAAAAAATGATATCTTTGGGTTATTTATTTCCTTTTATCAAAAGCAACAGAAACTAATCTTGAACTTAAGCAGAGGTATGTTGGCAAGATGAAATCTGCAAAAAGAAAATCCATTTGAGAGCATTCCCAAATGCTCATGTATAATTGTGCCCAGTGTGACTGTTTTTCAGTGGCTAGTAGTTTAGCAGCTATCTCACAGAAGTTCTCAAAGTTTAGCAAATGCTTCTTGGTGGTTGCAACCAACATCATAGATTCTTTGATCTGATATTTTTGAACTTCCCGGTAAGAACTTGCCTTTGTGTGAACTAAGACTCTTCAGGAACCCATCCTTTCTTCTTTTATTTTACTCCATACTTTTGTGGTGCTGTCTTCTTCATTCAGCTCCAGAGTACATTTCTATTTTGTTTGGTGCAGTGGGAAAGAGCAGGGAATTGAAGAAGTGGGGAAGAAAGCCATTCCAGCCAGTACCTTTGTCTTATTTTCATTATTGAAATCATCTTAAAATGTTGAAAAGCCTCAGCGTAGCCTGAGAAGTCTAGTACCTAATCGCAATATATATTGCTTCATTCTGCTTCATTGAACTCGGCCTTCCGTGCAGGGCTTGCTTAAGCTCTTTAAACAGACAGCAGTACCTGTCCTTGCTGTCTATAAATAGTGCCTTCTACCAGGAGACATCTGCTCTTTTCACCTTCTTGTACTTTTATCCAGCCAACACTCCATGGACCTTGGTCTCATGGAGGCTCTTTCACTGTCTTGTCAGGTGCGTGTTATCCTTTGATCTGTGATGCTACAGGGTCCTTTCTTTCCCAAATGTTTTCTGTCTTGTATGCAACTTACCACCACAGTGACAAGTGTTTCAAAGGAAGTCATATACATTTGCCAAATTAGACATACTGGGCTTCTAAAGATACCTTGAGTTAGAGATCAGAAGATCTTCCTTTCCCTAAGGCAAATCGTGAGATCTATATGACTTAGTTTTCTGCATTCATAGAAGAATAATATTTTATTTCAAGTCCTGAATCATCAGGAAGTAAGTTTCACTTCAACTCTAGGGGATTACCGGAGGTATCTCTTCTCTGCCTGGCTACCTTTAGGACAAGCTGTGCATCACAGTGCCAGGCTCTGAGTGTGTACCCTGGAACCATCCACCTTGCCTTGCTTTCAATCTCAGTTCTGTTAGAGTGGATACTTTGTTTGATTTCCTCATTTGTGAAATGGAGATTGAACTAGAACTCTGATTATTTGTTACAAAACAAATAATAACATATATTCATAAAGCTTAGGTTTAATTAATGTTGCTGATTTCTGCTATTTCTTTTCACTGGCCTCTATATGACTTTGGTTTATTTCTTCTCCTGAAATTATGAAGTCCATCTTTCTCCTCTAACTCATTTGTACTGAGTTCTCAAAGAATCTCCAAATAAGTTTTCTAAAATGAAGAAGAGAAGATACTTTTCACTCACTTGCAATGTCTTATCCCTCCTTCTTATAACCTGCCTTCTAGAATTCTCTCTGCAGCCATTGTGGGACTGTATGGCACTGAATTGGATAATAGCATCAGCAAAATGAGTTTTAGGAAGCACAAACTGTGTTTTGTTCTCATATTTCCTCTTAGAAATTAGCTTTTTCATGTACATAGGCATTTTTTTCAAGTAAGTACTTTCTCCCCCATAGATAAGATAACTTTCCAAATTAATATAATGATTTGTTCCATTCTAAGGGGCAATTATCTATAATGTTTTATATTTAGAGTAATATCAAGTAATTTTCAAAAGCTGGAGCTTGTCATAAAATCATTGAAAGATAAGTAATGTTCTTCTGACTACTCCAGACGACTGGCCCAGTGGATTTGAATGCTGCTTAAGAAGGGAATTTAATATTCAGGTTGTCATCTTGTATAAGTTACAGGGGGTTGTGGGTGTGGGTAGATGAGGCTGACCAAGAAAAATTAATTCGGATGAAAAGGAGTTAGAAAATACTCCTACAAGTTGAATACATCTATGCTATTAAAGAAGAAAGATGGAAGGTTGTAACTATAGAATGTTCCTGTTTCAGTGTGTGCAACCTGGTCATGACTGAGAAGAAACAAAAGGGTTGAATCATTCAGTAATTACCATGTCTTGCTTACTTTTATATCGTGACAAATTGATTGAGCTGTGATCAAGGAAACTTATAAAAAACACAGTTTACTGGGGGTCTTCAGTTTCAGAGTGTGAGTCTATGACCATTCTGGTGGGTAGGGAACATAGCAGCAGCCAGTCAGGTGTGGTGCTGAAGCATTAGCTGGGACCTTATGCTTTGATCCACAAGCGTGAGATAGATGGGGAGAGAGCTAACTGGGAATGGCATGGGCTTTTGAAACCTCAAAGACTATTACCAGTGACATCACTCATCCAATAACGCCCTACCTTCCAATCCTTCCTAAACAATTCTACCAATCAGAGACCACGTTTTCAAATATATGAACCTATGGGGGCCATTCCCATTCAAACCACCACTCTTCCCCAATATGTCTCTGTATTTCTTCTGAGAAGGGATAGCTCATCTTTAATCCTGAACGAACTTTAAGTGTTAAATCCATTTAGATCTTGGGACTTCTCAATGACAGAAATGGAAATGAGTCAGGGGAGCCATGAGGGACCGGGCCTCAGAGGAATGTCTGGTCCATTTGGTGTTATGCTCTAAAGGCAGAGGGGGACTTTCACAGTGTTGGACATAGATGTGGAAACAGCTTATTTTTGTAGGCTATCGATCCCCACTGAAAGAGTATAATAATAAGCCAGGTGAGAGAGGATCTGATTTTGGTGGCAAGACTGGGCTTTGGGGGATCAGCTGTTCTAGAAGTCATCTTCCTGTAAGAATCAGTGATTCAGCCATCTAAAGGGACTTGACTAGGCAGCCATATTGCTGAGATATCATGAAAGGTGCCCACAATAGCTTTCCTGGCCCCTTGGTTCTTAAAATGTTTTTGTTCCATCTTCCCTGAATATCTTCCTTGCTATTCCCTGAGCTTTAGGTATAGGAGTCATATTGTAGATGCTTCCTCTGGAACTAGGCACTCTACAATCACTTGTTCTCTGTATTTGGACTGGTTGTGGCTTTCTGTAATAGTTTCCTTCTCTTGCAAAGAGAAATTTCTTTGATGATAGATGAGAGCTACACTTATGTATAGAGAAAGCAATAAATGTTTAGAATGCAGTTATGTATTATATTGATTTAGTAGGATGGCAATAGTGGGTCCTTTAAGATCTGTGGCCTCACTATCCCTAGAGAGTTGTCTAAATTTCCAGTAGCAGGCATGATTTATCTCCTGTTGGATGGGCCTTAAGTCCAATTATAGAGTTGTTGGTTATCACCAGGGTATGAATCTACCTAAGCAAAACCTGAAGAAGGGCATTACCAATAGGCATGATAATGCAGAATAAGGAATCTCACTGGGCTCCCCCTAAAAGAACTATAGGTAACTATGAATGCTGAGAGTGCGAGAAATGTCCTTCCCCAGGTGGAAAACCCCTAATTGGTTGTCTAATACCAATGGGCAGTCCTGAACTTACATAGATACAAGTAACACTAGATAGACTGGGTTGAACTTATACACACACACACACACACACACACACACACACACACACATGCCATAATTTTAAGATGGAGCAAGGAGAAAGTTGGAAGAAGGGAAGTAAGGAAACAGAATTAAAACCTAAAAAAAAATCTTTTAAAATGACTTGAAAAAGCAACTACCATTTCTCCTTACCCTAATATGTTTTTATTTCCTTTGCGTCTGTGTGTGTGTGTGTGTGTGTGTGTGTGTGTGTGTGTCTTTGGGAGGTGTTGGGTTGATCAATTAAAGCTGGCTGCAGGTGATGGGTTTGGTAAGTTTTCCTACGGAAGGTAAAATGAGTTGAGGGATTTGCTCATTTGTTTTCATTCTTGTAAACTATTTTCTCCTCTTGCCAATTTTTCCAGCCTGCAACTTTCAGTAAGTGAGATGTAAAATTAAGACAGACATTTTTGGAATTTTACCAAATGGTTCATGTGAGTTCATGAGCATCACTTGGTGCCAGACGGCTAAGAACAATTATCAAGCATTTCCTTAGACTCTCATGTTTTCAGAAAACTTTATGATAAGTGACTAATTTAGCTTCACATTTGTCTGGGAAGAAGAGTGAAGGGAAAATAATCACCAGCACATTTATGTAATTCACAGGACTTGAGGACTCTTAATAAATATTAAAACACCACTTAGCTGGCAGTAAGACAAGGAAGCATGAGATTTGAGGAAGGCTTCTGACCAGCAAACCTGCAGTGGTGACACGATTGAAATAAATTCAACATCCTCCATATTGAGGTATGGAAAACTTCTATTGCGATTTTGTTTGAGAATTGAGAATTGGAGATCTAGAATTGGCATGTATGTTACCTGGACATACTATATCTGGAGGGTATGACAACCTTTCTGCAGTTTAGGTACCTGAAGCCAGATGAATGGGTGTGTGCCTGTTACTTAGCTACTGAAGTCCTCTGAACAATAGCCTGGATGGTCAAATGACTCCCTGTCCATCATTGTTCTCCACATTGATGAGATGTATTGCTTTCATTCCTTAGCCGGTCCTTATGTGGCTGGTTATGTATGTCTGTGTTGTTTTATAAACTTTCTGTAATCTACCTCTTGATAGGGCTAAATATGTTTCCAAATCTAATTTAATCTTTTTTGGTTTCTAATGTGATTTCAATGAAGGCTTATTTCCAGTGCAATGGTTTTCGTAATTATAGTGGAGGCTCAGCTTATGTGCATCTAATTTATGCAAATTCAACTGTACGTGCATAGCAAATAAAGACAGAACTATTTAAACGGTGCAGAAGATTCTGTCCCCTATTCCACACCATGAGCACGTGCCCCGGAGTAAAAAGCAAAGATTCCATCTTCCTTGACTCTTTCTACCCTCCTCCCCTCCATCCTTTACACTTTTGTACAGCAAGGACTTGAGTGAAATTTTGTTATTTACAAATACCTATTTTTCATAAATCATCATCTCCATGCATCTGTCTTTACTTCACTTGTTGAACTTAATAGAATTCTCTAATAGAAAAGGGGAGGGGAGATGTTTTACCTTGGGTTAATATATTCACCTAACAAGTATTTAATGATAACAGATTATGTCCAGGCCCTATTTTGGGTATATGGAATACAATAGAAAAAGTCTTGGATGCTGAAGACATTACAGCATGGAGACTTTTGACATAGGAGATATCAGTTTCAGCATACTGTGTCCAAAGACATTTTCTAGAGTAGTGTTCCTCAACCTTTGTTATGCTGCAACCCTTTAATACAGTTTCTCATATTGTGATCACCCCAACCATAAATTATTTTCATTGATATTTCCTAATCATAATTTTGTTACTGTTGTGAATTATAATGTAAATATCTGTGTTTTCTGATGGTCTTTAAAAATGTTTTAGTATTATTAAAATTTCCTGACAGCTGTTTCTCCTTCCTCTATTCTTCCATACCCCCATCTCCTCTCTCCCCCAAATCCACTTCTCTTCCCTTCAGAAAAAAGCAGGCCTCCTAGGAATATCCACCCAACACGGCATAGCAAGATACAGTAAGACTAGGTACAAACCCTCATATCAAGGCTGGGTTTTGCAATGCAGTAGGAGGAAAGGGGTCCAAAGGGCAGACAAAAGAGTCAGACACCCCTACTCCCACTATTTGAGGTTCTACAAAAACACCAAGATTTATATATATATATAAATGCATGCAGAGGACCTAGTGCAGAACCATGCGGGCTCTGTAATTGTGGTTCAGTTTCTGTGAGCCTCTATGAGTCCTACTTAGTTGAAATCTCTGGGGCTTTATTCTTCTCTTGTCCTCAAATCCTCTGGCACCTCCTTCTTCCACAGAATTCCCAGAGCTCCAAGGGGAGAAACCATACAGAGAACTCTAATTTGGGCAGTTTCTCCTCCTAATGTTTGGTTTTGGGTCCTTGCATCTGCTTCCATCAGCTGCCTGCTGTAGCCTCTTTGATGACAATTTGGCTAGGGTCCAAACTATGCATATATAAAGATCTCTTGGCTATCCAGCCTCTGATTCTTGGTCATCCAAGCAGTGTGAGACATGGCTTTTTCTTGTGGTGTGGGCCCCAAATTAGACCCATCATTTGTTAGCCACTCCTATATGTTCTGTACCTCCATTACCACAGGACATCTTGCAGGCAGAATAGATTATAGGTTGAAGGTTTGTGACTTGGTTGGTGTCCCAGTCCCACCTCTGGAAGTTTTTTTGCCTGGTCCAGAGGATGGCTGGTTCGGGCTTGGAATCTTCTCTATCTAGGAGTCCTTACTAGGGTCACCCGCATAGCATCCTGAGAGTTTCTACTGGACTAGGTTTCCACATCACCCACTCCCAAATGCCCTCCATTTCCTGTATCTCTAAGTATTCTCTCCCTTGATCCTCTCCCACCCCTGCACCTGATACTGCTGTTCCCATACCCACCCCAATCCGACACCACTCCTCCCTCCCCACATCCCCCACAAAATCTATTCTATTTCCCCTTCCTAGGGAGATTCATATGTTAGTCTTGGAACCCTCCTTGTTACTTAGCTTTTCAAGATCTGTGGATCGTAGCATGATTGTGGCTGAACTTAACAGCTAATATCCACTTACATACCGCATTTGTCTTTCTGAGTCTGGGTTACCTCACTTAGGGTGATTTCTTTCTACTTCCATTCATTTGCCTGAAAATTTCATGATGTCATGTTGTTAATCAGTTGAGTAGTACTCCATTGTGTAAATGTATCACATTTTCTTTATCCATTGTTTGGTTGAGGGGCATCTAGATTGTTTTCAGATTCTGGTTATTATGAATAAAGTTGCAATGAAAATGGTTGAGCAGGTGTCTTTGTGGTAGGATGGAGTGTCCTTTGGGTATATGCCCAAGGGTGGTATAGCTGATCTCGAGGTAGATCAATTCCCAGTTTTCTAAGGAACTGCCATATTGATTTTTATAGTGGCTGTATTGCTTTGTTCTCCCACCTGCAATGGAAGAGTGTTTCCCTTTCTCTACATCTTCGCTATCATGATATGTCATATGTATCATATGTATTGATCTGGCAATCCCTGTGAAAGAGTCACAGCCTCCAGACTGAGAGCCACTGTTCTAGGGTAATACTGTGTGTAGCTGCCACTTAGGTGCTAGCTTTTAAAGTTAAATACTATATATATATATATATATATATATATATATATTCTGCAATTATCCTGGCATATACAAAAAGATTCTAAAGAAATGCCATGTCTCTCAATCTATTGAAGTATTAAAGCAATAGATACCAAAGAAATGGGGATTTCGCCAGACTCTCAGACAGAGAAGAAGAATCCCCATCCAGAGGGAGAGTTTGTCTTCTAGAAAGAGATTTCACAAAGCTCTAACAATTTGTCAGACCACCTTATAGGCTGACACTGATGCTAAGACAGTGATGGGTCAGTGGTGGGAAGGACCATGCCTTGACCAGGACTGTTTAGATGTACATATCCCTAATCTTTGTGAACTTTAGCCTTACTTCATGACTCCAAAGAGAGAGATGGAGAATAGTCATTTGATTTCTTTTTCCCACTTCCCAATGTGGCTACATTGAATAAATTTCATTTTTCTACTTCCCACTATTAACTTGGCTCTTTTAAATGATTTATTGAGGATGGGTAACTAAACCTGGACTGAGTCACGATTGTGATTCTCAAGTTTGATAGCACAGTCCTTTGAGAGACTAAAAATGTCTGCCTGAAGAGAGAGTACACTTACCATATGACAGCACTCATATTCCTTGGCATTTACTTAAAGTAAATGGAAATTTTGTGTTCATACACCAACCTACTTGTGAATATTTATAATAACTGCTCTAATAATTGCCCCAAACATGAAACAGCCAACATGTTCTTCATGAGACAAACAGATAAATAAGCTGTCACACATCTATGTGATTGAGTACCATTTAGTGCTAAAAGAAAATGAGCTATCAAGCTACTGATTAAGGAAATTTAACTGCATTTTGCTAAATGAAAAAGAGTAAAATAGGAAAATCTGCAACAACTGTATACTATGAAGTTACTGAGACATAATGTAACTGTCCCGCCGGAGGTAAAGACATGCTAAAGAAACACCTTTGTCTCTCACTTTGGCTATCAAACAATTAAAAAGTTAGATCCCAAATCTGGAAATCCCCAAGGAATCTCATGCTAGCTGGCTTATCAAGAACTGGCAACTAAACTTGACTTGTTGGTACACAAACAGTGACCCTAAATCAAGTATCAAACTTTCTGAGAAAGAAAGGGGGATACTCTAGGCACAGGGAAGTGATTGGCAGTTAGGAGAGATCTGGAAGGAGGGGTGGGTAACTTTTTTTTTGTGTGTGTGTGTGTGTGTTTAAAGAGAATTTATTCTGCAGACAAATATGAGCGATCTTGGCTCAAGAAATCAAATTTAAGTTACCTCAGATACCATGTTACAATGGTAATGGTTTCATTCATTCATTCATTCATTCATTTGAGACAGGGTCTTACGTGGCCCTGGCTGGCCTTAAACTCCCTGTGTAGCTGAGGATGGCCTTGAACTACTGGCCCTTCTACTTCCATCCCAGTGCCAGAGCACAGACGTGTTGTAATAGGAGCAGTGGGGCTGCGTCCCCAGCACCCCGGCTGCCTGGCTAGCTTATTGTGGATTGCTTTGGGTGGGTCACTTAGTCTAGGGGTTTGTAACCTACCCTGCAATCAGTTATTCCAGGGTCACAGAGGGGTGCTATCTGTAAGAGAATGGGCTAGGAAAGAGGAAGGAGGAGATGCTAAGTTTGTCACAGCCTCCGTTTATTAGGGACGGGTTACAGTTTATATAGGGTAAGGAATTGGGGGGGCACAGGGGCCTGGACTCTTGTCACGTGGTGCAGGTCACGTAGCCTAGGAGGTTACATTCGATCAGGTCAGATAGGCCAAGAAGTTGACACACCTAGTTCCCTGGATAGCTGGAATGTGAGGCGGGTTCCACTAACAGATAATTCTCCATCAACAGCTTAATTGGGTGTGGGGCAGGTTCTGTCAATAGAACTATTCTTAACATAATTATGGGTGTGGGGTTCTCTGTAGACTCCCCAGGGCAATGGTTCCTGTAATGATTTTTAGGAGGGAAAACGGCTCCTGACAGCTTATGCCCCGAGATAACAACACACAAATTGTATTCATTTAAACACTGCTTGCCCATTATATCCAGCCTCTTCTCGGCTAACTCTCACACCTGGACTAGCCCATTTCTAATAGTGTGTGTAAGCACCCCAAGGTGCGCTTACCAGGAAGATTCTAGCCTACGTCCATCCTGGGTCGGAGCTTCCTGGGAGAGAGGAGCCTGGCGTCTCTGCTCCAGAGAGCAGAGCTGGGGGTGGGTAACTTTTATGGCCAATAAACTATTGGGTAAGACACTGTAATGGAAGATACAGTTAATCTGCACACTTCGGGGCTCTGGTGTGTAACTATGAGGAACAAAATCCACTTCAGCTCTGAGCTCTAGTTGATCATGTGATTTTTAATGACTTATTGACTGTAGCAGTTGTCTTTCTGGTTTGTGTATTGTTGGTGGAACACACTGTGTTTGGGGGCAGCACAGTGGTTTATGGAAACTCTTTTATGTGAAGGTCAACTTTACCGTGAACCTAAAGTGGGGAGTATGTATACTCATATGCATTGGCCTGTTCTCCATGATTCGCAGTCCCTCTCTCCAAGCCACAACCCCTCCTTCATCTGTGTTTATTGTAGGCATTTTTTTTTTATTTAAGGGATATTACGGTCTTGACAGGATCATGGAAATATTTGGTAAGATGCAAGGCTGTATACAGAGTGTGATTGTGGAGGATGGCACCTGAACCTTTGTCGTCTATCTGACCCCAACCATCCCTATGACTTTCCATAAGCCAATTTATTTCCATCTGCAAAATAATAGGATTCAACTGGCTGATCCCTGTGGCTTCCTGCCATTTTTTTCTTAAAATATTTTTAGCTGGATGATTAAGAATTTTTCCTAATCATTGAACTGTATTAGAATACAATCCCTTCACTGTGATGAACTGCAAGTTATTTTTTTGTTCCTTGAGAAATAAAAATGTTTTAAAATGTACAGTCTGTCCAGTATTCTTGCAGGCTTTCCTACGGGGTACATTCTGAGACTCTGCTATAGAACTCTTTGTAAATGGTTGCAGAAAGATTTCTTACACTTATGATTAAAATGATATGTGGGAATTCAGGGTCCCCTCTTGGGTTCTTAGTCTCATTAATACAGTAATTTAAGAATGGGTTCAAACAGAAGCTCAAGGGCAATTTTATTAGAGTTTAAAAGAAAATCCCTGAAGGTAGACAAGCTGTGAATCTCACCAACTGCAAGGATGGAGAGAATGAAAGAAAAAAAAAGTCACATCATGTTAGAATGTATGCACATGAGACCATGGCGGACTACAAGCAAAATGCTGGGGAAGGGAAACTAGAGAAAGGTAAGGAAGCACAAAATATTGGTGAGACCCTAAGTGTTAAGGAAAGCTTAGAAAGAGATAAAAAAGACAGAGATGCTAAAGACCTATGAAGCTTCAAGGCTGTGGTACAGTGAGCTATTACCCTAAGGGTGGGGGTTCTGGGAAGAAAAAATACAGTATCATGTTAAAGGACTTATTTCTTCCACACATCCCTTTATCAGGACTCACTCATTGTGAGCCTGCTTTCCTAGGGGTGGTCCTTGGCTAAGGAGTTGACTTGGCCTAACTGAAATGTCAGGGCTTCACCAAGCCTGCTATTTAGTGTCTTGACAAAACAGAGTTTTACTGAATGGCCCTTTATTGCTACTGTAGCAACATTAAAGTTTCTTTGCAATGAGCTTGTGGTGCTTTGCTTCTTGGTTTTATATCGGAGAAAAGAGTCAATGGAAACTATCAGGTATGGATGAGACAGACATTTTAGTTTTGACTTAGTGTTTCATAGAGTAGTACTTTCTTCTGATGCCCTTTTCATTTCTGGTTAATTGAAAAGTTTGTGCATACGCCTGTGTGAGTGTGTACATGTGTGAGTACAAGAACATATATTTATGGCTCTACTTTTATCTACAATACATATAAAGTTTGGAGGCCAGCAACAAGTATTTTTCCTCGCTGTACTTGGAAAACACTGATCTGTCTAGGATGGGTGACTATTGAACTTTAGAGAGTCACCTGTCTCTGCTCCACACCCACTCTTAGCACTGGGGTTACAAACACATGCCTTTGCACTCAGCATTTTATGTGAGGGCTAGCAATTCGAACTTAGGTCCTCATGCTTGTGATGCAGGCACTTTACTGGCAGAAGCATTTCCACTGCCCATAATGCTATCTATTTGCTCTTATTTTTAAGTACCATGCCATGTTATTTTGTTCTTATTCCTCCCCTTCCCTGCTACTCCCCCATTCTTCTCCTCCCTTCTTGTCATCCCCTCCATCTCCTTAAACAGTTCTCTCTTCTGTTTTGGGGTCACATGACTCTGTTATCCTTTATTTTTCTCAAAATACTGTGTCTAAAAATTAGAACCCAGCCTATGGCATCACACAAGAGATAGAGACAGGCTTGTGGTAAGTCCAAGGACACCTGGTATACATAATGGGTTTCAGGATACTCACACTTGGAAAGTAGACACCTATTTAAAAGTTTTACAGGAAGAACTAGGACAGGCTCCAAAACCACAGAGAAACCCTGTCTCGAAAAACCAAAAAAAAAAAAAAAAAGAAAAAAAGAAAAAGGAAAAAAAATGATGTAAGGAATAAATGTCTTCTAGCAACCGTACTTTTGTGCCAATCCTGTGATTTTGCAATATTTATCTCAACTGTTTAAAGAGTAAAATATCACCAGCATCTATAGTGTCATATGGAACAATTTTTAAAAATAATATTTTGCTTATCTCTGCTTGTAAATATGTTAAACAGTTATTAGTAAAAAATGGCAAATTTTAAAAGATTGAAATTATCATGTCACTCCAGCCAGAGAGAGATGCTACTACTCTTCTTGTAAGCTTCCTATATCCTGCAGGTTCTATAGTCACATCTACCTAGCAAATGCTGCTCTCCATTATTGTATAGAAATTAAAATCTATGAGAGAGGAAATGTGGTACCTGATGCAAAAGTCAGTGATTGTGAGCCATCTGTGTGCATCAGCTGGCCCTCTAGGGGCCAAATTTCCACTCAAAGCATCTCTCCCTCCTTAAGTATTTCATCGTTTGTCTTTAAATCATAAACTCCTTTTTGTAAATATATCAATAAAATTCTTATCACACAATATTAGTAATTATCTAATAGCAAGTATCTAATCACTTTCCAAATTATGGGGTACTTTTTTCTTATGTGTTGGTTGTAAATCAAGATCCAGATAAGGTTTGTCCATTAAAATTTAGTCTGGTGGCTCAGTGGGTAAAAGTTGGTGCTGAGTAAGCAAGCATGACAATCTGAATTCAGATCCTTAAAATCCACGTCAAAGCTGGATGTGGTAGCTCTCTGGCTTCCTGTGGGAAATGGGTCAAAGAGACAGGAGAAATCCGAAAGCTGCATTTGCCGTCTAGCATGGCATATGCAGCAGAAAAACAAAAAAAAAAAAAAAACAAAGAACAGAGAAATCTTGTCTCAAACAAGGTGGAGGGTGAGGAAGGCCCCAGATTGTCTTCTGAAATGTCATATATACCTGCATTCAGACGCAAGAATTTGTGTACATGTACCATCCCCCCCCCACACACACACACACACAATCACTAATTGGCGTTCAGGTCCAGCGAATCTTTTATATCACGTTTCCCATCATTGTTCATTATTTTCCATGTACCTTATTATAGAAGGCAGTGAGCTTGTTTCTGCTACAGAGAGCCCTTCAGGCTGATATAAGTTATTCCATTGCTGTGGCTTTATACATAGTGTGTTTCTTGTGACCAGGACTCCTAGTAAACTCAGATTTATTGCAGGTAGCTTAATTGGATTCAGGTTGTTTGCCTTCCACTAGACAGTGGTATGGAAGCCTGTCTTTGCAAGCAATGAAACCTTTCTTGGCTCTTGTTGTGCTGGCCTCACAGAACTAGGGTCCTGGAAATTTATCATCGTGAAAGCCACCCTAAGCCAGTAGCTTTGGGCTTCATATGACTTCAAAGAATGAAATTTACAGACAACAGAACACGAATTTTAGAAAGAAGTGTTTTATTACATGGAGTTATGAGAAAGAACAGAAAGGCAGAACCTCTGTACAACAGAAGTAGTCTTTGGGAATAGAATACAACTGAGCCCCAACGCCTGAAAACTAATTAAGATCTAGGGAATGGGAAAAGGGGAAGACCTACCCTCCCTTCCCATGGATAGGTCTAGTTCTTATTCCAGGTATCCAGGTGCCTGCCAGTTTCTGCCATGTCCTCTAAATTACTTCCTGGAAAGGGGTGCTCTTTAGGGGAAAAGAGATAGTGGGAAACCATCCCCCCTTTCTAGCATCTCCAATCTCTTGACATGGTGGAACTAAAGTCATTTTCAGTTTGAACACTTCTGGAGTCCTGTGCCTCCAGCAAGGTCATTTTCTGATTTTTGCCAGGGGAGAGAGAGAGAGTGGTCACTTTTCTTTGGAACCTTTTCATCCTAATATGCCACTTTCACCACTGGCTTCATAGGTAGGGTTTTCAATGGCGTCAGAAGCACTCCACCATTTATCTTTGTTTAGTGATGTTAACGTACATTGATAATTATTACTGAAATCTATTATATTAGTGGTTACGAAGTATTGAAACTCAAATTTTATTTGCATCTATCCTCTGATGAGCACTGCTGAACTCATAGGCCATTTTCATTTCTTTTTCTAGAAGCTCCCTGTCTGCATCCCCCAGTTTATGTTTCTGAACACCTATGAGGGATTTTCTTTTCCACCTTTAGATGAGGCATGTATGTGAGGAATATAAACAATTTGCTGTTATGAAAAGAAAAAGATTAGGCTGTAAGTCGTGTAGGGGGTGTACATAGCAAATTGGTAAGGCGTGTTTACAACTTATACAGCGACGGATGCTGAGCTAAGTAGGAAAGCTTATATCCCAGGGACTGAAGCACAGACCGGTACATAAGAGTCCCGAGTTCAGACTCACTCTCCACCCTGCTGTACAAGCTACTTTACCACTGAGTCCTGATCTCTCTGCACTCACTACCTTGATGTTTTAGACCTACTGTATGAGAAACTAATAGATCAACAACTTGTAGCCTCAGAGACTTGTTGACCACAAGGAACTACAGTGCTTTATGCGATAGCTTGATGTTAGACAGTAATTTTACCCTTTTCTTTCGATTCCACTTTGACTCTGCCCTTCCATGTGGCAGCTCATTTCCTGCAGGCCTGCCTCCCTGTTTGCTATGACTCAGCAAGGAAAAAGGAGTAGCATTGTTCAGACATTGGTCAGTGAGGTCTGTGTGCGTCACTCATTAGTTTATGTCTGTTCACCAATACGAATTGTCATAATTGATGGTAGTGCATACTGACTTCTCTCATGCAAATAAGTACAAGCCAGAATGCACGCTTCAAATACTTCAGGTATTTGATAGTTCAATAACAAATACATATCACACATACTACTGTGTTTTGGGTTTTTTTTTGGTATGTATGTGTGTGTGTGTGTGCACACGCTTACTTGCATATCTGTCTCGCTGTGTGATTTTGGTATTGGGGATGGAACCCAGGCTCTTCCAAATGTCCAGTCTACCACTGAGCCATTCTCTAATCTTTATAATCTATCATCCTAAAATTTCTGTTTAAGAATTAAAATGTTATTTATGCCCAGATAGTACCACAATATTTGTTGAAAGCCTTGCAGAAAGATTCTCTTTAGGTTTAATAAACTACTGTCTAACCCTCCCTTCAGGGCTTGTATATCCCATTGTAGCCTCATGTTTTATATTAATGATGTCCTGTTTACTTCCTTTGGGTAGAAAATAAACTGGATTTACCCTGTAAGAGCTCTATGATTGCGGCAACCAATCCTGACCACCACTTAACAGTGTTAAGAGGAAGCATTTGCATTATTCACTTCTTGCTAGATGTGGTTTTCTTTGTCTCTTGTTTCAAAAAAAAATTTTACTATGTATTTCAGCTCACCCTGTAGCTTGAACTTGAGTTGCTCCTGTGTCAACCTCCTGTAAAGAACTGAGACTGCACTTGACTTCACTATTTTATTGACAAATTGATTTTCACCAAGAGCCATTTAAGGTGATGTCTAAGATTTATGTGTTGCAGATGAATCATTGTACATAAATATCATGACAAAGGACACAGTGAGTGAGCAACTGAGCTTTCATTGCATGCTCAGGCAGAGGCTTCTGTGTCCTACTTTTCCTCATCTGACTTCTCTGGACACCTGCCTCTTTAGAACGCGTGTCGTGGTACCTTTGGATCCATGACTTGATGCTTGTGTGTGTTTTCTCTTCACAAGGGATAATTTCTTAAGGCAATCCAGCCATTTAAGAGGTATGGTTTACACTGTTCTCAGAGCAGCCGCTAATTGATACCTCTTGAGGAAGGACATGTTCTCTGATGTGTGCAAGGCTTTCACCAGGCAAGATGCCATTTTCTTCTATGATTAATCTTCCACCCTGCAAAATAGGGCAATTGAGAAGTTTGGGGTTTTTATTTCTCTTGACATTAATGATTTTGTCAGTATCTTCAGTATATACTTCTCAGTTCATTTTACCATGTCATAAGAGTAACCTCTTTTCAGTTTCCATGGATTTTAAGGAGATGTTGCTCTCTGAAACAGAACTATTTTACTGTACTGTGAGATATCTTGTATGCTTTTGTAATGGTGAATGCTTTTTACTTTTATACAAAAACTCAGAAAAGAATGCATTGGGTGAGGTCTGGTGAGCAAACTAGTGAAATAAATAAATTCCTAAAGAGATCACTAATTTACCTGGTCTGATCGCAAAGACCTCTAATCCTATAATTCTAGCTACTTGGAGACAGACGCAGGAGGATGGCAAGTTCTTGATGTTTGTAGGTTACAGAGGGAATTTACAGCTAGCCTGAGCAACTTAGTAAGAATTTGTTTTCAGTTAAGGAGAGAGAAGGTGTGGAGAGATGAGGAACAGGAGGAGGGAAGGAAATAACAACAAAGAAAGGACACATAAAATTACCTCTATATCAAGAAGGACTTGAGATGTTTAATTTCACACATGCTTTATTACCACATAGGAAAATCGACAGTCTGGGGGGAAGTTTGTCACATTTTAGCACATCTGGGCAGAGGTTAGGTTATTATAAAGTTTGAAAATAGCATTAGGAGTGAAGGATTCATAATGTCATGAGGAAGTCTTCAGTGGTTCCTGTTGTGTTCTCAGCCCTTAATCAAATGCACAGCAAACAGTATGTGTCCAGTGGACGCGTGTTGAGTAAGTTCACTTATAACCCTGCCCTTACCTGATGGAGGATGGATTGCCATTTACCTTTCCTCTTAAACATCTTAACTATTTCTTAGTTCAGGTGTTACTAAGATAGAAAAGAAGGTGATATATTTTTATGTTGTATCTACTCTTATATAAACTATTCCTAATAGAATTTGGGAGCAAGGAAAACAAAGATGGGTTTGATAGACTTAAGAGTGAGATTCCCAAACCAGTCTGCACATTTTTTAGTAGCTCCATATGTATCATTATTCTGAATTATAGCATTGTTTGTCTTTCTGAAGTTGTGTCCCTTGGCTTTGGGATGCAGGAATAATTGAAGCTGTGACAAGTTGATTATCATCTTCCTACAAAACCATGGCCAAGATCACCCCTAAATTACTGGGTATCAGCCAGAGGACATGAAATGAAGAGGAAAAGTTGACTCCCCTTATCTAGTTCTGCTGACTGCTCCTAATACGAGGACAGTCAGGATAACACCGCATATCTGAAAGCGGTGCAGAGAAAGTTGCCTGGAGTCATAGTGAACCACAGAAGTAGTCCCATTCTACAGAAGATGGAAAAGATCCACATAAGGGAGGGAAAAGAAATGGAAGTATGTGAAGTTATGAAATGTCATGTGGATTATATGATTGTTGTGGGTAAAAGAAACAAAACCCCTTTAGGACATCCATCATCTCAATAAAGAATGGCTTACTTCTGTGGTCACTTCTTTATCATAAACATCTTAAAGGATTTATTTTACAGAAGAAAATGTATTAGAAAAATCTATATGTCTTGATACTTACAGAAGCTAAATAATTTCACAGAAGCAGATGACGCTATTAGTAGTGTGGTCATCCAAAAGTCTGTCAGAGGTTTCTCACCTTTTGACACTGAGATATGACACCTGCTAGTGTGGCAGGCTGCATTCATAGCTAGGGGATTTTTAAGCATTGCACCCTGTATCTTAACTTATCATAGACTTCTGAAAACAAAGGAATCTTATATAAAAGCAGGATGGTAATGTTAGGGGACATGTGGTTTCGCCCTGTGAGAAAAGAGACTCCTAAGGAGAAGACGCTATGCCAGACATGAAGAAAACTAATGAGCAAATTGGATTCAGATCCCAAGTCCTTTCAACTCCAGCCCTATACTTTCTATATCAGTTCCCTTTTACTCATGCAGCCCTGAACTCATTTTTCTCGCATCCCCTCCAAGAAGGTAGGGACTGAGACTGCAGGGCAGGATAAAAATGATGGCATGGGAGGAAGGCAGAGAAAATGAAAAAGACTAAATAAAGTTCATAGCAGGAGCAGGGGCGTCTATGTATATGTAACATAAGCTCTTTCATTTCTAAGAAGTAGGTACTTAGAATTTTCATTTATACCATCTATAGATATTTACAGAAAATATCTGTGTCACATGGCAGGCCACTTAAAGTCATTTTCTCAGCTTAACACTGGAAGTCATTATGTTCTTATGGTCACATAATTTTCAAGATTTCTGGAGGTATTGCTTAGAGTTCAAGTCAGATACAGATACTAGCTGAACGGCCTTGAGAAGGACTGTTAATTCAATCACGTAGAGACTGAGTACCAACTGCATGCGTGAGGTATGCTGCAGTATAACATGCTGGATTCTAGTATACATGGTTGAAATACAAGTAACCAGTGGTCCTTACACATATAGAGCCTCTCTTTTGTTGTAGACAGCCAAGTTGTAAGTGACTAAATGTTTAATATAACACAAAGACTTCCCTGGGTTTAACCAGAAAGAGGAACGAGAGATGTTGTAAGAGTTGACGATTTTATATGAGGTATTTATAAGAGACACACAGGAGAGGTAACAACATGGCAAAGCTGCAAGTTCCTGAAGAAAAAGAGTGCAGAAAATTAACAAGCAATGTCAGTGTTGAGTTGAAAAGGTTCAGAAGCATTCAGAGGCACTCTGGAGGACTGCACGCCTGTGTGAAGAAATCATGAGGAGAAGAATAGGCTGACTGGACAGGATTGACAGCTGCATCAGTCCTGATCATTTTGAACATTAAAGACTTGGAATGGCAATGGATAGATTTGAGAACTGAAGTGTTGTTCTTTTACTTGGACTCTTGATGGGAGTGGTAGCCTCTGTCTGGTGCACCATGATGCTATAAACCAGGATGGTAGCAGAGAAAATGGTAGGACAAAGTCAGCGAGTATATCTTTTCTGAAGAAAGGACCACTAGAATTATCTCATGGAATATAGAATATTATGTATATCTAAGAGCAATAGAGACAGAGACAGAAATGGAGATACACAGAGAGATACTGGGAGAGACAGAGAAACAGAGAGACAGAGACACAAAGATAGAAAATGGAGAAATTCAGGTAGAAAGTTGAGGGGAGAAGAAGAAAGGAGAAAAGAAGGAATAAATGAGGGGACACACCAGCTCTACTTATTTCAAAAGAGAATTGATGGTGGCTATAGATGCATAACCTATGTTTGCTCCATTTAATAGGATATGTCTACTAACTTTATAGGTAGAGTTATTGAATAATTGATCAACAAGGAAATTTGAACTTGAGACTATTTAGGACTGGAGACAAATCTCAGGTCTTAGAATGTGACAACTCAAGTCAAGGAACCAGAAGAGGGACCCAGTGAGAAAGTACATAGAAAAGAGACTCTGGACTGGGTAGCAAAGTGTCTTTATATTAGAAACAAGGAAGCTGAAATGATGTACTAGAGATACCCATGATGAAATGGCCAGTGGTGGTAACAGGTAGCTTCGGTATCTTAGATACAAAAGAGGAAAGTAGATAGAGATCAGGAATAAGTACATACTCTTTACCAAAGAAGCATTCAATCATTCATTCACTCATTTATCCATTCATTCATTCCAAACCAACAACATGAATGACTCATGATAGCAGAATCACTTCTCTCCAACCCTAGTTTTCCCTCTAAAAATAATGAGCAAATGGATGATGTTGTGTCCAAGAAAAGTCTTTTCCGGTGTACTACTATAATTACTTGTTGTTGGTAGTAGTGGTGACGTCAGTGGTAACTGTGGTGCTGGTACTAGAGCTGCTTGTGGTGACAGTGGTGGGAGTGGTCATAATAGTGGTAAAGCTCATGGTGCTGGTGAAGGTGGTAGCGGTTATGGTGATGGTGCCTATGGAGTGGTGTGCATGTGCGTTTGTGTTTGGGATGTTTTTTTAATCACTCAATGCTGAACTCTTAATTGCTATTTATGTGACTTATGTGTAGCTCCTAGTCTTGGATTTTGTGTAACTCTGTTGGTTTCTGTTTTGAGTTTGCAAATCTTTCTCTTCTGGTTTTGTAGACTTAGAAGAACCCTCCGTCCTTAGGAACTTGAAGACAGCTGCTCTGGAAACCGTGTGAAAGTTAAGAAGACTGTTGCTGTGGTGGGGACCTGAGAACACTACTTCAATCCCAATGTTGCCCTGACATTTGTATCTAAGATTCAAGAAGATTAAGATTAAAAAGGTATGGATATGCAGTTTAACTTCTTAATTTTTAAGGTAAATATGGTACATTTAAAAGCTTTTATTGCCTTATCCCAACTGCCATTGCTTTTCTCTGTGTCTTTTGCCTTTTAAGGAATTTCTTTTCTTTCACTATAAGTTTAATATGTTGAGATAGACTTGGTACAATGGGAGAAACCGGTTGAAAGCTACACCATTCTAACAAGGATCAGATGGACAGAGGGCAGTATGACAAAGAGAACTGGGCAGGTCTCCAACAGAAAGAAAAGAGAAATTGTTGTAGATGTCTATGCCATAAAAGATGCAGATAGGAAGATGAGTAACTAGATTGTTCTGTGTCATACACGCTTTTATTCTTATTTTTTGTTACTATGGAAGGCTATTAATAGAGTTTTCTGCTTTCTTAAAAGCAGCACTGTATTTCTCTTGGATATATGTCTATGCTGGGGAAGACTCTAAGTTTAAGTCAAAGGAATCACATGGCTTTTAAAATGATAAATATCATGCTTAAAGTAATTAAAGAGCAATCAGCAACAGGTGCATGTGCATATGCTTTTATGTAAACATATTTACTATACAAATAATTTGTTGGATGCATCTAATTGCTTTCCATATACATACATACACAGATGTTTGTGTTTCTACATATGGAGGAGGCCAAGAAAGGATAGACAGAGAAAGAGAGAAAGAATGACTGGAATGATCATTTATAAGTATTTATGGTAAATCAGATGTTGTGTTCTGACATTTGCAAAAATTTCTCTATATCTCACGACAACCATGTGGAATAGAGACTTTTGTTCCTAGAATGTTTCCTATGGATGAGGGGTTCAGGGACCAGACTCTATTCTAGCCTTATTAAAATTCCAGTTTATATGTTCATTTGTATAGATCAGCGGAGTCACATTTGTACCTGTGGAAATGGTTTAAGAGGAGCACATAGCATATCTAGGGGACATTATAAAATGTCTTAGAAAAGTCTATTGGTAGCTTAATCACTGTCCTTTGAGTCTCAGAAAAAAGAGGGTAGGGCTACAAAACAAAATAAGAACCAGCAACAATATCTTATGATGCAGAGGGTTATGGGGGATAGGAGAACAAGGCAGGTTAGATAAGGGGGTTGGGCCCCTTCTCATAGCATCATGAGACTCCCTTAGGCCATGTACTCAGGAGAGATGAAGGAGTTGACCTGGAAAGAATCAAACTTGCTACAACCACAGGCCTGCTGTCACCTGTGTTTCTCCTTGTTGGAATAAGTGTGGTGCTTGCTTTCAGCTTGCGAGTGAGTTGTTCTTTGAAAACGAAGCACAGTTTCTTACTCGTGATGCTGGCAAAGACATATGAAGTCTCTGATAGTCACATGACTCATATACCTCTAAAAACCACAATACCTCTGAGAGACCAGGGAGTGAGGGAAGAAATCATTCCCTTTTCAGAATCTTCTTTGTTTATTTATACAATTCTTTTTTTCTTTTAGACCAAAGGATAGCTTTAAAACAATTCAACATTAAATACTAATTTGTAACTCACACTCTATTAGCAAGATTACAAAGGCCAACTTGTTAATTTAATGATGGGAAAGGAGATACACATATGTAATGTTTCATTTTGGGGTCCTCACAGGAGCAGAAACATGTTATGTAGTAGGCATGTACTATGGTTGCATGTCTCTTTGCTCACACATCCTTGATATATCAGAAAGAAAAGCTAACACGCTCTGCTTTGCTTGTCCCAGCTTCCTGGATGAGACTCTATATGGGGCTGGAAGAGAGAGCTCCTTGAGTATTGATCATTAATTCACAATGCCTATGTTCTAGTTGCTAGCCACTTAAAAGAGAAATTCAGAAAAGTTTTAGAGACCTTAGCTATAAAAATGTTCTTGGTTTATGCAGCAATAGACTAGTAAATGGAAAATAAGCTCTTTTGTTCACAAGGATATGAGGGGAATTTATGCTGTGTGGTGAATGTTTATTAAGGGGATCTATTCAGTTGAACATACGCATATACATACACAGACACACACATACATGAAGACAAAAAAAAACAAAATGTCTTTAACAGAGTGTTAGAATAGAGTGAGATGATGTTGGCACCATCCGTCAACCATGTTCTCTCCTGGACCCCGCGATTTGGCACACTGGAAGGGTTCTCAAGTGTCTTTTCCCATGAAGAGGGACAATATAAATTATCAGTTCTAGAAGCAGAAGAGTGAAAGGCCAATCACTTTCTGTGCTTGAACATTAGAAAAGCCATTGAATTCTCTCAAGTCTGTACTGTTTAAAGTGAGTTCCACAAGCTTGTAGTACCATCATCTTCTCAGCTTGGAGGCCAGTCTGGACTGCACCGTGAGACCCCGCAACCCACACCCCTCCCTAAGAGAGAAAAACTGAAACTGCCTGTCCTCTGAGATAGGTGTCACCATTCCTGTCACACACACACACACACACACGCACGCACGCACGCGCGAGCGCGCCTGTTAGAAAAGTAGACTAACATGTCCCAGCGCTCAGTGATTTTTCACACACTGAGCTCAGGTGTCCAGTCTTATTTATGACCTTCATTCTGGCTTAACTATCCTCATTCCAGATTAGATGTGCAGGAACAGTTCTCCAGCAGATGCTTCTAGATTGGCCAGTGAGGGAAAGTGGTCAATGAATGAATGAATTATATATTCTATTACTAACTTGGGGGAACATGAAAGGTTTTGGAGGCTCATTGATTGAGAAAGTGTGGGTTTCTGAACAATCTTTTTTGATCATGGACCATTATGCAAACTGTTTCCAGGAACCATGGCAGGGTCAGGGCCACTGTATGGATAGCCTTGGCATGAGGCTGCTGTGCCCAGTCTTTCTACATGTAAACAGTAACGATCCTATGTAAAAGAATACCATGACTCCCTGATGTAATTATGGGGTGTCTCTGAACCCCTGTTTGCAGGTATGCAATTCACTCCATTTCAACGATAGCAGAGCAATATTTTCTAAACATGCTATTCGTTTCATTGTAAGAATTTGTAACTTTAAATGAAGTGGACACCTTAGCCAAAGGGGAGAAAAAAAGCGTTTAATTAATATGTCGGAAATGATGTTGAGAAAAAATATTGTCATTAAACGTGACTATCACACTTTATCTGTCCAGAGGGACTGAAGGGAGCCTGGAACTGCTTAGCATGTTTAACATATACCAGCAAGGTTAATTGTCTTGGGATGTTGAAGAGCTGAATTCCTTTGTGAACCTCCACAGTGTGTCTCACTGTCATAACTGTTTTTCATATGACTTCGGCATCCTTCTTTTTTTTTTTCTTTCAGTTTATTTATTTATTTATTTATTTTTATTTATTTTTTTTATTGAGAAAAAGAAAAGAAAAAAAGTTTCCGCCTCCTCCCGGCCTCCCATTTCCCTCCCCCTCGTCCCACCGTTCTCCCCCTCCCCCCGCTCCTCTCCCCCTCCCTCTCCAGTCCAAAGAGCAGTCAGGGTTCCCTGTCCTGTGGAAAGTCCAAGGCCCTCCCCCCTCTGTCCATGTCTAGGAAGGTGAACATCCAAGGTGGCTAGGCTCCCACAAAGCCCGAACTTGAAGTAGGATCAAAACCCTGGGCCATTGTCCCTGGCTTCTCATCAGCCCCCATTGTTCGCCATGTTCAGAGTCTGGTTTTATCCCCTGCTTCTTCTGTCACAGTCCAGCTGGCCTTGGTGAGCTCCCAATAGATCAGTCACACTGTCTCAGTGGTTGGGTGCACCCCTCGTGGTCGTGACTTCCTTGCTCATGTTCTCCCTCCTTCCGCTCCTCATTGGAAACTTGGGAGCTCAGTCCGGTGCTCCAGTGTGGGTCTCGGTGACTATCTCCATCCATCACCAGCTGAAGGTTCTATGGTGATATGCAAGATATTCGTCAGCATTGCTGTAGGATGCAAATCAAATCAACTTTGAGATATCATCTTACACCTGTCAGAATGGCTAAAATCAAAAACACAAATGATAGCCTTTGCTGGAGAGGCTGTGGTGGAAGGGGTACCCTCATCCATTGCTGGTGGGAATGCAATCTCGTGCAACCACTTTGGAAATCAGTGTTTCGGTTTCTCAGGAAATTCGGGATCAACCTACCCCTGGACCCAGCAATACCACTCTTGGGAATATACCCAAGAGATGCCCTATCACATGACAAAAGCATTTGTTCAACTATGTTCATAGCAGTATTATTTGTAATAGCCAGAACCTGGAAACAACCTAGATGCCCTTCAATGGAAGAATGGATGAAGAAAGTGTGGAATATATACACATTAGAGTACTACGCTGCGGTAAAAAACAATGATGACTTCTCGAATTTTGCATGCAAATGGATGGAAATAGAAAACACTATCCTGAGTGAGGTATCCCAGACCCAAAGAGAGGAACATGGGATGTACTCACTCATAATTGGTTTCTAGCCATAAATAACGGTCACGGAGTATATAGTGGTGAACCTAAAGAAGCTAAATAAGAAGGTGAACCCAAAGAAAAACATATAATTATCCTCTTGGATACGGGAAGTAGACAAAATTGAGGGGAGAAAATTTGGGACCTTGGGGGTGGGGTGGGATGGGAGTATCAGGGGATGGGAAGAGAAAAGTGAGAAGGGGAGGATGAGGGAAACTTGGGGAAACAAGATGATTGGGATAAAGGAAGGTTGGATAGGGGAGCACGGAAGCTCAATTCTTAGTTAAGGGAGCCACCTTAGGGTTGGCAAGAGACTTGAACCTAGAGTGGCTCCCAGGAGCCCAAGGCGAGGTCCCCAGTTAGTTCCTTGGGCAGCTGAGGATAGGGAACCTGAAATGACCCCATCCTTCTTTATTTTAGCTGGGCTTTCAAAGTTTTGAGTCCCAGGGTATCATTTAAAAGCCAGAAAAAATTGCAAATGTGTGCAAGCTAACAGAGCGTGATATTGACAAATTAATTAGTCTATTCCCAACCTGCTCCCTTGGTAGAAAGACTCTGTGTACCTCCAAGAGTATCAAAAGCAAAATGAAAAGCTGCCTTTGGGGATGGGTTTTGTTATTGTTTCTGTCAGTCATCATTTGGAGTGGGACTGTGACCAACTCAGAAGAGTGATGTGTGTGTGTGTGTGTGTGAGACAGTTATTTCCCCAGCATGTGGAAATGGTAGCTCTTAATATTTTGTTCTCCATTGCAATGCAGCAGAATGGTGGCCATCTTACCAAGTATTGTGACCACCTTTCACTCATGGTTTCTATGGTTTTCACAGAGTTCTTCATGTAGTGCACCACACACTGAGGTTTCACACAATTTGCTATTATTAAATGTGTTAAATATGGAGGGCAAATCAAACAGAAGAACCAGATGGGTAACCCACAATGCTGCTTTCTATAGCTGCTTTCTTGGCTTTGTGTCTGAATGACATATACCAAACACCTACGAGAAACCAGGAGCTGGGCTCCAGCTTATCCTAGTGTATCTTTATGACACCTACCCTTTCTGTTGTGTCCCATAGTTTCCTCTGTAAAATACATTCTTAAATCAGATAAAACCAAGGAAGCCCTGAAGGCTTATCAAACCCAAAGCCTGCTATCTAGATGCACTTGATATAGCTGAGGATAATTGTGACTGTGGCCCAATGCAATTATAACTTAAAATATTATGACAATATTGTGATATGTGTGTATGGTTTTTTTGTAACTTGATTGTGCAGTTTTTATGTGTATGCTTTGTAAATGACATTGTGTTGCAATGTTAAAAACACTGGGCATGCCTGCTAGACTTCAGCAAATATTACAGTTTCTTTTAATTTCAAGCAAATTGGTAGTTAATGGTGATACAGGAACATACTCTGAGCCCATATGATAACTGTATAAAGGCAAATTCACACATGCATTTTGAAATTTCACACAGATGAAGCTAAAGAACTTTTACATGGGGTCTAGAGAGATGACCAGCAGAATGTACTCCTGCTCTAGAGGACCTGAGTTTTGTTCCTAAGACCCATGTCATACAGCTTACAACAACTTGCTAACTCTGGCTCCAGTGTATCCAATGTCCTCTTCTTCCCTCCAGGCATACCTGCATTCATGCGCATGTCCACACATATACACAATTAAAAACAAAAATAAAATCTTAAAGGACTTCTACGTGAACTCTACAGAAAACTCCACACGGAATTCTAGCAATTATTCTGTACCATGATTTCTTTATCATGCAATCATAATGTCTGCAGGAGGTCACCACTTCATGTCTACTTCTTTGTAGTCTAGAAATAACTTCACCTTCTCTCCATTCTCAACCACATCACTTACAAGGCTCTCCCTATTTTGCCAATGAGGAAATTGAAGGAAATCAGAGCTTTTCAAAAATCCTCTGCTGCAGTACAAGGTTCTCTGACCTGACCTCTAAATTGGTTCTTTAACAGGCACCAAGCAGGGCACACTCTGTCCCTAGGTGTGTTTAACAGTCACTGGGGCCTGTAGAGTCTCTGTTCTCGTGCTCTCTGATTCGGTGTCTCAATGGGAAAGCATCGTTTTTGCCTTCACTTTTTTGCTTTATTTCCTTTTCTTGTTTTGTTTTACTCTGCTGTTTTCAGAAGAGTCTCCTTTGATAGTTACTGGAGGAGAGATTTGTGGTTTTCCCCTTGAGCGTGTCTCTTGCTGCCTGTCTGTTTACTCCTGCTGAATTTTACTCAAGGCCTTTGAAACTTAACAAAATGTGTGCCGTTGCTGCATTCAGAATCTTGTACAGATTTAGATCTTATTTACAAGTTAAATCTTTCTCTCTTGCCTTCAAACAACCATTTTATGTTCCAGTTGCAATCCCACAAAGACCAAGGAAATACAGGTTGAAAATTTCAACTCTGAATTTGCATCTTATTAATGGCGTTATGTGACACTTAGTTTTTTTTTTTTTTCTGGGAAGAAGTGAGCAGTCATAAACTCATTTCAGAGGGAGAACTTATGACAGACAAAAATAACCATAAAACCAGAGTCCAACATGGATGAACCAAAGTTACTTTTCAGTTACTTGCAGGAGTCTGGGTGAATAATCATTTATAAGAATATGGAAGACTCAGAGTTTGACCCCTGAAAGTTCACCTAGTGTTTGTGATGACTCATTAAATTTGGAGCCCTTGAGGCAGCTACACAAATTGCAGGCAACTGGACACAGACACTCCTTTCCTTAGCAAACTACCTGTGTAATTTTGGAAAGGGGTCTTCTGAATCAGCTAAGTCTTAGGGATTTCCTAGGACCTGTGAGTTGTTTATTTCTGAATTTTGTTTTGTTTTGTTTTTCAAGATAGGGTTTCTCTGTTTAGCTTTGGAGCCTGTCCTGGAACTTGCTCTGTACACCAGGCTGACCTTGAACTCACAGGGATCTACCTCCCTCTGCCTCCCAAGTGCTGGGATGAAAAGTATGCTCCACCACTGACCAGCTATTTCTGACTCTTAATGAACCTCCAGAATTCTAGAATTTCCTGTGTTTTAATGAACCTGTCTTTAGAATCTTGAGTCTCAGTTCCCCTCCTTCAAGGATGGAATGTTAAAACTTGGAGGAAATTACTTCGCAATACATGATCTCAGGAAGACTTTTTTAAACCTGTGAACTTGCTTTTTCTCCCTGTTTGCTTTGACCCTGACCCTTCATCCTTTAGTTATTCTTTTTCATGAGTCATTTCCCCAGTATTGACGCCAGCATTTTCTTATGCTTAGCCAATATTGAAACATGGTTCTAGCCCACCTCACAGATTCTGTGGATCAAAATAAAATAGACATGAAGATGATTGAACAGTACCATTTCTCTCATCACCTACAGAACTGTTTAATGACTTTAATGTGCAAAACACGATTTTCTCCTCCCAGATGACGTCTCATGTTGCCTTTCTACCAATTCTTTCTACATTTATCTTGCCTCCAAGTCTTTCAACCACTTGCATAGAACTTCTCCCTTTTTTAGAAATATCTGGTCCTTTATTATTGTCTCTTCTTTATCCCTGATGGTTCTTTTCCCTGTAGCATCTACCTCAACTACAGCAATAGACTCCAAGTCCTCGTCTTTATGGATCCAAGTCACTAGAGGCCTTCTAGACTCCATGGAGTATTGCCACTTGTCTTACCTTCATATCTAACATTTTTCATTTGAAGAGGATTCATTATAATTATGCTGACAAATTAGCTCCTCCCCACAAATGAGCACCAGCCAATGTTCTAGCTCCATTGTGCCTATGAAGTAAAAAAACAGAGAGCCATAATAGTCATAATAGCCATATGCCTGGAGGAAAACCTGACCCGATAAGAAAGAAGGTTACATTTGATGCATATTTACTGGTCTCAGTGCAGTCACATGTGATTGATGATAACATAAAAAGAAATAATTTCGGTACCTGTCATATACTCATAGAATCATGACCTAGAATGACAGTGATGCATTTATTAATTTGGTAACTCTTCATTCTTTTGTCGTTTTCATAGTCTAAACTTCTCACTATATGTAATACTATTTGACTATTTAAAGATGTTACATTCTTATGCCAGATAAAAAGCACATAAACTATTTTTAAAGATTTATTGTTATTATTTTAAATTATGTGTAAATATGTATTTCTGTATGTAGATATGTGGTACCAGGGGAGGCCAGGAACACCGGACCCTCTACAACTAGAAGACAGTTGTGATCTATATCAGTGCTGGGAACCAAACCCACATTCTCTGTAAGGATGTCCAGCCAACTTAATGGCTAAGACATCTCCTCAGCCCTATAAAATAACTACTTTATATGATACGAAGCTTTTATAATACACTCCAAAATGTTTTAGTGGTTTTTAACTCTAATGCCAGGTTAATCAGACATCCTCTTCTGGTCTTCCCAGGTACCAGGCATGTAAGTGGTATATAGACATACACACACACATACAAACACACACACACAAAAAAAAAAACAACACTGAGACACACAAAATAAAAGTAAAAATTTAAAAAGTGACTACTATGATGTATTGAAGAGTAATTAAGAACCTGCTTATCACAGACCTCAATGATACTAAAAAGATAATTATGTCCCTTGAACATTAAGACACAACAGTATGGGATAACGTGTTAGAGAACAATAAGATCTATTGTATATTAAACATTGGTTTCTTATTGAAAGGCTTACAAATTAAGTATAATTTCCTGGAATACAGGAAAAAGAAAAAAATTGGTAATAATAAAGAAGCCAAACTAGCAGATGCATGCAGTAGCTTTTCCTCTCACTGTAAGAGCCTCTAACTGTCCCAGGTAGACTGGGGAGAAGGGCCACCAAAGAAACCTTAGATCAATATTCAAGCTGAGCATAGACAATGGATGTGGATTTATACATCCAGAGCCACATCATATAAGTGAGAAATAGATGTTCCCGTTGTACCCTGTTTAATTTCAAAACTCCAAAGAAAAGGCATTGAAAGTCTCTCTCGGGTGGGGAGAAAATGCTTCACACACAAAGAAATGATCTTGTAACTGGTATCAAACTTTTCATCAGCCGCGCAGCAGGAAGTGTAGGAAAGCAGTGTCTCAAAATTTCTGAGGGAAAAAAAAATACTTGGATTCCAGAAGTTGTTTTTAAGTCATACTCCAAATAAGAACAACATGAAGACATGTTGACGCATCAAGATATTTAGCCTCCCCACAGTTCTTTCCGAACACACTCTGTATAGTAAGAAAGTAATTCAACAAACGTTTCTTAAACTGTAAAATCATTCAGCTCATGAAAATCTCCTACCAAAAGTCTGAGAAGATATTTCAGAAAATGTTACAGAACTTGGGCAGAGGTCACACAGCCTCTGTCCCAAGTTAGGTCTAGTCATCCATTTTAATAAGCCAATTAAAAGAATCAAATTAAAAAGAGAAAGCCAGAAACATTGAAAAAAGGGGCAACGAGACTTAATAAATGCCCCCATGTCCATCGTTCAAATTTTGCAGTGAGACTGAAGTATAAACAGGAGGTCCAAGGATTTGCATATCTGAGCAGTACTAGTCAAACTGTGGTCCTGTCTGCATAAACCCATCATTGTCTGGACTTTGGTCTGACTCAGTAAAGCTCATCTGGCAAGTTGCTAAGACTGGGAAATCTCCCTCTGGGAAACAAGTTCCTTTTCTGCCTGGTGCCTTTTCCTTCTTGCAGTGTGAGATTCTTGGGAGAAATTTCCACTTCCTTAGAGTCCATTGTTTCAATAGTCAGATTGAGAGACTCAAGTGTCTCTTAAGAAGACCTTCATTTCTATCAGGCCAATCAATTACAATTAGACAGGAGGTCCAAGTGGTTAAAATGAGTTCACAAACTCCAAGAATCATATGTTCCAGCCAAAATTAGAATAGATTATGGTCTGTTTGGATAGTGGGCTGATATACCTTTTGTGTTATCTGTGTTCTATAGACAATTATAAATGGTGCCTGAAGAGCAAAATATGTATAAGGAAATCATGACCCAAATAAAAAGTTAGACAGAATTTACCCTGATTTTGTGGAAAATTGTGTGTGTATGTGTGTGTGTGTGTGTGTCTGTGTGTGTGTATTTGTCTGGAAAAATATTCATTTGACCGCCATGAGTTGAGTTTAACATTACAACATGGCAAATAATAAATAATTGTCATCCTAGTATACTACCTGGCTCTCCAGTGAACATTTATTGAACATTTATATCATCATAATAAACTCTCCTTCTCACCTTGAGAATCAACCTATAAAGCTCACACAGCGAAGTTAACCAAATGTCATAAACCTTGACACTGAAGGCAAGGGTACAGCTAGCACGTGACTCTAGATGGGGAGAAGGAGAGAAAAAGTAACGGGAAGTCTGAGGGTCCTCTAAGAAAGAGAAATGTGATCATTTTCCCCTCAGGTTAATGAGGTAAGACAATGAATTAACACATAACATATATTTCTTTAGGAGATACCTGTAATCTCAGAAAAACTAAATAAAGCTTGGAAATGAACCAGATTATGCAAGGAAGCGAAGGCCTTAAATTTAATTGTCACAAGTGATACATATTCTTTAAAACATAAATTATGGAGTTCAACAGCCAACAGAGAAGAACGACTAAGTTAATTACTAGAGAGAGGTATCTACACACTCAGAGAAACATGCCTGGTGATTGAATAAGACCATGCAGGAAGGCAGACTGATTGATCTGTTTGTAACTTACTATTTTAGTTTTGGTGAACAAATACATTCTCTTAGTTAAAATATGGAAAAGAAGAACTCCACCCTAATTTCTTGCTGAACTCATTGTTAAAATATGGCTTTGTTAAGTTTAGTGTGCAAAGTACAATCAAGAACTTCCTACAAATACATAACAAATATATGTCAAGGTTTTGATGTAATTCATTGTTTAATGAGAACAATAAGAAGGTACATACTTGGATGGTAGAATGCTTAAAAGAATAGACAGTCTATAAAATATTTTAAAATAAATTTGAATCAGAGACAAAATCAGTTAGTCCTACAGAGTAATAAAACTACACCTTTGTAATTATTTATTCTTCATGTTCTGCCTTCCAGTTCACAAGTAACTTTTTCGAGTCTGCCCTCCTCTGAATTAGTAAATCCAGAGTGAAAGACTGACTTTCAATTCCATGAGTTTATTGAGAAATGTCCAGGCCTAATGTAGGAAAGATGGATTTTATTCTCTTGATTGCCAGTTTGGGACTCACTTTGCCTCTAAAAGAATACAAATGTCTCATGAAGATTTTCTTGATGCTTGATGCTCTTAACATCTGGTTTTCTCTTACCTATGTTTCCATGGTAATCATCAAAAATAGCAATAAGCACATTAAACAAATATTGTTTACAGTCCCTTTCCTGCTTCTGAGCACCACTAGGAAGCAAGTTGTCTGAGCATAAGACTGTCACATCCTTAATCCTCATGATGTTTGTTGAATTAACAGTTTAGCTTTCAGATGTTACTGGCTGCCTTTATAAAGCAGAGACCAAATTAGAGATGAGAATGCGAGAGGAGAAATATCAGCAAATGAATAGCTGCAAGGGAAAATCTGAAATCTCTTGCAAAAATCTGTTGATGTGGCAATTTGCAAGTTGTCTGATAAATAGCTAGGAGAAACTCTACCTTCTTTGAATGCAGCTACAGTCAGAGGAAATAGAATTCCTGTGGAAGGACTGCTGGGTTGAATGACTCACTGAAGCTGCTGCCTTAGATCTTTCATAAGCCTTTTATCTTGATGCCAAACCCGCTTTTGAATAAAATAAAAGGGAAGGTTTCCAGGAGAAAGTGTCCTTCTACTTCTTCTAAATGTGCGGCTTAGAAAACAAGGAAATAGTGACACTTAGGTTGATTAAAGTTCGTGATCCTCTATCTTTGTTTTCTGTTACTAGATAGACCTATGTAAAATACCTGGAAACCAAGAATCATTTCAGCTCACGTAGCTTTCAAGTGAGTTTGGAGGTTCTATCTATGCTAGTGAGTTTTAAAATGTCTGCCCAAGCTAGGTATGGTAGTGCACACCTTTAATCCCAGCACGTGGGAAGCAGAGGCCAGCTTGGTCTACACAGTGAGTTCCAGGGCAGCCAGGGATATATATTGTAGGTAGGAACACCTCTCAAACAACAACAAAATGTCTATTAAGGGTTAATGCTCTTGTATACTGTAAAGATTTTTCACTTGAATTGATTTAATAAAATGCTGATTGGTCAATAGCTAGGCAGGAAGTATAGGAGGGGCAATCAGACTAGGAGAATTCTAGGAAGAGGAAAGGCAGAGATACAGTCATTATCCAGAAGCAGAGAAAGCAAGTTGAGAATGCCTCACTGAGAAAAGGTACCAAGTCACGTGACTACAAATAGATAAGAATTGTCTGAACAATAGGCCAGACAGTTATAATTAGTATAAGCCTCTTTGTGTTTATTTGGGACTGAATGGCTGTGGGACCAGGTGGAACAGAAACATCTGTCCAACTAAAAGAAGTTGAACGTCGACTCCCTGAAATCCGTAATTGTTTTTTTTTTTTTAAGAGAATCTGTCATGTAGAAAGAAGCTCCCATCCAACCTAGCCAACACAAAGATCTTCATCCAAAGCTGCTTATAATAGAAGTGTGGATAGAGTTCATTTATAGTCTTTCATAGTAGACTTAGATAAACAATCTGAGTCACTCTGGCTTATCACCAGCCCTTGGTGAAACATTCATTCTCTCCATACATAATGTAGAAGAGCTTCATAAATATTCATTCACTGACATTGAATCGACACTTCCTGTTTTAAGGAACTGCAGAATAATAAGGACATAAGATTTCATGGTGTAAATCTAGAACTTCTCCGTGGTGATCTTGGACAAGTATTTTCTTCAAGACATCAAACCCAGGCTTAAAGGGGAAAGAGTGCCATGCAACGAGCTTGCTGATCTTATAATGAACTTTTGCATTCTGAAAGGTAGGATATTAATTATTCACTAGTTTTCCTGAAAGAATCATTTTGGTTTGTATTTTTGGTTTTTTATTTTGTTTATTTTGTAGTGTGTGTGTGAGTGTGTGAGTATGTGTGTGTGTTAAAAACAAAGAGAAACAGGCTCAAAAGTCATATTTGTAGTCCAATTTCACTTAAGCCTAAAGGAATGGTTTTCAACCTGTGGGTTTTCACCTTTGGCAAACCTCTATCTCCAAAAAATATTTAGATTAGGATTCAGGATTCATGACAGTAGTAAAATTATAGTTATGAAGTAGCAACACAAATAAACTGTGTTGGGGGTCTCCATAACATGAAGAACTGTAATAGCAAGATTAGGAAGGTCGAGAGCACTAGCCTAGAGGTTGAAAAATTCTGAACTTCAAGGGCTCTTACCAAAACTTTGAGGAAAATAAAATGGCATCAGTAGAAGAACTAGTGTGGCTCACACTTACATTTCTCTAGAATAGTGTGGCTCACACTTACGTTTCTCTAGAATAGTGTGGCTCACACGTATGTTTCTCTAGAATAGTGTGGCTCACACGTATGTTCCTCTAAAATAGTGTGGCTCACACATACATTTATCTAGAATAGGACTTCTGCTTTCTCCATTGCAAGAAATGTTTGAGATTCAACAAAACCCAAATCCTCTATATTTATTTCTGTCTTAACTACATTTTCTTTTGGTCTGCTAAAGAAGAGTCTAGATCCACTTAAATCCTTCTTCCTTCAGTCTCTAAGAAAGGCCTCTAGTCTTCCATATCCTTTCTGTTTGTACATTAATATTCATGAACAGAACAAGTGAAGAAGAATGGGGAAAATTTGCAGTTCGTGGGCCAAGATCAAAGGAAATGCTTGTCTTGACTTCATTGGTAAAAACAAAACTACTCATTTGTCAATGGCAACTGTATGAATTGAGATTATTAATTTATTCCCTTTATCATGCTGAGTAATTGTGAGTTGAAACAAAGCAAAACTTGAGATTATTTGAAATCATCTTTTAACATGCTCTTTAATCAAACCACTTTATGATACTGGCCTTCAGTAGGTCTTTATCAATGGAGAATGTGCGTGATGAAGAAAGATTATGTATCGAAATGGTGATGTTTTGATATCTTATGTCAACATACTTTGAAATTTTACTTGTTAGTTTTAGTTTTAATGTGAATGCTAGAATATCAATAATATGTAGCTGTAATACATTATATTTCTATTCGATGGAACTCATTTGGAGAACGGCTTATGATTATACAACTTGTTAAAAAGCAGATCTGTTCAGTTTGCAGATATCCTTGGCCAAGTTGGAGAATCACTGGGTCAACTTCTACTCCTCCTTCCTTCACCAAAACTCCATCACAGGCCACCTTCCCCGCTTCCTAAATGAATTGCTTAGTGAATGATCTTGATGGGTTTTTATTACAGAAGTGAGAAGGGAAATGCAATAATGCCCATTTCCCCAATGATATTAAATGCAATTTGGCACAAAAGCCAATGCAACCTGTATTAATGCCATTTCACTTTTCCAAGGTAACGTGCTCAGAGGTCATGTTCAAATATTTCAAACTAGAGCTGGCTATCCCTGCTTGGAAATTCTTTTCTATTATCTTTATGAAATAGAATGGCTCAAAACTATCACAAAGTCATGTATAAATAACGGCTTCAGGACACTGTTGTAAAGTGACTAAAATATTAATTTCTGACAAAAGAGAAAGTTCTCTTCCTTTGGTTGAGGGTATGTGAGCATCCAGGTTGTGATGGGTTTTTTTAATGTGGACCTTGGTTTTATACTGATCTTTAAAAACTGCATTTACATTCTCTTCTACTATCTCTATGGGGGAAAGTAATTAGAAATCGAGTCGTCAAGAGAATAAACATTACAGGCATTCTTTAACGATGGGAACTCTCCTGAAATCCCTCTCTTAAAGGATTGAATGTTTTATTTCCTTATGCTTCCTGCAGCTTCTGTACTGTGCAGGCTGTGGGCAGACTGTTAGATGACCTTGAACTTGCTTTGCCTTACTTAAAATTTTCATCAAAAATATATCAAAACATACAAAGCACTTGCATATTCTTTCATTAATTTTACTGTCCTTGGGTAACTTTAGAGCCATTTATTCAGGAACAGAGGCTATTAGATCTGGGAGACTCCAAAAAACTGATCCTCCATGCCAGCTGCTCACAGAGACCAACAGGGTTTTCTCCATATCTGTCTCTTCAGGCCAGTTTTATAAAATCAACTTATGCAATATGGTCAAAATTGTGCAACAGCAGCTGTCCTCCTCCTACATGACTGAGAACCATGCCTGACAGATGTGTGCGCTGCTGCTTTTCGTAAATGCAGAGAAACAGTGATTAATCAAGAATAAATGAATTGTGATTATGTATACATAACGTATGTGTTTTAGTCAAACAATGATAATATTAATAATACATCCAGCGTTTTGATTTTATGACAAACACTAGGCCTTCTGTTATATGTGTCTTAAGAACTCAAGGAGGCAAGACTGTTCGCTGTTTTCACAATCAGAAACTGATGACTTTTATATAGCTTGGCTGAGTTTAAAATTTGTGACTAATTATCCAACCTTGCTGCCTCCCAGTAGTTAACTGATAATAGTATGTTCCCAGCAAATGATAGTTTCTTATTAGGATATATCTTCATTTTTAAAATATGGTCTAAAATTACTGTCTTGAAATTTGATGCCCATTTTCCCATGTTTCCAAAATGTGAACTGGGCAAAGCACTAGGAGTTTTATCTTTTAGTGTGACTGGATCTAGTGTTTGGAAACAACCAAATCCTACTTTTAGCTCACAGCCTGATGAGTCACAGCAAAGCTATAGTGCAGACATTCATTCATTCATTTTTTTTTTTTTTGGATTAGTTTCTTTTGGTTTTGTGACAGTGTCTCACTGAGTACGCAGCTCAGACTGGCCACAAGCTTGGACTCCTCCCGCTTTAAACACTACTAGTAATGGCAATATTAGTTGCATCCCACCATACCTGGTGAACATAAGCATTTTTGGTAGAACCCTTGGTTTTCACAGTAGCCAGTAGTGCCTTATTCTAATGTAGAAATGTTTACCTTCACCTTTAGAGACAAATACACAACGTAGAAATCATTACTCATTCCATAGGGCATGCTTATTGCCAAGGATTCTGAATGCTTGAAATGTTTTTGCCTAAAACATGTCTAAAGATTTACTACATGTAAGAATATATATGCTTGCATGAGCAAAAGTTTCAGGATTTTACTCTAGGACAAGATGAATGAGACACACCAAGAGTGCTCAAAAGCAGCTTGGGCAAAAGATATTTAAACCCCAACCACTGATATCTCTGTTCTCTGTTCTCTGTTCTCTCTCTCTCTCTCTCTCTGTTTATCTATCAGTATAACTGGGGTCATAATAAGGGTGACTAAAAACAACAGTTGCAATTTATTAGCTGTTAAGTATTGGTAGCACTAGGCTGCTTTTACATACATAATACATACATACATACACACATACATGAACATGTATTTTTATATATAAAATAGTATGTATAAACACTATGAAAGATGTGATTTTGCCATTTTTTTCCAAATGAGAGATTATAAAGCTTGCTCTAAGAAATGCAGCTGGGAATTATCAAATGAGTGACTTCAAAACTGTTCCCACCTCTTCTTTAAGGCCGGTAAATGGCAGTCCATTTAAAATGGCTGTCATCTCAGGAGCTTATTACCCTCACCCTATGTCATTCCGGTGTATTTCCACATCCTCATGCCTCCGATAAAAGTTGGAATCTGGATTTGAGACAAGGGAAACACACACTTATCTACTTAGCATCCCATTAGAGCTATAATTTACATTGCTTCCTGTAGTGTACAAAGCAACAGTCTTTCTTCAGTTTGCTTGGTTTTATAGTTGGAGACATTGTTTCCTGAAGCTTTGCTTCACTGAGATATTCAAATCTTTGATAATTCATTCTACAATACAGTTGATTTTGGAAATGGAAATCTTTTTATTAAGGATCTATTAAAATTAACTATAATTAGTCTAGCAGTTAAAATTTTTAATGGCTTTCTTAGACTGTTTAACTTGTCACATTTGATAAGACATACAGATACAGATTAATCACATTTTGAATACTGAATTTTGTCATTTTGAAATATTGTGACATTGCAATGAGTTCTTCTTGATTTATACCCCAATTTTGAAATAAGGTGGTATGAAAACATTAGCTTATAATTTTAAGGTCTAGGCTTAAAATAATTCAGTTCACCAAAATGAATATTCTTCAAGAAGTTCTTGATATCAAAGTTGGTCGTTCAAATGAATAAAGATTTTGTGTTTGTAATTTTGTACCCTGCTGCATGTTTATCCAGCAACCTTCCAAGAGTGCAGTTCTGTTGCCACTGTCACAGCAAGGGATCATTCAATTGAGTGTTACAGGAAGTCATCTCCTTGTAGATACTTGGCTTTTTACAGAATTTATCAGACTTCTCAAGTTTGGTCTATTGTCTACACACTGGGAGAAAAGACTGTGGGATGAGGGCTGGACTACATCTCATTGACCGAGTCACCCGTGGTCCATCACTGCCTGCATTGTACAACAGTGTGATACATTTCTCTCTCTGATTTCTGAAATTCTTTCTTCCTCTGGACTTCTCTGAATCCATATCAGCCCTGACTATTGTTTGGCTTGCCCCTATGGAGAACAACTTGGCTTCTATGGAGTCTCATTGGACAGAGAAAGGGGCTTCACTTAATTCTCTTTTCATTTTACTCGTCAAGAAATTGATGGCATGGTCATAGTGAAGTTGTGACTATTTAGAAAAATCCTGAATACTGCTATGTCATGGAGCTGGAAAGAGCCATAAGCTGTAACTACATATAGCCCTGAAGGAGTGGGGAAAGAAAGCCAGAAGGAAAAAAGATGTGGCTCTACTCCAGATCAAGTACCACATTGATCCAAGACAGCTAGAAATGATGAATCCATGCAAGTGGCCTGCCAGGACACCCAAACCATGAAAAAAAAAGAGTCAATTTGGAGAGCCATGAGAGGTATTCGTTCCTACTTGCTATTTATGAATTTATTTACCAGATAACTTCTGAAGAAGAAAGAAAGCATTACACAAATCATCATTCAAGACATTCTGAGAACGTTACCCATCAGGATGTTGAACAGGACTCCCCAGAACCCTAAGATCTGGCTGGAGATTTCAACCTGCAATTATCCATGGAACTCACTAAATAATCCACATACAGGAGCCACACACTTGTCTGTTTTCACTGTTTTTCAAAGTGGAATACTTCTCCTGACAACTCTGAGAAGCAGTGTGCAATTATTGAGACAGGGGAAGATTTCTAGTTTCCATTCTATCTTCTCAACTTTCTTTTTTGGTGTGAATTTAATTTTTAATTGAGAGGAGTATGATTGAGATAAAATATATCCATCAAACTCCAAGAAGGGCTGAAGAAATCAATTGTTACATTAATAATGTGACATGTTTTAAAATTTAAGAAATACTTGAAAGTGAAAACAGCTATCTTTACTTTTCTCCATTTGTTTGTTTCTTCTTTTCTCTCTTCCTCCAAAAGTTCACAAGGTAAGCCTTGTTGACTCTATTAGAATAATCTCCTAGTGTCTCCTCAGGACCACCTTCTTTGCATTAGTCATAAGACTGCTAGAGAAGTTGTGATGCCTTTTACTGCAGAAGTATCCCTTTCTTCCATGGTCACAGGATTGGTGATATCTGTTCAGACAGTTTTCCAGTGTTTTGTTTTGTTAAAATTATTTATTTACAGTGAGCATGCACACTCACATACCACTACACACATGTCAATGTCAGAGGACAACTTGAAAGCACCATTTGTTTTCTTCTACCATGTGTGTCCCAACTCATATCATCATGCTTGGTGGCAAGCACGTTCATCCTCTAACTTACCTCTCTGGCCTCCAGTGGCCCTTACAAGAGCAAATTCAAGAGCCTTTTAGAAATGCCACATTTCTAAGTGTATAAAATGTATGGTTGTTATTCATCAAAATACAGTCATAAGTAAAAGTTACGAATCTGCCGGAAAGGACCCATATATATGGCTGTCAATGAATTTCAATACTCCACATATCTGCTGAAGAGTTGGAATTATTTAAAGTATTCAAAGATGCTGATTAATTTTTAATTATCCATTCTTTGAGACTAGACTTAGGCAAATGAAAAAAGCAAGCAAAAATTTCAAAGACTACATGTATTATACTCCCTTCTCTTAATTACCCATTTCTTTGGCTTCAGCAGAGGTTATCATACAGTTTCCTAAATCGTAAAATTCAATCCTTTGCATATGGAAATACCAGATAGGATATATTTAGTAGAATTTATTACGTCTGCTGACTACAGATAGAATAAACATAGTATGTAAAATTCAAAAAACACAGAAAGTATATTGTAGAAAATCGATAATGATTTCATAACTCCAGAGGGAGTCGCTAGACATTTCATTTGTAAGTACCAAACATTTTTGCTTGTAAAATTAGAATGTATTGTTCCAACACTTTCATTTAAATACTGTACACATTTTCCATATAGTTAGGTTTCCATTATTTCAATGACTGAACGAGAATGCTTTAATTTACTTTGACAAATCTTATATTGCTAAATATATAGCTCTCTAGAAAGCGTCTTTGATTATCAAGAAAATGTGACAATTTTCATAAGCATTCATGAGAATTTGAGAGAATAGAAAACCATACTTTTTCTGAAGAAATTAGTTCCTCAGCAAATCAGTTCAAGTACATAATGTCATTGGTATAATTCACTGCCTCAGAGATGATTAAAGCACATCACACTTATTTTTAAATCTTTAAGTCAGATTTCCACAAGTGCTTCTTATTAAGATACAGTAATTACACAATAAATAAGATTATCCCAGAGAGATAAATGCATTGTCAACCGGAGCTAAATTTTTAGAAGATGCTAATATGGAGCTAAGTGGAAGATAAATCTGTTTCTTAACAGGGATATATGGGCACGCAGATAAAGATCTGTTCCAGAGTCATTCTTGTATATACTAATTTGAAATTCTTAAATAATTAATCTCTCTGATTTTCCCATTAAGAAGATTCCATTTCTTATATTCCTCATCTCATTTATTAAAGTAATAAAGTGAAAATGTCACAGGATCACATTTATTTGAAGTATTCTTTATAACCTCATAGATGTGTCTTCAATAAGCGTCTAAATCAACAACCATAGCAAATTAAATTCAATTATTTTTGCATTCACTTCCTAACAGAGTTTTGCTCTGTGTACTTTATTTAGCTTGATTTCCTAAGAGGAAACATTTTTTTTTTAAGTTTTATGGGAGGCATTGACCATATGTTCTCTGCTATAGCATTTATCCTTATACAGCAACCATGCCATTGGCCCTTGATCAGCATTTTGCTCTGTCTAATTATGATTTCGTTTCTCCTCTGTAAGTGTCCAGTGTCTCATGATGCCGTCTCACTTGGCATTTCCAGTTATTTCCTTCCAGCTTGTCTTGCCTTTTCCTGCCATTTCCCTCAAATCCACCTCTTGGGTCAGAGCCCAAATAGCCAAGTAGTAAATATTTTAGGGCTTATACATCACAAACTGCCACTTTCCCATTATATGTGAGGATAACTGTAAACTCTCCATAAACAAATGGCTATAGCTGTGTCTTAGTTGTTTGGAAGAACCAACAGCAGATGGAATTACCTTATAGCCTGTACTCAGATGTTGGCGTGATATGCTTCCTTGTTATGTGTCTTTAGTCATGAGTTTATCTTTCTACATAGGTGCCTACTTAAAATGTTTGAAACTGAAGGGGAATCAGATTCACAAGTACATCCATCTTGTGCTAAAGGTTTGCCTTGTCTCAGAGAAGAGGGGAAAACTTAAAGATGGGTGCAAAATAATCAGTGCGCAACTCTGTGCCCCTGAAGGTTGTTCCCCCCTTAACTGGTAGATTCCTTCACTTGCACTCCATGAAGCGCCTTGATAATATCAATGGCATTCATATTTATTTAGTTTTTATTGTTTCCTATGCATTATATTGATCACTCAGAGCAGGCCCCAGAACTATGTCCTGTTGTCTCTGGTCTACGAATGAAGAATCCAGATGTTTCAATAAATTGCTCAAGGTGACACTGGTGGCCAATTGCAGAAACAGACAAAGATGGACACAGATGTTAACATCTTACCCACTATAGATACTTTTCTAGTTCTACCATAAAATAAGGAGTGTACAAGACAGTAGCTGTTATCTATGTGTGACACACACCTGTGTATTTGCTTCCTCTGTCTCCTAGTGGTACTTATTTTGGTCCATTTTTGTTGCTGTTAGCAAAATATCCAGGTCTGGGAACTTTATATAGAAAAGAGGTGTGTTTTGGCATCAAGATCTCATCAGGGCCTTCTGATGCATTCATGGGACAGGGGGAAATTGCACAAGACCTAAGAAGAATATGACTCCTACATCCTAATGACTTATTAGGAAAGCTTTTACCACACGAGCCTTTGTAAGACAAACCTTATCTATACTATCCCAGCCTTAAATTTGAATCGTTATTGTATTTCAGTCCCATGTAAAAGAACTCTAGCCAGCACAAGCATGGCAGGCCTTGCCATTCTCCCCAGTAGCTTCTTTCTTACTAAAACAAGACAATAACAACAATAAAAAAAAAAAAAACAAAACAACCCACACACATAAAATGAAACTATTAGACTACATTCCTAAAGCTATCCACCAAGGTCTATTCCCTTATTTGGCCTCGTCCTCCTCCTGAGGCTGACTACCAAGGTCCAGCTATCAAAGTACTGAAGTCCAGAAATCAAAAGCTCCTTCTGGTTCGCCCAATTAACATTTCCATTTAAAATCAAACACCTCATTCTAACATGTGGTTTCCCTTTTACTTTAATAAACTGCATTTTCCTATGTTCCATGTCTATCTCCTCTCTATACAGAGCAATCCTTTGTCCCGCTAGAACAAATACTCTTTCCCTCTCCCTTGCTCCCTTCACCTTCTCCTTTGTCCTCTATCTCCTGTCTTTGTCTCTTATTCCCTACCCTCTTTCTCTCTGGGGCAAATAAATCCCCTTCGTGCTGAGAACTTGGTTGTCGGGTGTCCTGAGCTGATACCATTCCTTTCACTATGGGCAAATGCTTATCATCCTATTTGGATTTCTTAGTTTTTCTGACTATACCATCCATTTCATTCCTAAATTGCACAATGAGATTTATGAAAACGTCGTTTTCTTTTTTTCTATGGATTTAATTCCAATGTTGGCTTCACCGTCTAATCCTGATGACTAAATCCAGCCCAGTGCAGGCACTTATTAATTTTAGCTCATTTATTACTGCACTCCTGCTGGAATAAATGAAAGCACCAATTTGCCTTAGCGCAGATTCTCTAGCAAACAGTATGCCACAAAACGTACACGATAGTAACGCCTGTTTGGCTAGAGGCTGGTGGGAGTGACGGGGCAAAAGATTCGAGCCAAGAAAGGAAGCAAAGCAGAGCAGGCGAGAGAGAGGACCACAGTGTCATGAGTGAATGATGACTCTCCCTCAAGGTGAACACCCAGCTTCGACTTCTGGACTTTTCAAACAGCTGGTGAAGGCAACTGTGAAAAAGTTACTCCTCGCGTACAGAGGGGAACCCCACCTGGCCAGGAAGGAAAGAGTCAGACACCATGTGAGCTAGGAACACTGGGCTCGTGAACCAGAGACCCTTATGGCTCATGTGGTGGTGGCTATTACTATGTGACAACACTTTTCTTGGGGAGAAAACACACAAGGCTACTCAGCCCAGATAGGAAACCCATGACAGACCAAAGTATGGATACCATCAGCTTGATAAACCAATGAATTTTATTGGGGTTACTTAGAGGAGTATGAGTGAGGGGTTACATACAGGGACAGAACTGACTCAAAGACAGCTGCATCCCTGAAGCCTGCCCCAGCATGTGGAATAGCTCACAAAAGCTGGGAACCTGGAGCACACTGCACAGGTTGGGAGCGTCACTTTCAAATGATTCAGCTGTTCTGAACCTTTGTCAGGCAGCTCATTTGCTTTCTGATTCTTGGAGGTATCTGGTCTGGTCTTAGAGAGTTCTTCCTGGCTTGGTTCTGCTGAGAGTGACTCTCAGCGGCTTGCCTTGTTTACTCTTGCAGGGAGGGTCCTAGCGCCTCTGTTCGGTTTTAGCTTCCTGGAGCTACTTTTGAGTTGTTTATCTTCCTGCTTAAGGAGCTTCCTTGCAGGGTAAAATATTCAACCTCCGTGGAAAGTGTTACTCAGCAACATGTTGCAGGGCAGTTGTGTGGATAGGTTATAGATACTACCACGAGGCAGGTGGAGCGGAAGTCCTCGAAGGAGGAGCATAAACGTCCTCGTGAGCAGCAGGAACTCCATGATAATTGAGTGTGCACCGGTCACTACTCCTCGTTAGCTCCGAAGTCCTTTCTCCTTGGTCTTAGCTCAGCACAGTCATCCTCTCAAGTCCTACCCGAGATGTGGGTGTTCCCCATCGCAGGTTCTCCTTCACTTCGTCCTTGATGATCATTCAGAGACTGAGTTTATTCTCTGAACGGATTCCTACTCCCAGCTGCAAAGATGGGGTAGCTTTACTGCCCGCACTGTGCTGTTCTGCACCTGTAGGACATGATTTATTTTTATTCTCACATCTAAACCCTAGCTTAGGGCGTATTGAAAACACTCTGCCTCCCCGAATCCATGCAGGCTTTGAGCAGTAGTAATTCCCCTCGAAAATCCTAAAAACTGCTCAGGTTCTGTGGTCTCCACCAGCGCTAAGCCTGAGGGAATCACAGAGGCATATAGTTTATCATTGCATCGGCATCTAATTGTCTTACTTTTAAACTAAAACCCTCCAGCTAAGAAACCCCCTTTCCTGAGCTTGCCTGGTAGGGATTGGGTTGGGAGCACATCTTTTCTGTCTTAAGGTAGTATATGGTAGAGAGTTTTCATTATCGAAGCTGGATATTGTATCCTCTCCCTCCCTCCATTCCTTCCTTCCCACCTCCCTCTCCTGGACTCGCCACCCTTCCCTTTAGTTTCTAAGGCTGCAATTTATTCCTTCTGCATAATACTGTGGTTAGGCATCACACTACAAGCCCCCAGAGACTATGAATCTATTTCTGGGTTTTGAATCTACCGATGCCATTATAGAAAGAAATAAGACACAGGGAATAATGACAAGGGAGGAAAGCTGATATAGGCTAGTACAATGGCTGAAACTCAGCTTCCTTCCTTTCTCCCCCCCCCCCTTTATCTTCCTTTCCCCTACTCCCCACCTTGGGTATTCATGGTACACTTTCTACTGTTTGCTGTATTCTGGGTCCTGCCTTCTGGAAGAGTGATTCTGGGTGTTAAATCACAGACCCTGGGACGAATGGCTGGGTTGCCTATTTAATGTGTCAAAGTGAACCTGGTCACCAGGTTCTCCCAGCATCTCTCACCTCTATCTGTCACAAGGTCCTTCTGGCATGCATACCCAACCCTTTACACTGAACTCTCCAGCCCATGGGGCTGGGCTGTTCTTCCCTGTGTAATCCAGTCATTTTGGTTACCTGACCTTTTTTTGTTCCTCATTCCCCTTTCTTCCCTCTCCCTTCTCCTTCCCCTCCCCATATGGCCCAGCTAAGACTGGTCATGTCCACTCTGTACTCTCCCAGATGTCCCTGTCTCTGTCTATGCTCCCCCACATGTCTATATTAAATTTCCTCTTCCACCGTACCTAGGAGAAATCTTCTCCTTTCCTTTCTTCTTCTCTCTCTCTCTTCTCTAAAAAAGTGGATGCCTGGTATGATGAGTACAGCCCTTCAGAATAGAGTATTGAGGAAGCAGGTCAGGGCTATGGCTCTGTAAAATCACCTCTCAAGGATCCACTAGCTCTGTAGTGACCTAGATCTAATCTCTTCTCAAGCCACTAGCAGAAATCACAGATGATTTCCTATTTGAGACAAGCAGGTTCAGCCTCCGTTGTCCTGACTGGATTTTCTACACCCAGCATACAAGACTTGTTTAGTTTGAGATGCAGAGCTGTGCTAATATAATGTTCCTCACTTTCTGGCTTGAGGAAGTACTTTCCCTTGGTTCCTTTGGATGGAATTTACTCCTTCTGCTTAAGACCGTGTGGTCAAGCATCACTCAACAAGCTGTCTGAACATAGGAGTTATTTCTGGGTTTTGAGTCTACATGTACTGCTATAGAGAAATAATACCCGCACTCTGCATGTGTGAACTTTGTTCATTGAAGAGTGGCAGGGAAGGAGGGCAGATACTGTTTGGTACGATGGCTGAAACAGCTGTATGCCATCTTTTGGAGCTTAGAATTTAAATACGGTCACGTAGTCACTAGCAAATGTAAATATGTACACTTGGGACTGAAATGCGAGCCGAGGGTCATTTGGGGACTCGGAGCTCAATTTTCCTCTTGGAATAAATATTGGCACTTGGCATTGACTGCACTGAAAATTGTATCAGTCTTTGCATTGGTTTCTCTGTCTCCATTCTTTACACTTCTAATCCACAGACGGCGACTGTCTGCCCCTCCCACTCCTTTTCTTTCTTCCTTTTCAGCCTTGCTCCTCATAACCACCTTGTAACTCCTTTAGAAAATGGCAACCTCATGTCAGTACCATTGTTTTGCACAGAGGGAGCCTGGCTGTTTCCTCCCTGCTTCTCCTGCTCAAAAAAGGCAGACAGGGAAATGCCTCCCATCTACATTCATTTGGTATTTGGGGCTAGTGTAGAATATGAATGGTTTTTTTTTTTAACCCAAGTCAATATTGAATTCAAATGTCAGTCATTTGTAAAGGGTACATTTTAACGCATTCCATTTGCTAGTCTTTTCAATGTCAAATCAAATACACTGGCTTCTGGGAGAATGTACCATGAATAAGGTACTATGCATATCTCTCCTGGAACACAAAGACAAATAACACGGCTACTGAGTTTGAAACTATTGAAATGACAAGCCATGAGCTTTGTGTGTAGGAATTTATAAATAACTGAGAAAGATTTTAATGATTGTTGGAGAAGTCACTTTCCTCAGTTGCTTAATTTGGAAAATTAACTTACTTTTGGGTCCTGTTTCTTGAATTTGTGCCATTTAACAAAATATTCTCTCTCTTTCTTTCTCTCTCAGTCTGTGTGTGTATATGTATAAGTGTGTGTGTGTGTGTGTCTGTATGCACGTGCACTTGCGCAAGTACCAGTACATGTTTGCAGAGACTAGAGGACAACCTCAGGTGCCACTCACCTTGATATTTGTTTATTTCGAAGTCACTTTTATTGTATACGACTGCAGTCTTAATGAGTAACCTCTCCAATCCCCCTCCCTTTTATTTAAGACAAGTAGAGCTCACCAGGTAGGCAAGCCTGTCCCCACCTCTCTAGTGCTGGGATGACAAATGCATACCACCATACCAGCTCTTGTGCATGGATCCTGGGGTCCTCCTGCATTTGTGCCATGCACCTTATTAGCTGAGCTTTCTCCCTGACCTAAAAGTAATTGCTTTTTAATAAAATAGAAGTTTATTTGATAAAAGCATATATTTATGTGTGTTTGTGTGTGTGTGTATGCAAGACACTTCACCCCGTGCTTGGAGTGACAATATATACCTACAGTTCCAGCACTTGGCACACACAACAGCTGCTCCTAAAATGGCAGGCCAGCCCAGAGCACACAGTGTTCTCAGTGAGCCCTTGTCTCAAAAAGGAAAAGAAGAAAAGGAACCTCACCAGTCAGCAAATGCTCAGATCAGACAAGCTATTCTAGTAAGAAACATCAGTATATTCTCACTTACTACTTTTGCTCCCAAGTATATCCTGCCAAAATTTAGTTCCAGGTGTTTCCAAAAGAAGGAAAAATCTTAGCTTTGTGCAGACCTGGATGTTTTCACAGTTCTTAGGGGATAACTAATGTGTTGCGGGCAGTACATATGTTACACCCAAAGTCTGGATCCTCAAAACATCACCACAAATCTGTATCCAATGCAAAAGCCAAGAGTCTTTATTGCATGTTAAAGCGGGTCCCTCTGTCTATAGTTGCTGCAGCAGCAGCAATGATGGCAGCAACAGGAACAGCACAGGAGAGCCCCCATTGGTACAAAAGAGGGGGTTTATACACGGAAAGTAGCTTGAAGAAATTCCAAGCCTCTGGGCTTGTGAATGACTGCCCTTCAGTGGGTTGAGGAGAATTCCAGACTTCTAGGCTTTGGATTGGCTGCCCCCATGATATGAGTAGATTTCCAGGCCTGAGGGGAATGAATTTCAAGCCTCTAGGGGCTCAGTGATTGGCCTGTTTTCCCTGCTCAGGGATTGGCTCGTTTTGTGTTAAGGGCAGAGATGGCTCTGATTCTGGGGCCAAACTCTGTTTCTTTGGTTCTTTTTTACCTTTTTAACTCTAATTTAGGGGCCAGAGCAAATATCTTTGGTATGCTCTGAATCCCGGGGCTTAGTGCAGTTTTTTTGTTCTGTTTTGTTTCGTTTGTCTTGGTTTGTTTTGGTTTCAGGGTCCAGGGACTTTTCTCTGGCTCTAGATTACGGACAAAACGTCTCTTCCCTGGTTCTGGTCCCATTTTCTGGGTGTATTTCTTTCCCTGGCTCTGAACCAGAATCCAGGCTACTTGCAGGTTGTGCTAGGGCTACAGGATCACTGAATCTGTGAGGACCTTGGCCCCTCAAATAAATGTGACAAGTTTTGGTTCCTCTCTGATTTATCTTCATGTGAAAATGTCCCCCTAGTGTTTGGTGTGGGTCAGGGATTGCTTTCCCATACTTTTGATCACAGGACCAGTTCTCCCATCTGCCCTAGATGTTGATGGGCACCACTCATTCTGCTGCAAGACAGATGGGTAATGGGGAGAACTCTCCCGTGCTCACAATTTGGGGGCTGGCTTACCCAGACCTGTACTAACAAAGCTGACTCAATTGTGCTGTCCTGGAAAGGTGCGGGGCCTGCTCTCCTGAGTGTTGCAGCTGGTGGGGGTTAAGGAGATCTGTCCAGCTCTTATGATCACAAGGTCAGCTCTTCCACATGCCTATACTTTACCAGGTCAGCAAATAGAGCCAACACTGTGAGTGCAGGTCTGGGTAAGCCAGCCCTGGAGTTGTAAGCATGGAAGAGCTGTCCCCATCTCACATCTGGCGGTCCAATCCTACAGCTGCCTAGGCCCAGATCCAAGGATATGACTTGACCCATCCCATCATCCACCCCATTGTGATCTGCTGGAGCATTTGAAGGGACCTGATCTGCAGACCAAAAGCTGCAGGATCTCCACAAGACAGGGCAACAGCAGGATATCCAGGAGGAGCCTTAGTAGGGAGTAGAAACCAGAGGCCTTGAACCAGACCAATGACTCATCACAATGAACCCTTGTTAAGTAAAGATAAATGGACAAAGGGGGTTACAGCATTAGTCACTGGGTTACCATGCAACTTCCATGAAGAGTTTTTTTTAAATGTTTTTTCCCTCTTTTCTTTTGCTTTTTTTTTCTCTAAAATTTTGTTAAAATTATTTGGGGGTGTTCAGAGGTGGAAGGAGGATGCAAAGGGATCGGGAAATGAATGGGATCAAGACACATGGTGTAAAAGACATGTTTTATATTAAAAATTAATTAAGAAGAAAAAAGAAAAGAAAATGTACCCTAGTGTCAGTCCTTGAAGGTTTCATAATCTCTTAGATTCTGGCTTGTCTTTCTCCACCTTCATTTTCACTGTTTCCTTTTTAGGAACATTGGCTGTGTAATTTCATTGGCCTTACATATTATTCTATGTATCTCTTTGTATTAAGTCATTAGTGAAGTTTGATGCCTTGATGTGCCTTTTAGTACCAAATTACTGTGCTGGAGAGATGGCTTCATGGGTGAAGGCACTTGTTGTCAAGCCTGACAGCCTGGGTTGGGTCTATTGGACCTACATGGTAAGAGGAGAGAACCAAGTTCCGTGTGTTTTCCTCTGATGCACCATGGTATGCATTCATGCACATACACACGCACACACATACACACACACACCAACACATCAACACAAAAATAAATAAGTGAAGGCAAAGTTTTGAATTGTTAATTATAATTTTAGAGGTACAACAATGAAACTTAGGGCAGGCCTCGGTGCCTACAACTTGTAAGGTGGGTTGCTGAGGCTCAATTAACATCCAGACACACCTTTGAGCATGGCTCTGTCATTTCAGTCTTTCTGAATGAACGAAATGACATGCGTGTCTCCCAGTTGGTGGAATAAAGCCTGTGTCATGTTTGGGGGAAGGAGTTTCAGACAATGTTGGGCTTTCTCTGCGCTACCCTGCATTATTCAAGCCCTTTCCACTGAAAAATGAACTCGGTCTCGCCTGCAAAAGATCCGTTCTTCAATGCCATTGTGCACTTCTCCCTCCCTCACTCACCCCCAGAGGGAAGACAATTACACCCTGCAAGCCAGCAGTCTTACAGCTTTCTCAAGTAGGCTACACTCTCTGGTTCTCTGGTCCAACTTTTACATCTCACTGTTTTTCCACTCTCTGATTTCGTCTCTTGTATGCTGAGGCACAGCCCCTTCTCCAGCTGAGCACCCAAGACCGCTTGGTCCTAGGAAAGTAAGCTCCTGCTTCCTGACTTTCCTTCTCCGCACACCTCTGGACTTTCTCCTCAGTCCCTTTTTGGAAGAGCTTTCCATGGCTTCTCTTTGTCACCTGGTAATGACGCCGTGCCCTCCCTGTGCTGGCTCTGGCAATACATGCATGCCTTTTCATCTTTCTGTCCAAGTGCTTGCGATTTGCCGGTCTGAGTTTATTTGTGTGGTGACTGGTTCAGGGCTTTCATCTGTCACGGTATGCAAAGCTCCACAAGACGAAGTTGTGCCTTTTGAAATGAAATTCCCCGCGGTTGCTTCAGTTGCACATGGTGTATGTATCTCAGCTCTGTGGCATGGATGGGTAAACAGCCCAACATTCCCTCCCATCCAGGGATGTTATACGGTACTACATTTCTTCTAGAGCATGAACATGACAAAATCCAGGAATCATGACTTTAAGGGGCAGTTTTGAAAGACCCCCAGTGTGGGGAGACTCTCACTCAAGTCTCAGGATAACACGACCCTCCCAGTAACTCAAGAGAGACCATCCTTGCTGCAATCACACAAGGTTAATTGACAGGTACCAGTGCACTGGGGCCAAAACTCATAACCCACACAGGGGAGGAGTTCGACCCTGAGTAACTGCGGGGGGAGGAGGGGGGGTGTTAAAGGAAGAAACCGCAGCCCAGTAATCCGAAAGGGGTAGGGAGGGTGTCACAGAAAATTCTGAAAATACCAGTAATGATCATAAGGGGGCAACTCCCTGTTTCTCAAGATTATTCTCAAGATTACAATCAGCTAGTTCCTGAAACACAGTATTCCAAAAATACCAATGATAATCACAAGGGAATCTCCCTGTTTCGTAAGATTATTCCCAAAATTACAATCTAACTTTATCTTCAGCTAGTTCCTGAAACACAGTCACTGAACCAGCTAATCCTAGATTTCTGATTCTTCTCTCCCTGCTTAGATTTTTGGCTCTATTTTTTCCTGCTTGGGGGGGGGGACTGGATTTATCCAGCTGTTGTTGCCTCAAATACAAGTAAAGCATATACAGTTGGACCGTTTGTGGTAGGAATGTGATAATCTATTTAAAACATGTAACAGAGTAGCTAGCACATAGAGACTCGCAGGTGAATGATAGCTAAGATAGTAACATAACTTTCCATTGACTAACTTAGTATACAGGAAAACAGTATTCAATTTGTGACATCCTTCCTTTTTTTTTCTATGATCAAATTGAACAAGGAAGAACGTTTAGTAACTCTTAAGTGAATGTAGAATTTATTTTCTTTTCTTTTTTAAATTTATTTATTAAAGATTTCTGCCTCCTCCCCGCCACTGCCTCCCATTTCCCTCCCCCTCCCCCCATCAAGTCCCCCTCCCCCGATCAAGTCCCCCTCCCTCATCAGCCCAAAGAACAATCAGGGTTCCCTGACCTGTGGGAAGTCCAAGGACCACCCACCTCTATCCAGGTCTAGTAAGGTGAGCATCCAAACTGCCTAGGCTCTCCCAAAGCCAGTACGTGCATTAGGATCAAAAACCCATTGCCATTGTTCTTGAGTTCTCAGTAGTTTCCATTTGAATGTAGAATTTAATTGTCTTGGTCTGTGACGTTAATTATTACATTTAATAATGATGAATAAAAATTTGAATTTTGATCTGCCCAACACAGCAATTAAAGATAACTGAAGGAAAGCCATGTCCCCTAAAGGGCTCAAAACAAATAAAATAAAATAAACTAAAAAGATGTGTTTTATGATTTAAAGTGAAGGAAAGTTAGTTTGTCCCCTGTATGCTTTTAGGAAGAAACAAAGCTATTGGATTCCACATCCTCCCTCATAATCCTGAGGTAAACATCACTCTCCCCATTCAACAGATAAGAAAAGCAGGCTGGGCCTGATTAAGTGAGCTGCCAATTCAACTAAGCAGAGATTTATTGAGCAGCTGCTCTATGCCAGGTGCTCAGAGAGATAGAGAAAGGCCTGGACCCTCAGGAAAGCAGGGTCAGCAAGAAGGACGGCAGTCACCCCCACCTGAGTGACTCAGGGTCCTTTCTGCCCTACTTGCAAGCCTCAGGGTGAGCAGTGAGTTTGCTGAGGAAGAGAGAGAGGGCACTGGGCCCTGAAATGGGAATCAAAAAGGCTGACAAGAAACATCTGATCTCCCAGCCTAATAAAGAACCTCACTAGCATGACAAGGGTGCCCAAAGCCCCGAGGCCTCCTCACTTTCTCACTGTCACAGAATTAAAACTAATTGTCCTCAGGATCTTCCATTATCAGTGTCCCAGCTGCGGCTGTGAACACCTGACAAATGAGCAGGCAGGGCCTCTGCAGAGGGTTTGTTGACAGAAAAAGGCACAAGCATTGCAGTTCTCTCTGGCCTATTTACCATATTCAAGCCAGCCCATGTGGCCCAGCTGCTCTCTCTGTTCCTGACTAGTGGCTAAGAGACCTCATTGCATTTCCCTCTGTGTAAAACACAGATTTTTCTCAAATTTATTGACTTGAGATAAAAGGAGAATGATGTTCATCACTTAAACTTGTGCAAATCACTCTAAGTCATTGTATGATTTGGCTGTGTTGTTCACAAGTTCTCGTTTAGGAATATCACTGAGTCCATGATCACTGTGTTTTAGGTGAGAACTTTGGGTGGTCGTTGGGATGAGGTGAGGTTGTGCTGTTGGGGCACCTGTGCTGGCTTTAGGAGTAGTGATGGTTTTTTTTAATGGTCAACGTGACAAAATAGGGAATTACCTGGAAAGAGAGTCTTAATAAGATTATCTCAATAGGTTGACCTGCTGGTGTGTCTATGGGAGATTGTCTTGATTATAGTAACTCATATAGAAAGATCCACCTACTATGGGTGGCTCTATTCTATAGTTAGGGCATCCTGGATAATTGTAGAGACAGTGAACTGAACACAGGGATGCATGCATTCATTTTTCATATTCTTTTTCTTCAATTCCTACTTTGACTTCCAATGCAATGATGGACTGGAACCTGGGATAGTACACTAATAGATGTGGTTTCTCTCACATTGCTTTGTGTTTTATGACAGCAACAGAGAAGGGAATGAGCATTCTGGTTGCACAACGAGAAGGGAATAAACTGCTTGCAGTGAGCTCAGATACCTGGCTCCTATTTAAAATAGTGGCAGAATTGGGGATTCTGGGAGGCAGGAGGCAGGCAAATCCTTACATCTCACTGGGTGGCCAATCTAGCTGATTCAGTGAGTCAAAATCAGTGTCCAATGTATAGCTCAATAAAAACAATATTAAAAAGAAGATAAGCAGCACTGGGAGGAGCTTCTTTATCCAGCTGCTCATAGATTTTTTTTTTTTTTTGGTTTTTTTCGAGACAGGGTTTCTCTGTGGTTTTGGAGCCTGTCCTGGAACTAGCTCTTGTAGACCAGGCTGATATTTTTTAAAAGTTCAAATGTATGATAAGCTAAAAAAAAAAAAAACTCATATATATGTGTGTGAGAGATAGCGAGCAATAGAGGAAGACATCTAACATTCACCCATTGCTTCTACATGCACACACAATATGCATGCATTCTTCCATAAACTTATATGCACATATGAACACATACACAAATATATCACAAATATGCCAGGAAGAAAAGGAGGAGGAGAAGATGATCTAGTATATTTTCCTTCTGCATGATGTTCTCTGGATTTGAGTTCAGGTAAATAATTTGACCCCAAAATATTTAACAAATCCAAAGATGGATATAAGGTAGTTACTGTGGAATTTTGAGTCCTCTCTCTTGAGTTCTTAGTCTCTTTAATGAAAGAATTTTAAAATGGGCAGAAGGACATTTGTGTCAGTTCATTTTTTTTTTTGTTTTTTTTTGGTTTTTCGAGACAGGGTTTCTCTGTGGCTTTGGAGCCTGTCCTGGAACTAGCTCTTTAGACCAGGCTGGTCTCGAACTCACAGAGATCCACCTGCCTCTGCCTCCCGAGTGCTGGGATTAAAGGCGTGCACCACCACCGCCCGGCTTCATTTTCTTTTCTTCAATTTGACATAAGTCTGTCTGGGAAGAGGGAACTCAATTGAGGAATAACGTCCATCAGATTGTCTTACAGGAAAGACAATCTTTGTGGGGACATTTTCATGAATAATGATTGGTATAAGAGGATTGTGACAATATGGGCAGTGCCACCCAGAATTGCTGGTCCTGGCTTGCACAAGAAAGCAAACGATGATGAGAAAGACAGTGGGCAGCATTCCTCAATGGTTCTGTATCAGTTCCTATGTCTAATTCATGCCTTGTCTTCCCTCAATTAAGGAAAGTGATCAGGACGTATAAGCCAAATACATCCCTTCTTTCCAAGTCGTTTTTAGTTATGGTTTTTATCACAACAGTAGAGAGCAAACTAGGGCAAAGTTCAAGAATAGTTTTATTAACTGGAGCAAAAACTACCAGAGCAGGTAAGTCTCAGCAATTGCTGGGAGGAGGGAAATGAAGGAGAGAGAGAGAGAAAGTCATTCTTCTTAGCTTAAGGCCGAAGAAAGCAATGGAGGTTGGCAAGTAGCTATACAGTAGACAGTCAACTGCATGACAGGAGGATGGGTGTGGATCTTTAAACAGCATGTGACAAAACCACCAGGGAATGCATGCCCAGTCTTTGGCCAGTATCTGAAAGAAAAGGATAGAAGGAATGAACATCTGGCCACAGAAAATTTTCACTAAAGCTTATCATGTGGACTCATAAACCAGTGGTGAAGGGGTGGAAACGTTTTCCCAGGGAATAACTGCTTTTGAGATAGTCCCAACTAGTGTCAGGTCTCATCCACATTCCTTTCTTCAGCTTCGCTGAAGAGCATGTAGTAGCTGCATGTCATCTCTTTTCCTCTTTTGTGGCACTAAAGTAGCAGGTGAAACTAATTGGAAGGGAGGTACAGAAGTAACCATCCAATCAGGAGAGACAGTCAATAAGACAGGGAAAAGTCTTCCGCTTCATTCTCTTGCCCTAGCTGAGCTCTGGGTTATAATTACAAGCCACCACACACATATACATCTTCATGTGGCTTTTGCAAGAAAACGAATGACTGCTTTTCCATGGTTCTCAAGATGTCCCTTCCATTTGTAAGTCCTGTATTTATTCATAGGAATGAGATAGGCACTTATACATTGATGCTGGATATTAATCCTTCCCAACCCTATTGGGTCACTCTCCTGGTTAGTGCTTTCTCAATTTGACACAAGTTAGAGTTCTCTAAGAAAAGGAACTTCAACTGAAAAAAAAATTATGCCTCTATCATATTGGCATGTAGGGAAGTCAATAGGACACTATCTTGCTTAACAATTGATTTTGGAAGGCCCAGCCTATGGTGGGTTGTGTCACCCCTGGGCATGTGATCCTGGATGGTATAAGAAATCCAGAAGAGCAGAAGCAAGCCATGAGGAGCAAGCCAGTAAGCAGTGTTCCTTCAGGGGCTCTGTTTCAGTTCCTACCTTTAGGCTACTGCCTTGAGTTTCTGCCCTGACTTCCCTCACAGATGAATTGTTATTTGGAAGTGTAAGGTGAAATATATCCTTTCCTCCCCCAAACTGCTGTGGGCTTGGTGTTTCATAGGGCTGATAGAAACCTAACCAAGATAATAGATTACCAAAAGGGGAAGAACTTCTACTTCCTGAGTGAATGATTGAGTGAGTGAGTGGCCTGTCTTAGGGTCCTTTGGAAGGATTGGGATCTTGTCTTAATATAAAGGCTTTTTCTGTGTGGCCTGAGGATTAGAAAGAGAGCTGTGGGCTGTCCCAAATGGGAAATAATATTCCAAAAAAAGTTAGTCAGAAGTACCATTTTTTTTTCTGCCTTTAAATCTTGATGTTTTAAGACTTAAAATGGAACACGGGGCACAGTGTTTGTAAGGTGCTAGGTGTACTTGGAGAACCAGAATCATTTCCCTGTGTGCCATTGGCCAGTTAACTAATGAGACTTTGGCAAATTTTAGAAAAAAATGCAATATATCTATACATGCCTTAAAGATCTGTTTAATAAACGGTGTCTTTCCTCAAGACTTCTCTGCTTACCTGTGAGCACATCAGTTCCCAACAGTAATTCTCAGCGATTGCTGATAGAAAGAAGATGAAGGAGAAGAAGTGAATAGTTACATTCTTAATTAAGGTAAGAGAAGTCAGGATTTAAGACCTGGGTCATATTAAATGTAGTGTGGCATCTTGGGTTGAATCCTAGAATATAAAAAGGGCATTAATAGTCAAACTAGGGAATCCAGAATTTGTAGTTAGTGGTACAATTTTCTATTTAAAAAGTATTCCATATATGATAATTTCTTCGTCCTGTTAAATATATCATGGTTTTGTAAACTGTTAATATTAAGAAAAGGTGGATGACAGGTACTGAATTACATTTAATATCTCCTCCCTATGCTTCTTTGGATCTGGAATTATTTACATATAAAGTTAATTTTAAGTAGTTATAATTGCCTGGCATGGTAGTGCAAATCATTTATCCCTGAACTAGAAGGCAGAAGTAGGCAGATCTCTAACTTAGACCAGGTCAACCTGATCTACATAGTAAGTTCCAGGTCAGCCAAAGCTATGTAGTGAGCTCCCCATATATATACACACACACATCTGTGCATATACACACACACATACACACACACAAAAAACTGTACGGAGCTCATTTAGGGCTCTTGTGCCTTTGAATGTCTGCTGTGAGGGTAATGTCCAGGATGCGAAATTCAGTAGTAAAGCATTTTTAGGGGGATAGTGACAACTGTTAGAAGTGTTTAATCCCCTAGACTAGCCATCAGTATCCTTGTGAGGCAGTTATAAATTCCACTGTACAGGTGAAGAAACTGAGGCTTAGAGGTGGGAAATTATTCCATTATATTACTATTAGCTACATTACTAACCAAGAATGGTGATATCAGGATTGTAGCTCCTGCTCCTTGGTGCCCAGTATCTCTGCTAAGCAGGGATTCAGGAATAACACATTTTCATTATGGCAATACCATTTATTAACTCTGATTTAGACTGATTCCTGAACCTCACTAGTTCTTAGTTTCTTCATGTATAAAATAAGGAGCTAGCTCTCATGACCCTTAAGCTGTCTTTCAGCCCTGAAATCCTCTAACCTGATGAACTGTGTATAAAGTACCTCTTAATTAAAATATTACTATTACATTTTTCTATGAGGTAGAATCCTTTTAAGATTTATGGAAGTTAACCTTTGGTCTACATGACTTATGGGACATTTGAGTTCTCATCCACATTCCTCACATTCTCTGAATAATCCCATCACCACTACATTTCTGATTAAACGTCTAATAATCACAGAAAACATATGCACTGAAAGGCAAATTTTATTCTAAATTATTTCAGAATTTTAAAGAATAGTTTTGGTGTGTATTTAGTTGCCCTATTTGTTAGGAATTCTATTGCTGTGAAAATGTACCATGACCAAAGCAACTTGAGTCAAAAGGGTTTATTTTAGTTTAAAACTCTCTGGTCATAAAATCCATCATCAAAGAACTGAAGGTTGGTACTGACACAGAGATCATGGAGGAGTGATGCTTACTGGCTTGCTCTCCATGAATTACTCATCCTGCCTTCTTATAGCACCCAGGACCACCAGCTCTAGGGTGGGGTCCACCTACATCATCAACAATTAAGAAAATGAACTACAGACTTGTCCACAGGCTGATTTACTAAGGGTATTTTCTCAATAGAGGTTCCATATCTCAAAATAACTCTAACTTGTGTCAGGTTGGCTTCAAACTAGCCAGCAGAGTTACAGTTTTAAAAGTCCCTGCAATATTATCGCCATCTACATGAGGGAAGAGTGATAAACTGTCTAGGAAGTATTTATATATGAGAGTCTGCAAGGATAGAATATCTGTTATCCCCACAAATTTTGTATAAGTTAACCAGAAAAAAGGGTTCTTTAATCTACATATTAACATGAACTTTTTCTTATTTAACAGCATTTTAGCACCATTTCAACAGTCTATTAACATCTTCGAAATCTCTGCCATAGACAAATCAGTAGTAAGCAGAATAGTAGAATAATAATAAACATTGAGATTGCTGTTGTGCCCCATGTTGGGTGCCATCTTTCAGAGTCCAGTCTTGACAGGTTTGTATGTTCCTAGGTAGGGTTGTGTGGATTAGAAATGCTAGGCAGAATAAACAAAGATACAAAAGAAATACAGACACATAGATAGATCCAGGAGAGCAACCCAGTGAGTACTGAATCCTCCTGTGTTTATTTCTTATGATTTTTAAATACCCCAATCCAAAAATGTGGAAGAAAGCAAAAGACTTTTTTTTAAAAAAATCATTATACAAGAAACAAACAAAGTGATTACCATCTTAATACCCAAAACACCAAGGAACCACACCCTAGGTCAAGATATCCTGTTAGGAGTCACACCTTAAGTCAAATCTGTCACTAACTTTGAAGGAACAAAACTAGGCCTGACCTCTCTGACCTTTAATCAAGGTGGAACGGATCCACTTCTGTGGGCTTCCACAGATTGTTGAATCCTGAAAGAAATTTAGTCAATGTGGATTTCTTATAATTCTAATATTGCTTGATTTTTAACGCATTAAATAATAGGGAAAAAATGAAAACACGCATATAATGCCAGAAAAATCTTGTCATTAACAACATGAAATTACTTATAAATTTTTTTTTTGTTGAGTGTTTCTGTCAAATCTGGATGATGTCTCTGGTGCTTGAATGCATTGCTGTGAGAACACACAGAAATATCAAAAATTTTTTTTCTTTTTTTAATTTTTTTATTTATTAATTAATTTATTTATTAAAGATTTCTGTCTCTTCCCCGCTGCCTCCCCTTTCCCTCCCCCTCCCCCAATCAAGTCCCCTCCCTCTTCAGCCCAAAGAGCAATCAGGGTTCCCTGCCCTGTGGGAAGTCCGAGGCCCACCCACCTCCATCCAGGTCTAGTAAAGTGAGCATCCAAATTGCCTAGGCTCCCACACAGCCAATACGTGCAGTAGGATCAAAAATCCATTGCCATTGTTCTTGAGGTCTCAGTAGTCCTCATTGTCAGCTATGTTCAGAGAGACAGGTTTTAACCCAGGCTTTTTCAGGCCAAGGCCAGCTGGCCTTGGTGAGTTCCCGATAGAACATCCCCATTGTCTCAGTGTGTGGGTGTATCTCTCGCGGTCCTGAGTTCCTTGCTCGTGCTCTCTCTCCTTCTGCTCCTGCTTTGGACCTTGAGATTTCAGTCCGGTGCTCCAATGTGGGTCTCTGTCTCTGTCTCCTTTCATCGCCTGATGAAGGTTAATATTCAGGAGGATGCCTATATGTTTCAGAAATATCAAAATTAAGGTCACTATAAGTCAACAGAAAAGAGTAAAATTAACAAAAAATAATTGCAACTGTGTCAAAAGTTAGCATAAGCACTAAACAGAAGGGGAAATAAAATCAGTAAAGTACATAAATATTACTGTTTGATTTAATAGCAGATTAAAATAACTGTGTGTGTGTGTGTGTGTGTGTGTGTGCATTACTTACATGGGCTAGAAGGATTAGACTCTTTGGAACTGCAATTATAGGCAGTTGTGAGCTACATGATGTGGATGTTAGGAACTGGACACAGGTCCTTGGAAAGACTCACAAGTACGCTTAACCACTGAGTCATCTCTTCATTCTCTTCATCTACAGATATTGATTGGTGACTTTACTGTTTTCATGTGTAGAGTCAGTTTTGAGTCTTCTGATTTCCTGCTCTTTTCACTGACTTTTATGCAGAAAAACCTTTTTGAAACCCTAAAACTCCTCAAACTATATTAAATGTCTAAATTTACTTCCCTCGCAATAGAACAATGAAGCAGTAACTTCTTTTATAGTTAACTTGGCCTTTAATCCTCATTCCTTTGATAGTAAATTATAAAAAGCACTCTGCAGGCTTTTTTTTTTCAGTGATGCCCAATCATATGGAAAATTAAGTTCTTTGTATTGTACCTGCAATTACTAGTTGCTTGACTTTACAAAGTCAGGAAAGTTTGTGGAGCCCCAGTTTTCTTATACATGCTGTGAGTCTAATTATTCTGGCTGAACTGACATTGGAGGATTAATAATTTTTGAAATTCACTGTAAAGTGAATAGAACTATAGTCTGACATTTATGGTAAGTCAGTCTTTTGGTGTTTATTGAATGTTTATTATATGTAGTGCATATGTATATATGTATACATGTGTGTGTGGTTAGCATTATACATAGGACACACAACCTATGAGAAATAAAATAAGACAGATGCAAGTCATGATTGTCATGATAAACTAATGTAAAGTGAGTAACAAAGTTGGTAGGGGAAAGAGAGAATTACTTAATTGGGTGGTTTGTGTACAGCCTTCGGAGAAATGGATCCTCAGATAAAAGGCAGCAGTAAGGGGATCTGGAGAGAGGGCCTTTCAGTTTGCTTCAAAAATGCAAGGTAGTTCTTGGAGCTGCAGCCCTGGAAAATGGAGAAAAGAGGATCACAGAGAGGAACAGTTATCTAGACAAGAGCTGGGTCAACCTGGGCCATTTACACCGTTTATTTCAGAGACCTGTACAAGCTTCATGTGTTTACACAGTTGGTTATTCCCTACTTCTGAAGAACAAAGTAGTCATGAGCAGAATGTGTTCTTGGTTTGCTTGGGTGAATGTTTATATGAAAACTTTCTTTCACAATAGTTGCAAATCTAGATCAATCAATGGATGAAATAACATTCAAAAGTTTGGCTTTGTAACAGATCTCTCTCTCTGTCTCTCTCTCTGTCTCTGTCTCTCTCTCTCTCTCTCTCTCTCTCTCTCTCTCTCTCTCACACACACACACATCATAATCCTCCCATTATCCTGACTATATCGTACATACTTCACCAATTAATCTCAGTATCCTTTATCTCAACTTTCACCTTCATTTTTCTTCTACAGTAGTAGCAGATTCTAGAGTTGCCCCGTGTAGTTTTTTGTCCAAATGTCCACTAAAATATTTAGTTTTGGAGTTGAGGCTAAGAATGTCTTTGTTTTCATTTGATCCTTACCTACCCAGTCTTAGGAATTTCAAATCCTTTTGTGGTATCCAATTTCTCATTAAAACCCAAATCCCTTTATTGAGAACATAAGGTACTTCATTAATTTTTTATTACATATATTTATTTAGTGATGGGGATGCCATAACATGTATGGGTGTGAAGGTCAGAGGACAACTGATAAGAGTAAGTTTGCTACTTCCAAAATGTGTGGCATGCTTTTCAAACTCAGGTCATCAATCCTGGCAGCAAAGACCTTTACTTGCTGAGCTATCACATAGATTTGGGAAGCATTTCTTTCTCTTTTTATTTTTATTTTCTTTCATCTTCACAGTTACCATGATAGATCTACAGAGGTTTCATGAGAGATTGATGTGTGACCCTTTAAATCACAAACTGTGACTTCCTTATCCTACCCTGTAATATTAGACATTCTCTTTCTTTTACTCAGCATGCTTCATGAATGTCAACATCCATTCAGTGGGAAAAGTTCTACTTGAGTGTGCTTCTAAACCCCCAAGGAATTAAACCTATAGTAATCAGAATACTCCTGTTACTAGGTCAGCCAAGGTTATTAGCTTCTAAAGACATAATGCAATTCCCGACTTACCTTTATGGCTATTGCCATATTTCTTATGCTGTCACTACAAAACAGAGTGTCTTAGGGAGAAAGGATGAATTTTGTTTCCTGGCATCATGAAAACAACTTTGACTCGTGGAAAGAGAAATACCCCACTGTGTAGTGCTTATTATCTTACAACCAATTTTTTTTTCTTTTTTTAAATTGATTTTATTGAGCTATACATTTTTCTCTGCTTTCCTTCCTTCCTCTCCCTTCCCCTTCTACCCTCTCCCATAGTTCCCATGCTCCCAGTTTACTCAGGAGATCTTGTCTTTTTCTACTTCCCATGTAGATTAGATCCATGTATGTCTCTCATAGGGTCCTCATTGTTGTCTAGATTCTCCGGGGTTGTGATTTGTAGACTGGTTTTCTTTGCTTTATGTTTAACAACCACGTATGAGTGAGTAAATAAGACATTTGTTTTCCTGGGTCTGGGTTACCTCACTCAAAGTTATGTTTTCCATTTGCCTATATATTCCAAGATGTCATTCTTTTTTTCTGCTGTGTAGTACTCCATTGTATAAATGTACCACATTTTCCTTATCCATTCTTCGGTCGAGGGGCATTTAGGTTGTTTCCAGGTTCTGGCTATGGCAAACAGTGCTTCTATGAACATATTTGAGTATATGTTCTTGTGGTACGATTGAGCATCTTTTGGATATATACCCAAAAGTGATATTGCTGGGTCTTGAGGAAGGTTGTTTCCTAATTTTCTGAGAAATCACCATACTGATATCCAAAGGGGCTGTACCAGCTTGCACTCCCACCAGCAATGCAGGAGTGTTTCCTTTACCCCATAGCCTCTCCAGCAAAAGTTGTCATCAGTGTATTTGTTGGCCATTTCTTTTTTTCTTTCTTTCTTTTCTTTTTTTTTTTTGGTTTTTCAAGGCAGGTGTCTCTGTAGCTTTGAAACCTGTCCTAGAACTAGCTCCTGTAGACCAGGCTGGCCTCGAACTCCCAGAGATCTGTCTGCTTCTGCCTCTTGAGTGCTGGGATTAAAGGTGTGCACCACCACTGCCCGACAATCTTGGCCATTCTTATAAGTGTAAGATGGAATCTCAGAGTTGTTTTGATTTGCATTTCTCTGACAAACCATTCTTTTTTTTATTCATTTTGCTGAGAAATGGGAATATGACTCCCATATGGTAGCAATCCAGTGATAGACTGCATTTAATAGACATAAATGACAAGCACAGTGTCTGATGTAAACATACAGGCCTTACACTAAATTAGGTGTAATTACTTACTGACTGTGCTAACGTTAAATGATGAAGAAGAAAAAGAAAGAGTTAAAGATATGGTCTCTGCATTTGAAACTTTAAATATTGCTGGGAAAGCAAGCATATGTACAAATAGGTAATCGAGGCCCTGCTATTGCTAGACTTAACAAATACTTGGTGCTTTGAAATTTTGATGGCAAAGTACATAGTTCAGCTATGGAATTTCTTCAAAGATCCAAGGTTAAAAGTTTGTCTGCCAGTCTTTGGATCTATTGGGAAGTGGTAAAACATTGAAAAGATGAGCCTAGTAGGTGAAAGGTAGGTCCTTAGGGGCATGTAATTCAAGGGGCTGTTAGGACCCTAGCTCCATCTGTATCTCTTTCCCGTGAAATGAGTAGCTTTGCTTCACTGAGCTCTTCCACTGTAATGTACTTTGGGATGAGGATTAGTTAGGATTACTATGCCATTATAGAATCAAAGCAGGAACATCAACCACAGATAGAGTAAATGTTTCAACTTTTGTGCCAAAATAAATCCATCTTCTTTTCATTTCAATTTCAAATATTTGTTGAGGTCGAAAGAAGATGAACAACACAGTGTATTATAGCAATTCTTAGAATGAACACACTTAAAGTCTCAGGGATGAGAGCAAGCACAGCAATACTAACATGCTGGGGAGAGTATTTGTCCTGTGTGCATCAGGCTTGGTGGTCATCACTGCATGCAAATGACTTCCTGTGATATTCATAATAGCTGCAAATTGGAAATTTGCATATCCTTTTCCTTTAGATCAAGACTTAAAAGCTCCAAGAAGCCCTGTGATTTGCCCAATATGAAACATTCAAGCCAACTTTTGAACCCAGCCAGTCTGCCTTCAGAACTCTAGCACAGCTTGGATCCTTGATGTTCTGTTGTTTAGGGTCCTGGAAGGGAAGGTGTTTTGGCACAGACCACAAGGAAACATAAGACAAAGGAATGACATCTTAGTGGATGAGTGTGTGGGGGTTGGGTAGAAAAATGCACAGAGCAGAGGATGACCCCACGCTGTTGTCAATAGAAATTAATATAAATGGAATAAAACTGTTTCATGAGGCAATAAGGTAACCCCATTATCAAACCTTGTCACTCAAGCCCTTATCATATCCTTCCTGAACTCCCCAGTACTTTACTTTTTCCGTCTGTTAGTACATATACATCCATTCTGTAAACCAAAAGGGATAGTTATAAGAGTGAAGATCTCTCAAAATAATGAGATCTCACAAAACCACAGCAGTTGTAGCTTTTAGCTGCTTATCTTATCAGCTCCCAATGTCCTCATTGTTAGTTTTAGAATGTTGGCATGATGCAGGGTTATGATCCTGTGGGGATGGAGGTGGCCAAATAATGGTTTTGAATGGCCTTGACAGACTCATATGCAAGTGGCCACAAAGTGATGTAGAGGTATCGGATATTTCGTGTTTTGTCATCTGAAGCTCCAGAAAGACGTTGATGGGAGTTAGATATATTAGAACAGAATAGCTCTAAAGGGAAAGAATGAAAACCGATGAGAAACAATACTCCTAAATTCAAAAAATTCTGAGTTTATTGGTAATGCAGAATCAACTTGCTGGGGGCAAGTAGGGTAATGGGACTATGAAAACCAGATATAGTTCAGGTGAGTTGTGTTTATTTTAACTACTAGTTATTAATTAGTTCACATAATCTTGAACTTTCCCACCATATATTAGTTTCCAATGGAAAGCAACCTTTGAAGAAGAACCGTGATGTCAATGAGTTCTGAATATAGGGAATATAGAGTAAAATAGACATACAATTTTAATAATATTTAATAAAATAATATTATAATTTAATAACAAGAAGCATTGAGATGATGGCATAGAGGGAAACATTTATAAATTCACATGGCCCTTATTTTATGAGGATGTTTTAGTCGTGGAAAGATTAGTTGCATCTTAATATACACCAAATTCCTGCCTACAAAGGACTTTTGCCATCAGCACAGCTTCATCCGTTCTGCACTCAGAGCTGGACTTCATGAGTCTCCGGCTTTACTTGTCACTAGAAAAGAATAGTGTCCAATGCTGTAATTACTAGCCTAGGAAAATGTGTCCTTGGAAACGACTCTGGTCAGTGAGAAACAATATCCTACAGGTTCTGGTTTTCCCATTTATCTTTTGGGAAAATAAATAGAGTCAGTAACTATTTGTGCATAAGAGAAAAATGGAAACATACGCCAAACAAACTCACTGGAAGTCAGAGGCGAAGGAAGAAAAGCTGCTGTTCGGACTTCATGTGAAGGTCAGTTAGTATAATTTGGTTGATACTAATCAATAATGGAGAAAGTTAATGAGATTATATTTTAAAGAATGACTGTGCCTTCAGTGAATTGGAAGAGGAGAGATTTGTGCTCATCCCACGTGGATAGATTCTTACCTATATCAGCATTCGGATGACTCCATCAGTCATTACCTTATGATTGAAATTGGCAAAAGAACTTCTACGACCCCCCAGAAGATATGTAAGATTATTAACACAGGCCAACAGTGATACCCAGTGAGTTGTAATTGTGGTTTTGTGTTGTTTCCGTTTAATGAGATGAGATACAGATCTCACATAAAGTAGTATTTTGGAAGGAAGATTCAGTTAAAAATTTTTAATTAAATTTATATGTTGGGAAAGGGGCATATATCATGCAGTATACACCCATGCAGAAGTCAGAGCACAATCTGTTAGAGTTGGTTCTCTCCTTCCATCCTATGGGTCCTGAGCTTAAACTGAGGTTGTCAGGTTGCGAGGCAAACAGCTTCACCTGCGGAACCACCTCACCAACCTACTTGCATTTATTTAAGGAGGATAATATAATGAAGTTACGTACACACATGTGGGAACTGCTACCACCACTGTCAAGGCTGGTATCTTTTCCATCAATCCCCAAATAATACTTTATTAATCTTTTTACAATTTTCTCCCATTCCCTGTAGTCTTACCACAATCCTAGGAACACAATGATCTGTTCTTTCTCTTGGGAGTACCTTGCAGATAGTCTTTTAAATATTCAATATTTGTTCACTATAGAACCTGGAACAATGTGGTGTGGAAAAAGCCACTGTTTATCAGTTGGAAGGAAGGATGACAGGGCCTTAGTGTGAACCACATTCCCTTTGTCTAAATGGTAACTAACAAAAACGCTACTTCAACAGTGCCTCCTGGCACCAGTGTAGACAAGCAAGATTTATATAAGGAAATGGCTTGATCTGTCAGTTGTAATGATGAAGTGATCATTGACTCATCACAAGCCTTGCTCTTTGAATGTGCTTCCAAGCTAGTAATAGATCAGTGTGAATGTTGTCACAGAAAATGTCTTCTACAAATTAAAGAATTATGGCTCTTTATACTTGGGCATCTCAGGTTAATCCCTTTTTACTTGCTATATATTTTACAAATGTTCTAAATGAATAGATAAATGTAATTTTATATTTAGGTATAATTGATGAATATTGCCTTTGTTGTCCTCTTCAACATAAAGATGGAAACAGATAACATTGTCAAATACCCGTCGGGCACATGCATGCTCAGCTAGTGGTCACTGTTGGTGATAAAGCGGAAGTCAGAGCTCACAATTAGTTGTATTGATTAATGACTGCCTATATACATACTCAATTTCTAGAAGTGGTAAAACTTGACAGTAGTTTTCATCAAGAGCCCAATAATCACTGTTTTTACAAATGACTTTTCTAATCAAGGCCAAAGCTGAATCTTTGGCTAATGAGTGACAATCTTTTCAAACAGGGAAAAGTAATTTTTGGTGTGCATTCTTTCTTTCTGGTGATGTTTTTAACAGTGTCTTATTTTTCTGTCTGTACCTGTGATTAAACACTGTGGCCAAAGAACCTCGTGGAAGGAAAGATTTATTTGACTTACAGCTTACAGGCCATTACTAAGGGAATTTGGGGCAGGAACTCAAGATAGGAACCTGGAGGCACAAACTGAGAGGAAGGCTACTTCCTGGCTTGCTCTGGATGGCTTGCTCAGTTTGCTCTCTTTCACAGCCTAGGTCCACCTACCTATGGGTGGTAATACTCACAATGGGCTTGGTTCTACCATACTATTCATTAATGAAGAAAATGTCCCACAGAATTTTCTATAGGCCATTCTGGTGAAGAGAAGTTCATTCAGATGAACTTCCTCTTCCGGGATGACTCTGTCTGTATCAAGTTGACGAAAGCAACAACAATAACAAAATCCTAACCAGCACAGACAGCTGCATAAACATATGTACTATAAATATTTAATAGTTTATTAGCTGATCCATTAACATGTTATATGTGTGTGTGTGTATATATATATATATAAAATTTAAGTATGGATTTTTAAACAAAAATTATTTCATACAACTATATCATTTTGATTTTGCTTAAAGTCTAACATATAGATATATAGATAATAATGATAAGCTAATTATGTATAAATTTTTACTTTTCATGGCTATCAAAAGTGCTACAATACAGTTGTTATTTATATAAGTATCCTTGAATTTTTGTATTTCGGTCACCATACATTTTTTTCTATTTTTAACAATGTTTCCATGCATTTTACTGCATATACACAGTTAAAAGATGTTTGCAACAAGGTGATGGTGGGGAACGCCTTTAATCCCAGCACTCAGAGGCCAGTCGATCTCTTTGAGTTCGAGGCAGGCCTGGTCTACAGAGCGAGTTCCAGGACAGGCTCCAAAACTACACAGAGAACCCCTGTCTAAACCCTCCTCCTCCACAGTAAAAAGCCTTTTGGATTGGATAATTTAAAATATCACTTCTATAAAGATATCTCAGTGTTAAAGAATGTACATTTCATAAGAATTTTAATGCCTACATGCCTGCCATCAAAGCTGTGTTTTTTACTGTCTTTGCTTTAAGAGATGTGCATTAAATTCAGTTTTCCAAACTTTGCACCTGAGATTGCAGTTCGTTAAGTTTGAAAAAGTGGAAAAGAGCAAAGTGCCCCCTGCTTGAAAGAAGTGTAAAGGCAATGTCTGAAGATTTGACTTGGAACTGGAGCGAAAATTTGTGTTGTCTGTGGTCTCTGTTGCCATACAAGTTTTCAAGGTCGCTTCAGCTCTAAGAATAGGTTCTAGCTAAGATTTGCATCTTGTGGATTAAAGCCATAATAAGCTCACATAGGTTAGCCTAATTAAAGATATATTCAAAATTCACCAAAAAGCCCACTGAAGTGTGACTTAATGATGATCTATTGAAAGCTTTAATCATTAGATAGAGAATTAATTAAGAATATCTCAATATTTTTAATTTAAGCTTTGTTCTATTGATCCTAGCAGTGCAACAAGATGAAACAAAAGTCATAAGACCTAAAAAGCAATAAAGAAGCTTATTACTGATATCAGGATTTCATAGATGAAAGAGCTACAGTCAAATGATAAACTATAAATAATAGGTGACTTTTAGTATGATCAACAAAGCTACATCAATATACATTTCACCTATAAACATTTAGAAAGGGAACTTTAGAAATACATTTTATGGGAACAGTGAGATGCCTCTGTAGGTAAAGGAACTTACCAAGAAACCTGATAGTCGAAGTTTGATCTTCAAGACTCACAAAGTAGGAGAGAACCAATTCTCAAAAGTTGTCCTTTGATCTCTGTACACATGCTATGGCATACACACACACATACACACACAATAAAAAGATAAATAAGTGTAATAAAATAATTAAGATACTATTTATGATAATATGATAAAAATATACTTCTTAGGAATATACACAAAGAGGTGTAAGATTGTAGTATTAATGACTAGAAAACATTATTATATTGAATTAAGGAGAGCATAATAATTAAATTGTATACCTTGTACATTAACTGAAAAAATGGTATGGAACGAATTTTAAAGATGAGTCATAGACCTGTCAAATTCACATGTAAGATGTAAAGGTGGCTTAGTTTCAATGAATGATCTTTATTAAAATAAAGAGGAGACTATTAAATTGGAGGGGAAGTTCCTACTGTAATATGGAGCTCCCTGACCATAGAAGCTGCCGGGATCCTAAAACTACAATTTTCTTTTACACTGACACGTAAATTAAGTTACAGAGAAGCAGGTTTGGAGGAGGACACAGGTCAGGTGGAGAAGTTGCTGTGCCAAGATCATTGTAGCCAGCTGACTTTTGGAAAAGGCATTAGGCTTACATCAAATGTGGCCTTCATCATGGAGAGAAGTCAAAGTTTAAGGGAGGGAGGAAAGAACAAAGAATGAGGACCAGGTAGAAGGCTCTCTGCCCAGGTTAACTAGTGAGTTAGTTAGGTAACATGATCATCTAGAGCAAATATTTCTAAAGGTTAAGAATTTGGAGGCTGTTTGTCTAAATCTCTCCTAGGTAGATAAGATGCTTGAGCATCTTCTCTGAGTCAAATGGGGAGAGGCAGTTTCCTGAAACACAAAAGGATGACAGATACTTCCTTTACTGATTTTCATGACTACAAGGCTCAGCTTAACATTGTTTGAGTCAAAATACAAGAAGATATCTCTGTGGAAACTGACATGCCGATTCTACAAGTTAAATGGATATTCAGTGACCCAAGAAGATAACTAAAGTAATTGTGATGACCAAGTTCAAATAAAGATCACTTAACATTATAAGATATGAGGCTGTGTTGCCGAGCCATAGCAGTGAAGACTTGGCAGTTTAGTAGACAAAAATCAATACAGAGAACAGGCGGAGGATCCGGAGAAGTCAGATATGATTAGATGGGTTGACTGTGGTGGATTGATCATTTGTGGGGCTCCTCCTTCATTCCTTCCTGCTGCCCTTTCACACCAGGACTTTTTAGTTTTGTCTGTTTCCCCACTGCTTGTTCTGAGCTTGGCCTTGTTGCTTGCCTCTTGCCTCCTGTCATGGCCAGTGAGATGGGTGGAAATGCAGGATATACAAAGACAGGCACAGTGCAGGAACTGCTTTTCCTTAGGCGTTGACCTGAGATAGAATCTTTTCTTGTTTTCTCCTTTCCATCCTTCCTTCCTTCCCTTCTTCTACCCCTTCCTGCCCCCTAATACTACAGTGACTACACATTTTTATGCATTCCCTTATTTTGCCTTGCTCCAAATTCATAAAATTTCCTAAATCTAGAATATACTTTTAATGTGTCAGCAATTGATTAAAGTAAAATAAAAAAAATTATTTCTGAGTCCTATAGCCACCTTCCGCCCATCTCGGCTCTCTGTGCCTGTTTATGTGCCACAGATACAAACACATTCTTTCTGTTTGTAAGTAAAAACATGGACCATACGAAGAGCGGCACACAGGTGAAATAGTGACAGCCTCCAACTCACTGGGAATCTAGTTAAGTCAACCATACCTCTTAAGCCTGCTTTCTGTTGCTGTAACAGAATGTCCAAGGGTGTTGTGTTTATAAAGAATAGAAAGTCATTTTGTCTTGTAGTGGAGGTTGGAATTCCAAGAGCATAGTTCCATCAACTGCTGGGCTTTTCATATGATGCTTGTTCTCCTTACAGCAGACGACTAAGTGGATATGTCCAGAACACAGAGAACACAAGGGAGGGACATTTTCTTAATAACTCAGTCTGCAGTCACTAACCCAATCTCTTAAAGACAGCAATTCATTCACTGAAGAGCCACTAATTTCTTCATAAGGGCTCCCCAGATGTAACTCAAACACCTCCCATTAAGCCAGGTCAAGGACTGTACCATGGAGGACTTTATAGCATATAAGGTACAGAATTCTGATCATTTCATAAATGCCACAGTGCTGCTTGCCACTATCCTAAGGCTAAGATGGGTGTTGCATAGTGTTTGTTTGGAAGAACCAATTATTAAAATAATACACTCACAATTGCGCCTGAGATAACAGTGTTCAATATTCCTATGTCCTTCACATCCACGGCACAGAATGGTTATTCTGTATGCATGCTCTTTTTATCTTCATCTTTATTTAAAATAAGTCTTTGAATTATTTTAGTTCAAAAGTAATTGAAACAGAAGTGGCTGAGTTCAAAATGTTCCTGCAGTGTTGATGGTCAGAGAATAAAAGGACTTTCTTAGTCTGTATCTCTTGCTTCTTCCCTTAATTTCCTAATCTTCTTTAGTCATGTATTCTAATTTGTGTATTCAAATTTTTTGACAACTATGCATCGATGGATAATCATTTTTTTTCCTTGATCAAAAATGAAGGTCTGTGGTTTTCTGATATGTATAAATTAACTTGGGGTTTCAGGATAATCTGGCTTCTAAATTTCTCCTAAGGAAAGTTCACAGGGAACATTGTGATTCGTTTTTTTTAACAAATGTCACAATAGCCTTGTCTGGAAGGACCTCAAAAAAATGTCACTTCTATTGTGAGTCTTTTTAAGAGCACAGTAAACTTTTTGAGTTTACAAACCAAAATTCTCTAGCCATGTCTTCTGTGTGCTTTATTTGCTGTGTTGATAAATGGTGGTTCAGTATCCACATGGAACCTGGGGTGTTTTTCATCTGTCTCAGATGTCTGTGATTGGAAGAGTGAGTGCCCTAGTATGAGCCTCTTCTGAATTCTTCTCATCAGTCAGCCTCACGATGACTACTACCATTGGAGGAGTGTGCTGGCAAAAAAAAAAAAAAAATTCCTGTCTCTCAATCTGTGTTAAATGTTCTATTTCTTTTTTAATTTTATTGATCTGTATTGATTTCTATATTTTTCTCTGCTCCCCTCCCTGCCTCCCTGCTCCCCTTCAGCCCTTTCCCAAGGTCCCCATGATCCCAATTTACTCAGGAGATCTTGTCTTTTTATACTACCCATGTAGATTAGATCTATGTAAGTCTCTCTTAGGGTCCTCATTGTTGTCTGAAGTTTTCTAGGATTGGGATTTGTGGGCTGGTTTTCTTTGCTTTAAGTTTAAAAACCACCTATGAGTGTGTACATGCGATAATTCTCTTTCTGTGTCTGGGTTACCTCACTCAAAATGATGTTTTCTAGTTCCATCCATTTGCCTGCAAAATTCAAGATGTCATTATTTTTTTCTGCTATGTAGTACTCCATTGTGTAAATGTATAACATTTTCCTTATTCATTCTTTGGTCGAGAGGCATTTAGGTTGTTTCCATGTTCTGGCTATGATGAACAAAGCTGCTGTGAACATAGTTGAGCACATGTCCTTGTGCCACAATTGAGCACTCTTTGGACATACACTCAAAAGTGGTATTGCTGAGTATTGAGGAAGATTTTATCCTAATTTTCTGAGAAATTGCCACAGTGACATTCAAAGGGGCTGTACCACCTTGCACTCCCACTGCAATGCAGGAGTGCTCCCTTTACTCCACAACCTCTCCAGCATAAGTTGTCATCAGTGTTCAGTGTTTTTGATTTTGGCCATTCTTACAGGTATAAGATGAAATCTCAGAATTGTTTTGATTTGTATTTCTCTGATGACTAAGGATGTTGAGCATTTCCCTAAGTGTCTTTCAGCCATTTTAGATTTCTCTGTTGAGAGTTCTCTGTTTAGGTCTGTACTCCATTTTTTTAAAAATTGAAATCCTTTATTTCTTTTGCAAGTTGCTTTCACTCACCTCCCTGGATGAGGAGTTGGTCATCATCACAAGCAACATTCTGGCCCAAGCAAAGACAATATCCATCCCTGGGATTTACCATGAGAATTCCATGGTTTGAAAGTTGCCGAGGGTGGGAGTTGGGGTGGAAATGGAGCAGCTGATCTGTGCTTGGCACTCCTGATGCTGTGTATTCTGCCACCTTTCATTATACAATGGGCTCATCCCTCATGGCTACCCAAAATGCTGTAGAGAACATGAGCTCTTTCTGTGTCAGCCTAAGGACATGATTTCTGGCAGTCCCCAGTTCTTTCGGGGTTACTACTACTTTTTGCAGGTAGATAATTGTGTTGTTCTAGAATGATCAGGGCACATGATATCCTTTCTGACCCTGTATTTTCAACAGGCAGAAGAACAAAAATTTAACTAAAGGCCATAATTGACTCTTCAGAATTCTAGACTTGGACAACATTTCATATCACTGCCTATAGTAAATATCTCAATGAGTCAAGTTAGAGAGGGTGATGTATTGACAGAATGGGGCTAAAGAACACAGAAACAGAATTGGAAAAAAAAATAAATCCATCTTTTGAAAGTTATCTTTCTTGTAAAGTAGGGGCAGAGAAAATGGATAATCATTTTAAAAGGGAACCCGTTGGTTAATGTCAGCTTCCTCCTTCTCTTCCTTCTGGAATTGTGAAAGTAAGGTGAACTTAATTTTCAATGGATTCAGAAACAGGCCTGTTGGGGAAATTTGGCTGGATTTCTTTCAGCTCTCTTCTGGTTGTCTTTAGTTTGGTGAGTGGAACCTCAGCATGGTTTGGTACTTAGTCTGGTATGTGGTGGACCCAGTGCAAAACCTATTCCAACCCAGTAGCATCTTATAGCTTTTATGCAACAATATACACCTAAGAAGTATTTTTGGGTTTGTATTGCTCTGGTGGCCCCTAGTCTAAATTTCAGGGGTGTTCTCCCCTTTCCTGTCTTCAAGCTACCATGAGTTAGCGTGCGCATTCACTCGCATCCCCTTTTCATGGACCTGCCCTTTACTTCTCTCAACTGGGAGTTACTATCCCATTTGACGGGGGGAATGGGGCTAAATTAGACAGCCTGACCTTTACTTACCCAAGGTTTTCCAAATCAATGCTCTTTGCTTATGAGTAATTTTGATTCTTTCCTAGGAGAATGCTCTGTGCTTTGAAAACTCAAAGGCCAAGAATTGATTTCTGTTTTATTTTCATAGTATTTTCTTCCTCTCCATAAGTAGAAAGTTTTAAGGGCACAGCTAGTGCTTAAAAAGATAGGTGTTATGGGCAGAATTTTAAAACATGTATGCACATCTCACTTATTCCGCGCGCGCATGCACACACACACACACACACCTAATAGAAACCAAACAAGGCTAAAGAAAACTGAAATAAGAAGCCAAAAGAAACCAAGTCTTTCAAAATTACCTGATAAATTGGGGTCAAGAGACAAAATCATAATGTAAAAGGGGGAATGGGGCTTGAAAATGACCAAAATTTATGATATTTGTGCATAAAATCATCAAAAAATAAAATGCATAAATGAAAGTAAGACAGTAGTTTTTTTTTTCAGATTACTTTGGGCAGGTACAAAAGATTAAAGGCAAGGGAACTTTATTCTCATGATGACAAAAACTAAGTTATTTGCAAAATTGTTGCCCCTCCTTCCTTACTGCAATGGTTTGAATGAGAATGCCCCTCCAAAGGCTCCTATATTTGAATACTGGAATCTTTTAGGAGGTATGGCTTTGTTGGGGGAGGCATGTCACTGGAGCAGGCTTTAAGGTTTCAAATGCCCAGCATATTCCTAGTGTGCACTACTTCATACTTGCTTGAGATGTGAGCTCTTAGATGTTCCTGCAGTCTTGTGTTTGTTCCATGATCATAGACTCCATCCATGAGGAACCCTAAGCACAATTAGCTTCTTTGGCCATGGTGCTTTATCATAGCAATAGAAAAGTACCTAAGACTCTGTTTGGTCAGGTCTCATGACAGCTTCTTTTTGTAACTATGACCAAGCTCAGCCAATACAATGGAACAGAGCAGATGCTGCCTACAAAGGATAATACTACACTGGAAGACTGTACTTCATAGAGTAGGAATGTGCATTTCATTCAAAGGTTTTTGGTAAAGAATGACTAAAAAAAGCCTTCCCAGCGAAACTGGAAGAAGAAGGAGAGGACAATTGAGAGAATCTAAGATTTACATGAAAACAACTTCTTATTTTCTAGAATGTTAGATGTAGCCTCTGTACCCATGGTCTGTGGAATGAGGCTGTGTGGACATGATTCTCAAGTCTGCCTAACTAGTTATGTGACCTCAGAGGAATTGCTCAACTTCTCTGGGCCAACTTCCTCACAGGTAAATGACAAAAGGACAGTGTCATTCACAAGGTGTTGGTGAGAATTCTGAGTATCATGAATGGCAAAGAACATATGGCAGTGAAGGGGTTAACTGTTCCTGTATTTTTTCTTCTTTTTTAATTAATTTTTATTGAGCTATACATTTTTCTCTACTCCCTTTCCTACCTCTCTCCTCCCCTTCAAGATCTCTCCCAAGATCCCCATGCTCCCAATTTACTCAGGAGATCTTGTCTTTTTCTACTTCCTATGTAGATTAGATCCATGTTTGTCTCTCTTAGGGTCCTCATTGTTGTCTAGGTTCTCTGGGATTGTAATTTGTGTATTGGTTTTCCTTGCTTTATGTTTAAAAACCGCTTATGAGTGAGTACATGTGATAATTATCTTTCTAAGTCTGAGTTACCTCACTCAAAAATCTTCACAGTGTACAAAAGCAGTATCCCACAGCAGAAGGGCTTTGAAATGAGATGAGAAAGAAGCTTCCCAGAGATAGCTTAATGAAAAATTCATCTCGGCGGTACTGCTTGAGGTAAAGCCATTATTGTCCCCAGAATTATGTATGAGAATGGCCGAGTACCCTTGAGTAGTGCAGTTCCTAGGCCACCAGCTATCCCAGTGACTGCAATGCAGTTGATACAGCCAAGACCTCTTTTTTTTTAAACAAGGCTGGTTCTAAGTGCTGGGTTCAGGAAAGATGTGTGGTGTGTCTGGGGTGGAGGACTTGAGGATACTCTCATATGCTTAAGGCTGTACTAGTGAAGGGTTAGCCCCAACAGTGATTACTTCCTAAAATTCAGTACTTTAGATGCCTTACTGGCCTCACCTTGGTCCAGAAGGTCTTGAAATTTTAATTCCTATAGAAGATATTCAATCATTAAAAAAAAATAATAAAGGATCTCATGTAGTTCAGTCTGGCCCCATACCTTCCTTGTGGGTTGAAAAAAAATTGTATCTGATTCTTCAGTCTTCACCTCCTGATCATAGGGATTGCAGGCACACAATCTGTTGGGATTATGAACTGAATCCAGAGCTTCATGTGTGCTAGGGAAGTCCTCTACCAATTTTGCTACATATTTATCCACAATGAGACTAATTCATTCATTTATTTGACATATTTTCTGGCAAATGTTCTATGCTAGGCATTACTCAGGGCACCTGCATATTGATATTGGCTTTGCCAGTGTGGCGCTGACATTCTAAACAGAGGTATGAAGCATAAATAAACATAATTAAGAAAATTGCACACTTTTAAAATGTGACTAAAATGTGTTAAAATGAAAGTATAACAGACTGAAGGTCACAATTTATGCGTTGAGATGCTCTGCTCTAAGGTGGAATATAGGCTGGTTATAAGAGAATAAGTCTCACCAAGAGCAATTGTATGCAGCATCCTATATTACAAAAGAAGGCTAGACCACTTCTTTCTTTGACAAGAGTTAGGGAGTTCTTGGTGGCATCTGCCATTGGTTCATGTAGGGAGGATAAAATTATTTCTATCTACATGTTTGAATCCTGTATTATAAAACAATCCAAAACTCTGAGCTTTTAGGGGTACCTTTCATGTACGTGATAAAGGTGTTTGCCTGACAGGGATGCAGTTGTTTTATTTTGTTGTTGTCTGTTTTGTATGTTTACTTGTTTTAAAGTAGAAAATAGTGTCTGGTCACTGGCAATGAAAAAGCCGGGTGACACTAGATAAATCTATCTAGACAAACACATCTTGAGATCTAGTCAGTATTTAGCATGCACAAATGTCATGGACGTTAGGGGCTCAAAGAGAACTAGGGGGAATCATCTAACAAAACAGGCATGAAGTACAAATTAGGAAATAATGAGTGCAAAGATCACTTAATTAATAAAAACCACACCTTTGTAGAAAAAAATGATAAAGGGTAAAATCCTCTGTTACAGAAAAAACAAGAGAGTGCAGCCAAGGGCTTATCCATCAGAAGTCACTCGTGGCAATTAGGTATTGGAAGATAAGGAGATGAAGGGCATGGAAGGAGAATAGTAAATCAGGACAATAAATGATGCCACCCCAAAAAGAATCACCGGACTCCACGTTTGTTAGATTCTGTTTCATGCTGTTCTGTGTTTGTTAGATTCCGTTTCACACTGTTGCTAGTGGATAAACAGAAGTGAGTCTCAGTGAGTTCAAGCTTACCAAAGCTGCTCAGCATCGTGATTGCTGTGGAAACATTAAGTAGTGAGTTAAGGCTACCACCCGCGGACGCTGACTGGGAGCACCAGAGCAAGGCAGGCCATGTGACTCTCACTCGCTCAGTGGATACTCCTTCACCAACAACTTGTTGACAAACATAGACCCAGAGCTAAGAGCTGGACAAGCCAATCTTTAGTTGGTTTCCCTTCTAATCTTTGCCAGAATCCCCCCTTTGAACTTTTGATTGATTTCTGTTACCTGGAATGGAAGGGAGATTTTTGTAGCATCCTGTGGCTGTCTGGTTCTATGGTGAACAACTGTTGGATTCAGAATGACAGCCTAGGGGTCTGTACTCAGGTTCAGTGGAGAAAAGATCATGGCTGAAGAAATCATACAAAAGAGTATTTAGCGCACAGTAGGTCTTCTATAAGTATTTGTTAAATAAATCAAGAGTTGACGGAAAATCAGTTTGGAAAGACATCTAATAATCTACTAAAACTAACCTTTTTTTTTTCTTTTTATTTATTTATTTATTAAAGATTTCTGTCTCTTCCCCGCCACTGCCTCCCATTTCCCTTCCCCTCCGCCAATCAAGTCCCCCTCCCTCGTCAGCCCAAAGAGCAATCAGGGTTCCCTGCCCTGTGGAAAATCCAAGGACCACCCACCTCCATCCAGGTCTAGTAAGGTGAGCATCCAAACTGCCTAGGCTCCCACAAAGCCAGTACGTGCAGTAGGATCAAAAACCCATTGCCATTGTAAAAACAGGTTAGTTTTTAAAAACATTAAGAAAATAGGCTAATGGTGGCCTGAGTGAAGAATAGTGGAACATTCTGTTTTACCCTATAAAATTGATTAATGTCTACTTAGAACAAATAAAAAAAAGTCCTGCCGGGCGGTGGTGGCGCACGCCTTTAATCCCAGCACTCGGGAGGCAGAGGCAGGCGGATCTCTGTGAGTTCGAGGCCAGCCTGGTCTACAAAGGGAGTTCCAGGACAGGAACCAAAGCTACAGAGAAACCCTGTCTCGAAAAACCAAAAAAGAAAAAAAAAAGTCCTCCAAGTACATATTCTCATTGATAATGCCTATTATATATACAGCATGATTCTAGGTTAGCATAAGCATGCATTAGATAATACAAAAGGCAAAAAGAAAACATACCTGTGCTTGTGGAGCACATGTTTGAACAGAACAGAAAATAAAAAGGGTTTTCAAGCACATATGGTATTAAACGGTTATATGTCCCACGGGAGCAAAGGGGGAGCAGGGTGGATGTTAGGCTTCATACTATTCTAAGGGAGGACTTGGCCTAGCTGCAGCCATTCATGACCCAATTCCAGTCCAGTGGGAGGGGCTACTTTCCATTCCTTTCACTTGGTAGTTCAAGTCTGATAGAACAAGTTTTGGAGAAATGTTTTTCTCTAATATCTTGAAGATGATTCGGGATTTCTATATTTTTATGTTAATAACATGATGAAATTCAAGTTCATTGCTTATTATATATTATGAGTTAGATTGGTATCTCAAAGAATGAATCTTTTTTTTAAGTAATTGGCAGTGTCCTTGGCTTTGGAAAGTATATGATACATAAGATAGTATCAGTGGACAAAGTATTGCCTACTCTAATAAATAAAGTTTTTCTTATAGAGGGAACTTGGGAAAGGAAAGCAAGATACTAAATTTGGACACTTCCATTCTAGGATTCCGAAGTTCCTTGAGTGGAAGTTCTAGACTTTCATAGTCAACACTGGTGACTGAACAGAAAAGGGAGGGTTGAAAAGTAAGAAACTCAAAGAAGGTGCATTCATTAGTAAGAGTGTTAATGTGCTTACTCATTCATAATGAGATCCCACCTCTGTCATTCCCGGAATGAGCCTGTACAAGCTGTCTTTAGTCTAAACTTCAAGGTTCCTCGGACATGAATGGAACATATGCCTAATAATTCCTTTTACTCACTTAGGCCTCTCCTGTCCTCATTGCCCAGGGTTATATCTTTCCCCGCCTCTCCCTATGACCTATTGAGGGAAACAAAGTGGTTCCTGGCCGGTTAGTTTCCATCCTTATTTGTTATACAGGTGCACTACTCTGAGAAGAAAAGCTTATGACAGACAAGGAAGCTGTCAGTCAGAATCACAGCTTCAGTGCTCTGGGGCCCAGTGGCAATCAGCCAGTCACTTTTCACAACTGAGCTGCAGGAGAGCTAGGCCAGCCATCAGCAGCCCACAGAGAGGCTTACAATTGCCTTACTTAGTTCCGCCTGCCCCCCGTTTCCAATACTGGAGGAGAGAAAGAGCATCAAGGAACCGGAAGATTTGCTAGTGACACACTTCTAAGATAATGTTTGAGGAAACCATCAGGTTGTATGGGGTATAGAAACTTTGTAATCTAAAGAGAAAGACTCATTATCTTTCTAAGAGGAGTGCTGCTTTGTCAGCTAGGGGAAATCAGAGACTATAGTTAAAGGTCTACATTTGATCATGTTGGGAGAGTTTCTCTTAAAGGGGGTGATCTTACAACCTTGACACAGTGGTTCTCAACCTTCACAATGCTGCCACCCTTTAACACAGTTCCTCATGTTGTGGTGACCCCAACCATAAAATTATTTTGTATCTACTTCATAACTAATCCTGCCACTGTTATGAACTGTAATATAAATCTGATATGCACGATCTCCAAAGGGGTCATGACCCCAGAGGTTGAGAACCACTCTGCTAGGAGCTGCATTTGAACACTTGGAAGTTGTCCTAGTGATTTATCAGTAAAGCTAACACTGTAAAAGAACCAGAAAATTGTGATAAGGAGAACATACATGGCAGGCACACTATGGGTTCTTTCACTGTAAGAGTTGTCAAGTTTCTCTGAAGGGTTTAGTAGGATACGTTTCATACTCTGATTTCTGTTGCTACTAAGCCTCTTCCTAGTGATTTATCAGTAAAGCTAACACTGTAAAGGAACCAGAAAATTGTGATAAGGAGAACATACATGGCAGGCACGCTATGGGTTCTTTCACTGTAAGAGTTGTCAAGTTTCTCTGAAGGGTTTAGTAGGATACGTTTCATACTCTGATTTCTGTTGCTACTAAGCCTCTATGGTAAAGTCAATATTGGGATGTTTGATAAACCTATGACCCTTTATATGTTCAAAAACAATGTGATTTCTGAACCCTGGGACTCTAACTTTGTAAAGCTTCCACACATGAAATACCGTTGATCGTTTGGGTTTTATTTTTAACATGCACATTATTCTTTTACCTCAGACAGGAGTGACTGGTCTCTGCCTGACTTCATCCAACCAACACAATTTACTGTTTTCCAAGGACAGTCATTGAAAAGACTCACTAGATTTCGTGCTCCAAGCTTCTCTTCCTACGCTCTTTCTCAAGTCACCACAAGACCACCAGTATCTTAGTTATGTTGCTTGTGGCAATAACACAATATCCGAGGAAGGCAGCTCAAGAGAGAAAGGATTTATCTCGACTCACGGGTCTATGGTCCAGCCCACCACAGCAGAGGAGGTGAGGCAGCAGGAACTTGAAGCAGCTGGTCATATCGAATCTATACTCAGGAAGCAGAGAGCCATGAGTGGTGGTGCCTACCCTCTCACTGTCCCCATCCTATACAATACAGGATCCCTACCCAAGTCACAGTCATGCCCACATTTAAGATTAATCTTTTATCAATGAACATAATCAAGATATTCCATCACAGGCATGCCCAGAGGATAAATAATCCCTCACAGATTTTCCTGCAGGCTTCCCCTCTAGGGAATTGGATTCCAAATGTTGTCAAGTTGAAATTGAACACTGTTAAACCATTCTCAACTCTCATCATAATTGGAGACATTCAGGAACACATGACTCTGTACATTTGTTTTGTGACATAGTTGAACCTGAATTTGAAGAATTAGCTAGACTTTTTCCCGTTTTTCTTTTTTGCTTTATTAGTTTGTGAAAATGAATTAGTTAGTTATGGCCCATGAGGTTATTTACTTATATATCCTCAGTTTACTTGCCCCTCCCTCCTTGCCTCTGCGCAGATGAGAATACATTCCTCTTACCTACCCACATGTCTAACCTCTTTTCAGACTAGGATTGGTAAAGGAACTCAGGTAGAATGCCTAATACCTTTTTTATCCACAGTATTAGGCTGAGATTCCAAGTCTTGTCACAGAATTCTCTGTTTACCCAAAGTTGATGCTAGAGTTCATCCTCAGGGAGGACTCGTCAACATACCTACAGAGAAGGGAATTCATTCTTTAACCGGAACCAGTAAGATCTCTCATCTTTTGTATCATCTTTAATTGAATGTTTTGCTCGCCCCATAGTGCATGTGGATAGATCTTTACAGTAGTAAATGTGTTTAGAATTCTTGGGAAGGAGTTCAGTGATTGGTTTGATGACTGGAGGGTGGTAGAGTAGCAATACTAGTATTATTGGTATCTGGTTTAGACCTGCAGCTATAGGAAACTACCTGCATCAAAATGCAGGGCAGGCCTGGAGGGTTGGCTCAGTGGATAAAGTGCATGCTGGGCAAGCATCAAATCCCCAGAATCCACATAAGATCCAAACAAGCATTGTAATATTGGCTCTTGGGGGGCAGATACAGGGGACCCACTGGTGAACCTGGCTAGCTAGACTAGATGGGAATGGCGAGCACCGGGTCAGTGTGAGTCCATTTCTCTGTGTATCTGCTGTATTGTGAAGCAGCAATGATATCAGTTTTGGGTCTCCAAAGACACACATGTGTGTACAGCCCTGCATGGATACCTGTGCTTACACATCATATACTCACATGGACGTGTAATTTTTAAAAAGAAATAATAATACAGGGCAAAGTGGCTGAAGTGGTTGATATCCATCCATGATTGGGGGTCCCACATGTTACAGATAGAGCTTCACCCGAGTATAAAGCTTCTTATGTTCAGCACTGGAGGATTTCATCTTATTCACCTATGTTATTTGCATGTGAACATATGTGAATGTGCACATATGGCACAAATGTGAAGGTCAGAATTTAAGAACATCGGTTCTCTATATCCACCATGTGTGCCTTAGGGCTCAAACTCAAGTCTTCGGGCTGGCTGGCAGGTGTCGTTACCCAGAGAGCCATCTTGCTAGTTTAATATTTGACTATTTAAAGTAAATTAATTTCCTGTTCTCTGTAAAATACATTTAATGTTCTCTGTGAAATCTTGATGTTTTTATTGTTGTTTGGAAATTAGCAGCTTTGTCATAACTTAATTTACACTTTGAAGGGAAAACAGGAAAATATGCCGTATCATATCTTAATAATTTAGGATGTTACAAATAAAAACTACAGAAGAAGTAACACAATGAAACCACAAATAATTAGGACCTCAGTCGATCATTGTAAGGCCTCAAAGTGATTAACATTATAATAGAGTTTAAGTGGGTCAGCAACGGAACAACATAAACTGATTAATGATATGATATTATATTGTAATCATGTAGGACACTTAAAAAATTAAGCTCCTTTAAATCCCTGTTTCTGCCTTTGCTGCAGATCTTTGGTAAAGTGGTTAAACCATTTTCTCTGCACACGCACAAAAGTACACAAAGGGGAAAACACCAATCTCATAAGATTGCTATGAGGAGGAAGTCTCCTTTGCATATATTATAGAGCGAGAACAGATAGCAAGTGCTCAATAAGTAGTCACTGTGTTAGTGAGCTTGATGATGGAGGAAGAATAAATAGATCCATCAAATTAAGAACAGTAGAAGACTTTATAGAAAACAATTTATAGCAATGCCTATGCTTTTTAGAGCCAATGTGCTTTAGGGGATTTCTTTTTCTCCAACTAATGTTTTTCCTTTCCTTTTTAAAAAAGTTTTATTTATTTTTTTTATGTATTGTGTTTTATCTGCATGTACAAATTTATGCCAGAAGAGGGCATCAGATCTCTCTATAGATGTTTTGTGAGCCACCATGTGGTTGCTGGGAATACAACTCAGGAGCTCTGGAAGAGCAGCCAAAGCTTTTAACTGCTGAACCATCTCTCCCGGCCCTAACTAACGCTATCCTAGTTTTAATTGTAAATGGCATTGCCAACTTTTTAATCAGTTAATTAATGTTTGGTTTTGATTTGACAGCCTTATTTAAACTTCATGCTAGCCTCTTTCACACAACTATTACTACATTCAAAGAGAGAAAGCAATTCATTAGTCTTATGGCCCATGTCCTTATGTTCCTCATTAATCATTGTTTAGCCAGGGAAGCAGAAGTTCATGTTTTCTTCCTGGTGCCATTAGGGGAAATAGTGTAAATGAGAATTTTTATTCTGAAAAGCCAGGCAAATATGCCAGAAGCTTTTACATCTAAATTTAGATGATATCATTTAACATGCTGTTAATCAGAGTTAGCTCTTCTCTGTAGTGGAAGAAATATTGTTGCTTATTTAGAGTTGGAAAATGCTAAAACACTATAAATATCAAGTCATTTATATATGCATTTTAATAACTTTATTGAACACATTATTGTATGTGTTAGTTTTTCCTGCCTATTTATACATATGTGTTATTTATGGATAAGTTGTCTTTCAACTGGAGTCACTCATCTTACTGTTTTGTGAAACTGTGGCTGAATTATGGGAGCTCTCTCTTCATCTGTGATCGGTTCCTGGTTATTTTCTTCCCACTAAGGAATAAGACAACTTGAAAATGTTGGGCTAAAAAAGGACCTTTGGTATTTTGTCATTCTCCTTCCCCCTGACCCTCAGCATGGGCTCGAGGGCAGATGTTCATTTCTCCATTTGTGGGTGTCAGCTTCTGATGTCTTTTCACAGGCTCACAGTGAAACTCCTTACACCTTCTTCTCCTTCAAGGCTAGATTTCTGCTTGAGGGGGCCTTTCCTTGCCTCTGCATCTAAATCCCTGCCATCTGGGACAGTTTTGAAACACCTCAGTACTGATATGTTCAGTATTATCCATCTGTTCTCAGCCCTAGGGACTGTACCCATCCACTCTCTCTGCCTTTGTGATTTCTCATAGCTCTCCTTGGCCTCTTCAATTCTGTATCTCCTGACACATTCTCTATACACTTCTCTCTATTAAAATATTGAAGGTATACCAACAGCCTGGCCCATGGATAAAGATTACTCTGGACTTTAACATTCTACTTTTATTCTCTGCTTAGTTGCTGCTTCTAAAACCCAAATTATGGTTCAGCACGTAAATTCAGGCTTTATGTGTCAACTCAGGTCAGACGTCCTCAACTATGTCATTATTGAATCTTCCAGATAATTGGTCTGCCCAATCAGTATCATATTCTTTGAACATGGTTTATACAGCAGCTGAATGAACTAAGCCTTGGGTCTCATTTTATGAAATGAAGGATAAGGAAAAAAAGACAAAACTGTTGACACTGTCTATGAGAATTCCTGGAAAGGAAGAGAGGCTGGCTGAGTTGAGCTGCAGTGAAGAGTCTGGAAGCTGCAGGAGGTCTATAGCTGAATTTTCTTAGACCATCTTTATGCCCCTTACTAGACAAATGTTACCCTCTTCCGTGTGTAACCTAACATCTTTGTGAACATGAGGCAAACCCTTTGTGTTGTACAAAAAGACTATTAGTTTCTGCGACCCATTTTATCTGATGGCTAAGGACGCCAACAGATAAAATCTGAAGCCTGTGGATGAGATTTCCCTGCTTTCCTATAACCTGCCTACCTGAGGAACCAATCAATACACCCTACAAGGATCTTGATTGATTTACTATATTCTTTGTTATATTGCTGTAACTCTTACTGGAAGCCTTCACTGAACTGTTAACATTTAGAACATGGCATTTGTAGAAACCCCAAATCTGTGTCCACATTCCCAGACCACTGTCAATCATACTTGTTCCTTCGATGTAACAGCTATTTCTCTCATCAAGAATGCTAAAACTACAACTTACTGCTTATGACTTTCAGGTAACCCGGAAAGTAGCTTGACGGTCAAGTAATTTGTGGTGGTGTATTTTTTTGACCACCTGGGGTTTATCCAGTCATCTCTACTGTCATAGGAAGAAAGAAAAATAAATGATGTGTACTATATCTGCTGACTGCATTGTTAAAGATTATGTCATAAAGCTGGCATAATTAGGGATGTGATGTATGCTTCAGTTCTGTGGGAATGAAATCTCCTTCAGTACTTTAAGTCATAGATAGAACACTTAACTCTCCACGTACTTGGGATTTATCAAAAGAGATTTCCACGAATTTTTATTAAAATGGCATATGGACTGTGCCGTATTTTGTACTCTGTCTTTGTGCTGAAACTAATTATGAGCATCTTTATATGCCATTAATCATTCTGCCCAGAAATGCTTCCTGATCACCATTATTTACTGCAACAATTCAGCCTGTCAGATGCTTATGATGTCTTTAACTATCCAATTTAAAAATAAAGTCTTTTAAACTCTGTAAATAATTTTTTTTGCCTATGTTCTTGATGGTCTCCTGAGAAAATACGCTCAAAAGTGTAGTGGAGGGACACGTGTCTACAGAGTTTTAAGGCCATTTATTAAATATCTTCCAGAAAGCGCATGGCATTGACATTTCCATTAGTAATAAGAGAGGATGTGATTTTTCCAAATTTGCATGTGGAAGAACTAAAGAACATAAAAAAATTCATAAAACATACAGAACTTCAAATGTCTTTTACCTGACTGACTCAAAGGACTTGAATAAATTTAAAGCTAATCTGATGAGACTGGAAAAAAGGCTCGGGGATTAAGAACACAGATGCTGCTCCAGAGACCCCAAATTTGCTTCCCAGAATCCACATCAGGAAGCTAACAACTACCTGCAATTTCTGCTCCAGGACATTGGATATCCCCTTCTGGACTCCATTAGGAAGTGCAATTATGCACACACAAATAAACACACACACAAACACATACACACATATGCACACATGCACATGCACAATTCGAAATACAATGAATGTTTCAATTATTAGTTGTTGTTGTTGAATATTAAATCACCATTAATCATTTCAAGTTAATAATTTTCTGATTTTTGTCCCCTTCTCTGGATTCTTATGTCCAGTTTCCAACAAGCATTCATTATTCTTTCATTCATTTTTGTGGACATAGTTTACATGTGGAATAAAAAGAGGAACATAAAGATTCTCTTTATCAGTAAGGACGGGTGCACAGAAGAGATAAGCCGTCAGTTTCTTGGACACAGTCAAGAAGAAACTTGACCTTGTGGGAATTATATAGATGGTGGCATTTTTGTTTGTTTGGTTTCTTCGTTGTTGTTCTTTGTAGTCACATAGGAAATGGAAGCAATGCTTCTTCTCTTTCACTGACAAATAATAATTCTTTGAGTTAAGTGGACTCTCGGACATTGCGACACTGCAATGCTTATTAAATCCAGTCATTCCCCAAGAAATCTTGTGACATAGTGATGATTGTGTCTCCTACAGTAAAGCAAGGGATAAGTCTTGGTGAAGGTAATGATGTGCGTGATGAGGATTTGTGCTGCCCCTGGATTCAGCCTCCTAGCCCTTCTCCCTATATATACGCTGTCAGTTCTCAGGAAGGACTCTCTGTGAAAGAAGCAACCATCTCCTCTTGGCTTTTGCTGGAGATCCCATAGAATGAATAGTTCTTGCTAGGATTTTAATGAACAGCACTAAGAGGTCTCTGAAATAAGCCTTCTAAATTAAGGATGGCAATCTTCTTCTGTGCTTCGAACAGAGTGAGAGTTGAGATTCATGGACTGAGGAAATAGGTTAGTGGGTAACGCTGCCTGAGAACTTGATTTCAATCTCTACCGTCCACATGCAAAAAGTCAAGCATGGTGGCATCTTCTTGTAAACCCAATGCTGGGGAGGCAGAGATAACATTTGGTGGCTCACTGACCATCAAGCCTAGGTTACTTGGTGAGTTAAAGGCCAATGACAGACTCTGCCTTAAAAAAAAAAAAACAAAGAGAAAGGTAATTGGCACCTGAGGAAAGATGTCCACACACGTTCATATGCATCACCACACATGTTCTCACATACATGCATGCAAGCACGTATACAGGAAGGCTTAAGGTATATATAATAGTGGCAGTGTGACAATCAGGACTTTGTAGGGAATGGAATTTTAATAATTATCTACATGTCATATAGGGATGGCGGAATAAATATGTTAACTCCTGCTTCCTCAATACAGACACACACACATTCTTCTCCAACCTCTTTGGAAATGGCACGAACATGGATTTTTCTATGACTTTTGCTTTTTATATGACTTTTCAGTAAGCACTGTTAAGAGGTCTTGCAATTTCAGTGGACGAAGAAACCAGAATGAACCTAACTTGTTTTCTGTCACATAGTTCAGTCACATTCTTGAAACTCAAGTCGAAATCCTAGGCTTTGCTTTGGCGCATAATCAGCCCTTTGACAGTTTTTGACTCAGGAACAGAAACAACACCTGCCTCACAGCTTCTGCAAGAAATATGGCAAATGAGGCATTCAAAGCTCTCCACCTGGCTTCCTGCACTGACTTGATTCTCAGGAACCAGAAAGGATGAGGCCAGTTGTTGCCCCACTCTCTTCCAACACTGCCATCAACGACGGCTGATAGGTTGAAGATACCTAAATGCCCATTATCAAGTGAATGGATGAACACAATGTACTATGTAAATATAACAGAACATTAAGCAGCCTTTAAAAAGTAAGTAGTAGCTGGGGAATAGTGGCACACGCCTTTAATCCCAGCACTTCAGGAAGCAGAGGTAGGCAGAGGCAGGTGGATCTCTGTAAATTCAAGGCCAGCCTATCAAGAACTATCAAGAGGTAGTTCCAGGAGAGGCTCCAAGCTACAGAGAAACCCTGTCTCTACAAACAAAACAAGAGTGCAGTAACATAGGATTGAACCCAATGGAATTTTCTTTTTTTTTTTTTTCTTACACAATATTAGTGCTGTAGCATTCCACCCATGACATCTCTCAAGTGGTAGGAGTCATAGAAACAGAAAGTAGAAAGATATTTGCTAAGGGCTGAGAGAGAGAGTGAGCGAAGGGAAGAATTTATTAATATGGAGTTTCAGTTTGGCAAAAAGAGAAGGCTCTGAAAATTTGTAGCAGAAATATTGGTATGTGTCATACTACTTAACAGTGTGCTTCAAATGGAAAATTTAAAAATAATCAAAGGACCAGAAACCATCATCGTCATGTAAGCTGTAGCTATGTATACTCAAATTTCTCTACATTGCTGCGTGACAGTGGACAAGACATAATCAACACACAGTGCCAATGTGCCTCATATTGACCTCAAAGCAAAACCAGAGATCTTGGTTGAAAGCTCACAGTTTAGCAGGGCAGACACAGACCACAGATAAGGTTGCCAGCATCCTATCCTGCGGCCCTTGCCAAGAGTCCACTCTTGGAGACAGTACTCTGTTTTCGAAAGGAGAAAATGAGTTATTAAAATCAATTGGACATTTCCTGCTCCAGGAGGGAAGAGGACAAACACATAATTCCCAAGGTTGTTTTATTTTATTTTATTTTTTTTTTTAAATCCACTAAGTGCTCGATCACTTTCAATTTTCTCAGCCCGAGCCAGGGATGTTGGGGAGTTATTATGAGATTTGAAAGAACGCGGAGTTTTTGGTCTTGTCGGGGCTGAAAGTGCTTTATAAAGTGTCAGAGATGGTGTGTGGGAATCTAGGGCACTGCTCCAACCTGCGCCTTGCAAGGCAGATAATGAGGCCACAGGAGAGCAGCCGAGTGAGCGTCGCCCCGAGTGGTCCTGCCTTTGCAAACAGCTCCGTGGGTCTGCTCGGCTGAAGAAGAATTTCACTTTCTTCTTGTTCCATGATTGCAAATGAGTGTCCGGGACTTGAATGAAGTGTTTTCTCACTGTAGGGTTTTCTAAAACACTGGTTGCTCCCCTGTTTGAGTCTAAGGATCACACAGATGTTTCCTGCTTGGCCTTTGCCACTGAAACGATCTGATTGAGTGTGGGCTCCTGTGTGACTCTCTCAGCCTAGCTTGTTATTCTTGCCACAACTTCGTTTCAGTATCAATCTTCATCCTAAGAATTAAAACACTTGCTCTGGCAACAAATGGAAGCCACCCTAAGGTTTTGGCTCTGTGAGTCTGTTTCTTGGATGGTGTCCAGTTAAAGGGGAATGAGCTTCATGACAGCCTGAGAATTAGCCAAATGAGGTCTAAGATAAACCAGTGCAGCCATAGCACCTTGTTTATATTTCTGAGATTGTGTGTCCCACAATGATCAAAGAAACGCAGGCCACAGAGAAACATTCAGGAAGAGCTCTGTAAAGTCTCTTCCAGCATTTTGTTTAGGGAAAAAATTTATCAACCCAAATGAGGTTGCAGCAACATGCTTTGAAGGCACTTGTAGATCCTATGGCTGCTTGAGAAGAATCTCTCAAGACGGTCAGGGTTGAGGCTCAGGGGGCATACGTAGTGTGTTCATAGATAGTGAAGGGGAATTCAAGTCCTTATTTTTTTTTTTAATTAAAAATCTTGGAGGTTAAAACACATGGGAGTTGATGTTATGTTTAAACACAAACATATTGTGTGCTCTCTTAAATTTTCCCGTGTCCATTCTCCATAGAGAATTTCTTAAAAGCAAACCCCACTTATACAGTATTCTATTAAAAGAGTGTATGCTGAGGAAGAACAAATTTAAGAAACAAAGGATTCAACAAGGTCATAGGTCTCCAAGCATTGGAATTCTTACATTGTGTCTTGTGTTTCTGAATCCAACTCACTAGGTTATATTCAGTCATGGGAGTTTCACCCTTAAACCATCTGTGCACATACCTTATTGGAAGGGGTTATTATTTAACCAAGTTATTAGCATGCATGAAGTACCACATATGCTTCAGCAAATCCCGCATTAATATGACTTTGTGTCAAAAGAACAATGGGCATCATTGTGTAGTGTTAAGTACTTCTGTGAGCATGCTAGCTTTCGGGACCTTGGCAACTGTGTCACTTTGCGAAGCCTTGGTGACTTCATCTGAGATGAGGTATTGATGGCACCTCACTGGGTTATACAGTGTAAGCAAGTTTATGCAGGTGCGTCTGTGTGCATATCGGGTAATTGGTGTCAAGATAACTTGATTTTGTGTTTATTGTAGCTCTAATCACAGTTGGAGAGACAAGTTCTCCATGAAATGTGTTAGGCAACTGCTTAAGAAATCAGTGGAAGAGATTGCTAATTACAGTGCAAACAGAGCTCAGACGCATCATCCAGGAGTGAGTGATGTGGAATTGTTTACAGGGCCATGAGCTCAGAAAGATGAGAGATGTGTTGCCAAAAAGCATGGGTATTTTGAGACAATTGCAACACAGTGGCTGCTTGCTGTTCTTAAGTGAACAATGTCCACTACCCTGTCCCTTCACGACATATACATGTTTGCTCTGCTTGGCTTCTCTTCCTGTGTCATGTGGGCAAATCAGGAGGTCCTGGTGCAAACCTAAACCACAGCATGAACTCATCAACACCCTGGCACCTTCAACACCACTGGCCACTTATTCTCTTAAGATCTTGCATTTTGAGAGTAATTCCTTGGTCTTTCATTAATTTCCTGTGTGATTACTGTAGCAAGAGAATTACTTATTTCAAAGCAATAGAAGCTAGTTAGTACGGCCTACATTTTGAATAGAACAATGGTAAAGATAAAGTTAAAGGGAAGTTATGAGACACACTGAGTAGAAAAAACTAATGCAGAAAAGAGTTTATATTGAGGATTCAAAGAAGAGTCCTCAATATAATCACTCATTGAAATATGATCACTCATTCTGATCATATTTTATGCTTTTGATTAAAATGTTCTTTTTTCTATACATATAATACTCCATTTTGGATATGTAGTAGTGTTTTCTTCCAGTTTTCCGTGGCTAGATACTTCACTTTTAAAACTTTTCTGTAATAATTAATTTCATCATGAATATATACATATTTTGCTTAATTCATGTATAAACACACATTTTAGGTAAATATTGGGCAACTGGGCCATAGGGAACATACACAGGAGGTTTTGTTCAGTGTTGTAAAAATCTTCTTCATAAGGACAGAAGAAGCATTAGGCATTCATATGTGTGTGTGTGTGTGTGTGTGTGTGTGTAAATATGTAGAAAGACAGAGACAGAGACAGAGACAGAGAGAGAGAGAGAGAGAGAGAGAGAGAGAGAGAGAAAGAAGCACAGTATGTGGTAAGGCCTTAACTATGAACAGGTTGATAATTAAAGAACACAGAACATGTTAATTAATAATATAACAAGGTAGCTAAAGACGTTTGTTTTGTTCAGTGTTTAAAACTGGAAATTTTTGTGAAGCTAAATACAAGATGTCATGGCACTCAACCAAAATGGCTGTGTATGGTAGCTCTGACAGTAAGCAGTTCTGAAGAATTTGTCTTTGGGTCTCACATTTTCTTGGCAGAATAATAGGACAGACATCATATATTTATATTTACAAAGGGAAAAAGCATTTTTTTAACAGGGACATGCATCACATTGTTCAAAGTTGACTCCCTGGGCTTTTAAAACATCACCTTATTTCCTGTGCCCTTGGCCATGTACTTTCAGTATACAATATCAAATGATTAAATGATAAGACTTAACTGAAATGTTTATGCTCTCAAAAAGATCTTAATCAAATGCACTTTTATAGGTTGGAGCTATCCAACCGTGCTTCATTTGATAGACCAATGATATAAATAAGATAAATATTTTCCTGCAGCTGCTCCTTGGAAATTTTTATTCTACCTTCTTGTTTGATGACAAAAAACAAAATAAAAGAACCCACAAAACAAAAAAAAAAACCCACCTAAATTGGAGGAGCGGACTCGTAGTCTAGAGAGATCCCTGTAATGTACCCTTGATGTCTTCAAGGTGCTTATGACTCAGGAAAGATAATTGTTTCAAAGCCAACATAATGTAACAGAGCAAACATTCAGTAAAACCATAAGGCTCTGAGTCGTGGCACTACCTTTTATAATATAAAGTGAGTCAATGAATATTTTTGAGCTTCATTTTTCACACTGCTAAAATGTAAATTGGCCTAGTTAATCTCTTACACCCTTTAGAGGGTGAACATAGATAGATTCTTGACCCTAGTTATACTGTCACTGCCATCTGTATTAAAATTAGCCATGTTTGAATTTTACAAATCTTTTTTAAATTTTTTTATCTTAATACCAGTTCCATAGGGAATATTGTTACATAACCCACACATTTAAGACTTCCAAAACAATCAAACAAATTACCATTCACTCACAATTACAGGTAGATGCCAGAGCAGGAAAGAACACAACTTTATTTATTGATCCATCTACACTTGTGCTTATCTCTATAGCAACTGGGTCACCTTAATAAGCTAATTTTCTCTAATAAGTACAACAGAAAGGTAATGCGAAAGGGGAGAAGTGGTTAGTTTTTTTCAATGTTCCTTTCTTCATCAAAGAATTAGCTATGAAGTCTTTATATAGAATCATGTTTTACATATAAAAGATAAGACTCAGAAGAGACTATAGACCATAAGTATACATCTTAGCCTGGGAAGATAAGTAGGATGCCTTGTGCTGTACATGGCTAGTTCAAAGATTTCTATAGCTATGTAGTGGGATCTGTTTCCCCATTCTTGCCTCTCTAAGCCTCAAATAAATCATCAACAACATAAATTTTAAACTGAAGAAAGGACCTTTCAATCAGAAAATTAAACCTGTCACATATAAGGGTCTTTCTGTAAGCCTTGTGGCAAATATCTGAGCAAAACTGTGGTAAGTCAAGATATTAAACAGTGACACATTCATATTGTAGGAGAAAAAACTTCCAACCTAGAATTCCAAACCTGTAAAATCTGATGGTACAAGAGAGTTTTTTTTTTCTATATGGGCAAAAGCTGAGAGGTTTCGTCACCACCAGGCCTGTCACATAGGAAATGCCAGAAGGAATTATTCAAGTCTAAATGAAAGGATGTTCAAATGTAACACATAAATATAAAACTCCAGGGGCTGGAGAGATGGCTCAGTGGTTAAAGCATTGCCTGCTCTTCCAAAGGTCCTGAGTTCAATTCCCAGCAACCATATGGTGGCTCACAACCATCTGTAATGAGGTCTGGTGCCCTCTTCTGGCCTGCAGGCATATACACAAACAGAATATTGTATACATAATAAGTAAATAAATAAATTTAAAAAAATATATAAAACTCCATGTTTCTAAGTAACTACACATTCAAATTCAGAACACTATATTGTTTAAGGGTCACACTATGCCTTTAGAATGAAGGTTATACAAAGTTACTAAAAACCTAAAACAGATACAATAACTTAATATATATCATAAAATTATAAAAATCATGAGACATTAAATTTATAAATATTGCGTTAGAAGTAGAGTAAAACTGTAGGGTTTTGTAGAGTGAAACAAATAGAAAACAAAAGAGGACAAAGTTGATAAAAAAACAACTTTATTTTAAAAAGTATAAAACAGAAACATAAACATTGTATAATAGTAAAAGGATCAGTTAATAAAAAAACTAAGAGTTCTAAATATGGATGTATTTACCCCACACTCTGAAATATGCACAGTATATAGCATATCTGAAGGGGTTTGTGTCAGCTTTATGGGTCTGGACCTTCAACACCCCCTTTTCAGCAATGGACAGATGATTCAGGAGAAAGTCAATAAGCAAACATTGTCCTTGTGCTACACCTTCGATCACATCAACCTGACAGAGCACAACAACAAAGCAACACAGCCACTTTCCCAGTTTACACACGTCTTCAAGGATACATAAAACATCAGGCAATAACTAAGGTCTTAAGAATGTAAGACTCTAAAAACCACGCATGAATCATTATACTACTGTAGCCAAATGTTGAAAACAGCAGGAGGTGGGACTTTGGGAAATTCACAAAAACTTGGAAATTAAAAATAAACAAAAACTAAAAGAACATTATCTGAGCCATTCAATGGCTCCCACAAGGAATTTGACACTTCAAAATATTGAAAAATAAACATGAAATAAGAAGTAAAGATGAAAGCCTAAAGTCCTTATCATAGGAAGTACTTTGGTCTTTGAGCATCGTCTATAAAACATTATTGTAGATGTAATGTTTGTGTGTGTGTGTATGTCTGTGGCTGTGTATATGCCATGTGTCACAGCACTTGTGAAGGAGAGACAACAGTTTTAGGAATAAGTTTTCACCTTCCACCTTGTTTGAGACAGGAGTTTTCTTTTAAAAAAATATTAAATTCATTTTTCATACATGTGTGTGTGTGAGTATCCTAGAGAGGTCAGACAATTTTGCAGAAGTGGTTCTCTCCTTCCACCTTTAAGACAGGATGTATTATCACATGAGAAGTACATTTTCCCTCTGAGCTACCTTGCCAACAAGGCCAAGTCTTTTGTTCTCCACTGTGTATACCAGACTAGCTGTCACAGGTTTCCAGAGACTGCCCTGTGTTCTCCTGTGTCCATTTTCCATAACATTGTATGTGTGCTGGGATTACAGACATGCACTATCCCACCAAGTTATGAGGGTTCTATGAATACAAATTCAACTTCTGATACTTAAATAGGTTCTTTGCTCACTAAACAATCTCCATAACCCCCTTTTCTTCATAATCCTCTTGCTTCAAGTATTGTATTATGGTAACAGAAGCCAAATTTCCACATTCTATAAGTTAATATACAGACCCAGTGTAAGGCTATGATTTATATGGAACCAAACAAACACAATGCCTAACCAAGCAAAGATTAGCAAAATGAACAAAGCTGAAGCACAGCATTGTCTGATTTCAAAATATTGTACAAAACTGTTGAATCAAAGAGAATGTGGTTAAGCTCAGAGGCAGACACATAGGCCCAGTCCAGGCAATAAATGACCTCAGAAATCTCTGCATTTGAGGTTGACTTGTTCATGGAGCCTATTTTGTAAAGCACTGATAATACTTTCTTTATTCCCTATTCTTTTTCACGCGACCATCCATGAGTCTCCAATGTCAAGCATAGCACCTAAAAAATGAAATATGAACTTTCTTCAGAACATAACAAAGACATGATTTTCATACAGTGCTATGACTTGTATTCTGAAAGTGCAATCTTAACTCCATGGAAATATGCTCCAGAGATGAAACAGTAATATTTTGGGGGTATTGCAAGAAAAAAATACCTAAGTAAATTTGTGCATGTTGAAGTCTTAGGAGTACGAGAGTGTGAGAAGGTGAGTATGATTCATGGATAGTGAGAGGCACATGGCCGGAGAGCCATTGGTGGGATGAAGAGCTGTGCATTGTTGCAACACTTGTGTCTTGAGTGCAGCATACTTTTATAAGTATCTTGATGCCAGCTTTATTTGTCCAAACATGGAAAACTTTACATTTATCTTTGTATACTGTAGAGAAGTTTTTGTGATTATTTGTAAAGTTGATCTGTCTAAAAAATAAAACAATACCATACTTTTGTAGATGGTCAAGGAAGAACTGAATTTTAAAAACTAATACCCCCCAAAAGTCACATTTTTCTTTCATTTTCTAAATTTTTTGATATGATTTTATGTTCATGAATTAAAGCCAGGTACCATTGCAACCAATTTTTAAGCCTTTCCCTCACTTTCAATTTAATTTTAGTATTTTGATATAAAACTTGTTTCATATTTCTCCTCTAAGATTAAGAAATAGGATTTCTTTTGGTTCCACTGTAGTTTCTAGCTCCCTAAAAATCTTTAGATGATAAAGGGAATAGATAAATTTAAACTAAAGAAGTTAATCTTTTGACCTGTACATTTTCGTACACAGAGTAACAGTTGCTCTTAACATAAGATGGAGGCTAAGGTTGACCAGCTGGTAAAGGAACCTTTAACACAAGCCTGATCCTGGATCCCTGGAGCCATGTGGTCAAATGAGACAACAGACTCCTGCACAATGTCCTCTGACCTCCACAGCTATGTTGTGGCATCCACAAAGCCCTACTGTTGACTAACATTAGGAAATTAAAATTAAAAGTTTCAAAATATTTTTAAAGAGAATGAATATATGACTGCTGGGTGTGGAGGACCATGCTTTTAATCCCAGCACTTGGGAGACCAATCTGGTTTACATAGTAAATCCCAGACAAGTAAGGACTACATAGTTAGACACTATCTAAAATACATGTATTATTCATATATATGTATTTGTGTGTGTTTATGTAAATAAGTGAGTATGTGTCTCTGTATGAGTTTATGTTTGAAAATTTTAAAACATGTTTATCGTCAGAAAACAGCTAAACTCTTAACAGAATTGTTTAATGAAAAGAATGACATTTTTATAGAAATATAATATCTATAACAGTGATTTACTTACCCAAATGACCGTTTGGTATTGTCATTTGCTCACTATGAGAGGCATTGCACAACTCCTTCTTGAAGGATGATAGACGATGGTCGTATTCCCTCTACAGATGTCAAGAGGGAAAACTGCCACTGTTTGCTAGCTCTCTCTCTCTCTCTC